>OZ012681.1:123961991-124561991 GCA_963942445.1 Argyra leucocephala
TCTGTTTTCGTGCTGAATTGTTGAAGTAATCTGTTTTCATGCTGAATTGCTGAATTAATCTGTTGTCGTGCTCAATTGCTGAATTTATCTGTTTTCATGCTGAATTATTGAAATAATCTATTTTCATGTGTAATGGTCATTATTTCTAATAACATCACAATTATTTTTTTGCGTTCAGATCTCTGTGAATATCTTTATTTCTGAAAAAATTTTATACGTTTACTGATAACTACCACAATTAATCTGAATATTTATGTTTGAAAATACTTTAACCAATTAGAATTACATTTATCAAATTACACAAACACAAAATAATAAATTGTGGAGAGAGAAGAAAATAGTTTTGTAATTCAAGAATTAAAAATTTATTTCAGTTCAAAAATTATCGGAAAAAATCTTAATGAAAACGAGTCCCTTTTAAACCCACAAGTCTTTAAATCACTTTTAATCACAACTTTTTATAAAATAAATTTTTTTCTTCCTTTCTTTAATCTTGTTTTACTTTTAATACGCCAACAGTAAAAGTTGGTGTATTATGGGGTCTATAAAATGTCAATTCAATTTGTAAAAGATTCCTGGTAAGGTAATAATGGAAGTTGAATTGAATGTTAAGATTTTAAAGAAATTTCCTGGTTTTTATATTTTACCTATTTATTTTATTTATATTTGTATGTATAGATGGGTATTTTCATGTAATTTTTTTTCTCTTTCTAGCTATAAAAAATACATTTCTTTTAATAAATTATTGAATAACAGTTTGTTTTAATATTCATCATGATGAGGATTATTGCAAATGCAATGGAAAGAAGATTTATTCTTCTATAAATAAATTAATTAAATGGGTTACTAGTACTACTAACTATTTTCCATTTTATTTTCTTGAGATCAAAATCAATAAATATATTTTTATCCTTTTATACTAAATTATCTTTGGAAAATTAATAGTTACTCTATAGGTATTAAAAAAGTGATTATTAAGAAAAAAATTTATTATTGATTATTTTTTTTGATTAAAATTAATTAAATGGAATTTTAATTTTCTTACAAATTTAATATTTATTTGGGTTAGTGGCTAAATCCACAAACTGAAATCCACAAAAAAAATATTATTTAACTAAGACAGTATTACCAAACTGTATTAAAAGAAATATATTGCCCTTTTCCGGAAATAAATATAAAAATTTAAATAAATTGATTCCGTTATTATTTATTAATATTCTGGAAAACGGCAATATAATTTTTTTTCAGACTATTTTTAAATACATACATATTTTTATATTTAATATTATTTATATTTTTATTTATTATTATTTATATTTAATACTTTATGATTACATTCATTTAATTTATTATTAATTTAACAGGTGCACTGCTGGTGCAATTGAGCAAGGTTGACAAAACAAAACGTATTCATAATTAGCAATGCTTCATTTAACAGGTTCAATGCTGGTGCAATTTTTAAATACATACATATTTTTATATTTAATATTATGATTACATTCATTTAATTTATTATTAATTCAATTATTGCAAAACTAAAACAAATTAATTATTTCATATTAATTTGATTTAATACAATTAGTTCCCATGCACACGCACGGTTTAATTATATAAATAAATTTTATCATAAAATTATATTTTAACTTCGGTATCCAAACCATCTCTCTTTCATTAAAGAAATAATAGAATTGTCATAGAGAATAAAGATATAATAGTTCGCGCGCGGTAATTGAATGTGTTCACATTGAATTGCAATTGTAGTTAACAAAATCTATTGTAAAAGACAGCTCTCAACGTTCAGATTATGTCATCAATTGCAATTGCATCTTCATATGTGTGTGTAAATGTTATCATTCCAATTTGTCATCGGTTCATCATCAAATTGAACTCTGTGTGCTTCGAACGTCAAAAACAAAATAAATATCTTATATATAATACACAAGATGAACGTGGTGTGGTGAGTAAAAAAGAAAGAATAATTGAATAGTGAATTACACCACTAAAATATTAAAAGCTTAGCAAGCCAAAAATAAAAATATGTAAAACGGTGGTGAATATCCAAAACATTTTAAAGGAAACTATAAGCGAGATTATTATTATTTTAATTATTATTATTAACAATAATTATATGAGGTATTTATAATTATTTTTAAAATAGAACTTTCAAAAATAAATTTTCAAAAGTATTTTTGTTTATCTTGTTATTAAAATTTTAATAGAGATTTCTTTTTCATGGTACATATTAAGATTAAAGATATATAAGGATAAGCTAATAGCATAAAAAAGTTAAACAATTCCAATATTATGACTAAATACTAAAAATAGAAAAATATATTAATTTTCTACACTTTTATATTTTATTACATTTTTTAAGTCAATTTTTTAAAGTTTCTAATTAATTTTAATTTAAATTTACTTTAATATTTTACAAAAAAAAATTTTAATTAATAATATAGAAACATAACCACAATTTAAATTCTGTAAGTTGTATTTATGACAGACACATCAAACGTAGTATTCATATTTCATATTATGATACAAGTAAAATGGAAGAGAAAAATTAAAGAAAAAAAAAAAAATAAGAATTTTTTTAAAAGTTGCCTCTTTTTTTTAATTTCATTAATTTTAATTTGATTTGACAATAAAACAAAATAATTTTCATAAAACAAATTTTTGTTAATTTTTTAAAATATGTCAAATTCAACTGTTTTTAGTAGGTACTAAAAATTAGAAAAATGATTAAGATGCTTGCCACCCGACTGCTCTGATGAACAATGTTGCCGTGTTGAATTACATTACACATTTATTATGCTGAGTTATACAATATTGCACATTCATTATATTATATTATCGATATTAAATGTCTGTCAGTAGTATAAGATAACAAAAAAGCCAATAAGAAAAAATTATCTTTTTTTAGAAATATACATATATAAAAAAAATAGTAAAGTAGTAGAAACAAACAATAACTTTAATTTATATATTTACATTAATTTGTAATTGTATACATTATATTTGAAAATCGCATTTTTAAATAAATTTTATATAGCGTTAATAAAAACCAAATAGTGTGATCAGCACCGAATTTTGAAGATTCGTCATCATACAGCCTTATTATTAGCTATTCAGCTTGCTCTATCATATTGGCCTTATTCTGAGAAGCGAATTTTTCGATACGTACCCAAAAATGTGTTATTTAGCGAATATTTTTATTTCTGGTATTCTGCGAAGCGATATTGCGATACTCATTGGTATTTTTTATAAGTTTTTATTAGTTTTTAGTATAAAATTTGGTTTTCTATATATATAAATAAATACTTGGCAAAAAAATATTGAGACAAAAATCTCCCTCTATGGGAATTACTATGGTAATGATATCTTTTACGGAAATCATGACGGTAACAACACAAGAGTAAGATAATCATGGATTTGTTATGTATGTATGAAAGACAAAAAAAGGTATTTTTAGTGGGTTTAAGGCCCTCAGTACAATTGTTGGTTTGGGACTGAAATAAATAAATAAGATTCATATAAATTGATATGAACCAATGATGATGTTGTTAGCCAGGATTTTTTAAATAAAGTTACTACTGTGTAATTGCACAGGGACCCTCTAGTATGTATGTAAAGAAATACAAAAACGAAAAATATTTTCTATTTTGACAATTTAAACAAAATTATTTTGAAGTGTAGCAAAAAAAATTATTTATTTTCATAAATCATTAATACATATTTAAATTTAATATTGACATTTTGACAATTTTGTGAATTTTGAAAAAAACTGTTTTATTTAATTCTACATTTCTGCATTTATTTGAAATCATCATAGTCACCCTCCAATTAAATAATCTTAAGTATGTACATCATAAATTTAATAAATTAAAAATGTTTATTAATATTTTTTAATTTTCTTTGTTCCTGGGTCCAGTTGTTTTGGCCCAACTGATTTGACAATTTTTCTTTCAAAAGAACCTTTACACAACATCCAGATTTATACATAGAACAAGAGCAATTAAAATACGTAGAACAACACAAGTTTCTAGGCATGATTTTCGATCCGAAATTAAAATGGAACGAACACAGAAGGCTGAATCTATTAAAAATCCTAAACAGTAGTAGCTACGGATCTGATTGTAAGATGATGCTTAGAATACTAAACACCATGTTTCTCTCAGTTCTAGACTTTGGAAGCTGTATCTACTGATCAGCTAACAAAACAAGATTAAAATCCCTAGACCCAATATTAAATACAGGTACTAGACTGGACACGGGATTTATAAATTTAGTTTCAAGTTTTATTAAAAAAAAAACACTGTTTAAGTTTTGTAACTATTTATTTTCAACCGACGACTTTAAAACATAAAATATATCTGAAGTTAAAATTCTAAAATTGTATTCAAGTACATTCTTAATTAGTATGACATTTTGCATACTCATCAGTTTACATTTTATTTAATATTGTATTGTAATTGGAGTATTTGCATTAGTTTTAAGCGTGTTAATATTTTGTGAGAAAATATTGTTTCCCAGATTTTTGTCAACAGGAAGTGCTGACGTACTGTCTCCAATATTTGTATTTGACATACTGTCCGAAATACTTGTATTGGTGGTGGCATGTGGTTTATACATAACTCGGGTGCATTCCGAACCAGTCCTATTACCAGCATCATACGGGAGAATCAAATAATAGGAATGGGTCCAAAATAAATGGAAAAGTCGGATGTGGCTTTACTTGCACACGATTTGACCAAAAATACAGAAAAGATAATAACACCAGCATATATTCAGCAGACAAACAATTATTCCATAATTACTCCTACGTTAAAATTTTTATAATATTTTTTTTTTTATTTTAATATGTAGTTTTGTAAGTATTTTTGTAGTTGTATAAGTTTCGGCTTGATAAACCCTAATGTGGTGATAAGTCCTATATAAATAAATTTATAAATAAAATAAATAACTTCGGATGTAACATAAAACCTATTATAGCCTTTTCTGACCTGTTAAAACATTTTATGGTTGTTTTAAGTAAGAGGATGGGATGAACTACAATTTGTGAGGCAGCTAAATTTTAGTTGAAAATCTTGCAACAATTTTTTTGTAGTATTAGTGTGGTATGCGTGGTATATCCTGAAAGTGAATATAATGAACAAAAATAGAATATGTTAATTACTAAAATTACTAACATTTTTTTGAATGCAAATACAAACACTAGCTTAGGTGTACCTACTACTAGATAAATCAGTGTTATAACAAAAATTGTAAAAAAAAGTATTTTTATTATGAATAAAAAAATTGAAAACTTAACAGAAAATACCTTTTGAGCTCTTTGGCTTAAAACAAAATTTTTAAAAATACATAAAATAACATGTAAAAATACCAAATTACTAACATAATATAAAACTATAATGTTTCCTTAATTGTTTTAATTTTTTTTTCTTTTTATATCATCAGTTCAGTTGAGAATTTTAAAAATTTACATTAAACTACAAAATCAGAAACAACAACAACCAAAATTGGTTCAACTTTCATTAACAGAAACATCATCATCATAATCATAATATTTTCATCTATCTAGTTAGCTATATGGTTTGGTAATTTTACTGTGTAAAAACTTTGAATTCAGTTAATATGCATTGTAGCATAACATGGGCATTAAAAAGTTTTTTTAATTTCACCTACTCGTGTTTAAACACAGGGTGTTTAAAAATTTCGATTATATTGTGTAATCTTATATCTGCTATAGGATAGTTGAGCTAGACCAGTCCTGTGCAAACTTTCTGGGTATTCGGGAAAATTTTATAACTCGGATATATCAGTGGGCCACAGGAAATGATATTTTTTTTAATAAAAAAAATGTATATAAGTTTGAGTACAAAATAGTTCATTTAAGATTTTATTTAGATTTGACAAAATACAATAATTAAAAATATAAAAAAAATAAATAAATTTAATTTGATTTGTGGAATTGGATATATGTGAAATAAGGTATGATGTTTGTAACAGCCAATCGCAATGAATTTCTTAGATGAATATCTGTTAAACTGCTTCTATGTTTTATTTTTGTCAGCTTCATCAAAGAAAAAAATTGTTCACAGACATATGAGATAAAATAGAGATAAAATTCGCTATTCAAATTTTCTCATCATTGGAATTTTTTTTTTTTTTTTTTTTTTTCTGTTTACATTTTTATTTGACAATGTCCAAACCTAAAAATTATGTTCAAGGAATAAAAATTATCTTTATACCCAATTGTTAACAATTTATCCTTGCTTTTGCGCTAATTCTCTTGCTTTAGCTTTTTCTAATTTGGCAATACGTGCCAAACTCTTTGAACCCAAAAGACCACCGCCCCAGTGTTTACGAATTTCATCATGACGATCATTGTAATTAGTTTTTACTGATTCAACGATCTTTGACAAATTAGATCTATCGTTGGATTCAACATTAGTTAATGCAACGCATGTACATGTTTTACGGCGTACTAAAAGTCCAAGACATGCTTTTCCTTTAACTATACAGTATGGTACACCCATTTTACGACAAAGAGCTGGGAGGAAAAGTACAAGCTCAATTGGATCGACATCATGAGAAATAACAACCAATTGTGCTTTTTTCTGTTCGACCAATTTGGTAACTGTATTAGTACCTGATCGGATGAAAATTGGTTTCTTCTTTGGGATTACTTCTTTACCCTTAGCTTTTGCTTCAGCAATTTTCTTCAAACGTTGTTTCTTGGCCAAAACTGATTCAGGACGATATTTTTCCAATAATTTAAACATTTTCACAGCTGTAGTTTTGTCTAATGTTTGACTGAATTGATTTATTGGGGGTGGTACTTTTAAACGCTTTTGAAGGACAGCTTTTTGACGTTGAATACGAATGTATTTTGGCCATTTTACGAAACGAGATAAATCACGTTTTGGTTGAATGTTTTGACCAATATCAAAATTCTTTGGCCGTTTTTCAAAAAGTGGATTCACAATTTTTGTAACAACAGGTTTTTTTCTCAGCTAATGGTGCTGGAGCAACTTTTTTAATTACTGGCTTCTTCTTCTTGATGGGCTTTTTTACAACCATTTTATATAGTTATTTTATTAAAAGATTACGAAAAATATTATAGATATTTACTCTCTTAAATAAAAAAAGAGTAGTTTGTCTGCACTCACGTATTTTTTTTATAAAAATCAATAACATCACTGTCTTGAAAGATTATCTTTAAGATCAGAGTTGGACTGAAAGTCTATAATTTCCATTTGCAATTCACTTGGAACATTTTCAATATTTATTGTGAATGGAGAGGTAAAAATACATATGTCCTTTTCTTTGGCAAGGAATTCGGTAAATCTGTCCTCAAATTCAATTTTTTAAGTCGTTAATTACTCATGCGTATATTTTAAGTTCAATTATTGAACAACGTTGCAGATTTGGGAAATTAAAAGCATTATTTTGCTCCAATTGATTACCTCAAAGTGCAAATTTCGCTACTAATGATTTTATATTTGTAATAAACGCAGATATTATTAAAATTTTTACCTTGCATGCTTATATTTAAAGACGAAAGATGATTTGTAATTTCAACTAAAAAGCAAGATAAGTAGCCTATCTTTCGTTATCAAATTCATCAACAGGTTTTCCTTTCATATCCATAAACAATTTAATTTCTGGTGAGAAATCGTAAAATCGTTGCAAAACTTTAGCCTTACTTAACCAGCGCACTTCACTAAAATAAATGATGTCACCCATACTCTGCTTCAAGATCCAACAAAAAGTCTTTAAATTGGCGATGGTTAAAGAGCCCGAGACCTTATAAAATTAACTGTAGACACAACAATATTTATTACGGTTTTCGTTTTAATTTGTTTGGCACACAAATTTTCAATATGTAAAACACAGTGGCACACATATAAATCCTTCTGAAATTCGGGTTCTATTTTATCCAAAAGAAATTTAACTAAGCCAGAACGATGATATCTCACGGATGGGGCCCCATCGGTTGTAATACCACTAAGTTTCGAAAGTGTGAGCTCATACTTATTTAAACTTTCGTTGAATGCTGAAAAAATAACTCAACGTCTTACAGTTTTAGTTAAAATAAATTTTTACTGACGATGACGAGAAAAACTGCACAAATAAAAATAGTTCTTTACTTTTATGAAATAAACTTATGCAAATATTTTGTCTAGCTTTGCTAAGTTACAATATATTTTGTCAAAGGTTGCTATGTAGCAAATATTTTCCTAATGGACTCATTCGAAAAAACCAACAGTGGGTTCAAACAATATCATGGTATTAATAATATATATAAAAAAAAATAAGAAAAAAATTATAATGTTTTTTTAGAAAAAACTGTATGAAAAAATCAAAAAAAATCTCCTTAAATGAACCGCAAAATGTCTTTATTGGGTCACAGTTTGCACAGTTTGCACAGGCTAGACTATTGTCAAATATATATTTTTTTTGTTATGAAAATCTAAATCTAATTCTTCATTTGCATAAACGTTTGTTAATCCACTGCCAAAATTGAGATTTCTTAAATATAAACAAATCTAGAAAACGTATTTAAATAATCATATTTATATATACCGTCGGCTGAGGTCTGAAAGCCTTCATAAGCCATTTTCACTTTTTTTGAGTTAGACACAAACTCTTAGGTTTTGCGACGTTCTCTTTCTTTTGACCAGAATCATTTTTCGCTATCTTTTTCCGTTTCGGAGATATTTAGTACCGGATTGACTCATATCCACCTTTGCAATACTTTGTTAATTATAAAATGACCAAGGCAATTTTTACGATATGGGTAATTTTTGTATGAAATCTGACGTCAAAATTGGCTTATTTCTGAAATGCCCCATATCCATATGCCTGACACATGTATAATTTATAATTTGTATAAACAAAAGGATCAACAACCTGAGAAAATATCATATTATCGAAACATTTTGAATACAGAATTTAATTTGAGCTTTTTTGTACCAAAAAAGGACCAATACAAAAAATGCGTATTATATAGATTTACAGAAAATCTAACTGAAAAAGACCAAAATGATTTTGAAAAACACAATGCAGAAAAAAACTATTTAAGAACTGAACGAGATAAGGACCGAAAAAATATTGAGCCAAAGCATTTCATAATATCTTATTATTTACAAAGTGTTTTCAATCTTCCAAGAGGAAATGCGTCAATTTTTTATTATAACGTTTTCAATATGACAGCAGCTGTTTCTATAGTTAATAAAAAGAAAATAACATACTGTGGAACTTGGACTGAGGCACATAGTGAAAGAACTGGAAACAACATTAGTAGTGCTTTAATTAACATACTTTTGAGAAAGTGTACTAGTTGATAATCCCGAAATAGATAAATTTACTTTATTGAGCGACTCATGTGTGCCCCAAAATAAGAACCAGATTAACACGACTGCCATCAAAATGCTTCTGCAGAAACATAATATACCAATCATATTTCACAAATTTTCAGAGCCAGGCCACTCTCGTGTCCAAGATGTGGATGCTATTCAAAGAGTAATTAACAGATATTTAAAAAATATGGAGATTTATAGTCCGCTTACTTTGGTAAGATTACTGGACCATACATTGTTTTTTTTAAAGCTTAGTGCTAAAACGACCGACATCCAAGTAAATTTAATCTACGTGCATGGACTAAAAGCAACTTGTTCAAAAAAGTGGATATGGGTCGTTTGGGAATCGATTTCAAAAAACAAAAATGCCTATAACTTATAAACAAAAAAGCGTAGGCCATTGAAATTTTGTAAAATAATAAAGCAAGTATTAATTTTTTGTAAAAGTTAAAAAAAATTGTATCGTGCAGTTTTTTTTTTTTAATTTTTTTTTTTATATAATTCAAAGTCTATGGGATGAACACCCTAACTGCTTTTACACAGAGATTTGGAATACCCAATTACATACAATAGGTTTTTCTGTAGAATTTTTTTTTATTTTTTATGGTATATCTACTAATTTAAATGCCTTCATAATAAATAGCATAGTTCCATTTTATTTTAAGTGATAACCAAAACTCTCAACTATTTATCATTTATTTTATCCAAATGATAAAGGGTACAGGACCAGGTCGAAAAATACAGAAAGCATTTTTTTTTGTTCCTTCGTCGGGAATCGAACCTGGGACCCTTCGGTTGAAAGGCAGGCACTCTACCTATTGCGCCACCCAGCGTGTCTGTCAGTAACTTTAAATTTCAAATCGCGTTTACTCGAAACCGAGTTGATGACATATGGAGCCTTTCAGAAGTCAGCTGACGATACATAGAACGAAGAAAAATAATAAATAATATCTGTTAAGAAAATGATTAAAAACTAGCTTTGTAAGCTGTCAAAAACGACGGAAGTAAAATAAATTCTAGCTTTTCTTTATCCTCTAGCTTTTTCATTAGAGTTTTGTTTTTAATTTAAGAAAAATATGAATTTACTTTTTATCATTTTTTTATTTTTTTTTTTTAATTAATTAGAACGCTTTTAATTACCATATAGACAGAATATTTGTGGTAAGAAGATCGATTTAATACAACTAGTTCCCATGTACACGCACTGTTGAATCTAAATTGAATATAAATTTTATCATAAAATTATATTTTAACTTAGGTATTCAAACCAACAAGACAGAATATTCGTGGTGAAAACGGTAAAAATATTTGTATTGTTCGGTAGTGAAAGGGTTAATTAAATTCAAATTTATTTCAACACAAAAATCCTTCAGTCCAGAAACCCTTAATTCAGATTTGATATCAGATAAAAAAATCTCCTTAAAATAATATTACACTTTATACTATCAATATTGAAACATGACACAATTATAATTGAAACACACTATGCAAATTCCAAATATTATTAGTATCTATGTAACATAAAAATTATCCAAAGTAGAATTAAAAAAAAAAAAAAAATTATTCAAATTTAATGTAAGAACATTTTTTTTTTCTTCATCAAATTTTTATGATACACACACACAGATAAAATAAATACCATCCTATCGTTAAAAAAAATTAAAAAAAACACTCAAATAACAACAACAGCAGCAACATTATAATATAACTAAGTTGCAGGAATTTTTATTTTTTTCATTGCAATGATAATGTTGTGTCATGACACAACAGAGATTGCTAGAATAAAAAACGTTATTTAAACTCAGATTTATTTTGCATACACTTAGGTACGTGCATATTGTATAACATTTTCTGAAAGTAGATCTATTATTACGATGACATAAAATAAAAAAATGGAAAATATATTTTGTAATACTAATTTAAATTATGTATATATATTTATATATATATATATATATATATATATATGTGCGTTATTTCAGTTAAATAATTAAGCTATTCACAACACGAGTTTTATAAAAAAAAAAAAAAAAAACAATTTGTTGAACAAAATTGTTAAGAAAATTTATTAAAAAGTATATAAAACTTATTTTAATGAATTTTTATATTTTTTTTATTCCTTTTTTTTTTTAATAAAAACTTTTTTTTTTAAGTTTATTAAATTTATTTCAATTAGTAATAGTTAGTACTAGTTAGTAATAGTTAGTAAATAATTAGTAATAGCTAATAGCTATACAGCTCGTACATATTCATTTCAAAATTATTGGGGTCAATCGCGGAAGTCTATCACGATAGATTTTTTTCTACAATATCAATGAAAAACAGAAACATAGCCCGAAATTATCACATTAACTGGAAATAATTTAACCCAATCATTTCGACATATTCTATAAAATGTGTCTACAAATTGTGGCTTCGTATTAGAGTGGGCTGATACAACATTGTTGAATATCTGTAATACAACAAAACATAATGTATAGTGTGGAACGTACTGTTGGTATTTGTAAAAAAAATCTAACTTCGTTTCAAAATGGTTTTATTTTGTTACAATCTTTTAGAATATGCAAAAAAACATTGAAATCGGTCCAGAAATGAAGATTTTAGATTATTTTTTTTTAATATTGTTAAATTTGAAATTTTTTAGCGACGACACACACCAAAAGTAGTTTTATTTTACTTTACTTACTTACTTAGGTGGCTAACAGACCATGTAGGTCTTAGGCCTGACTCATTAACATCCACCATTTTTGCCGGTCACGGGGGGATTCTCTTCTATTGAAGATTCGAAATTGCTTTAAATCCGCGGATATTTCATCTCTCCAACGAAGGTTTGGTCTATTCTCTTGGTCTCTTGGCTGGAGCATTTTCGTCCATCCGCTCTAGGTGCCCGAGCCACTGTAGACTTTAATTTTCGTGACTACGCCCACCTCATTGTACAGATCATAGAGTTCGGCATTATATCTTCTACTCCAGACCCCATCGTCGTTTTTAGGACCATATATCCGACGAAGAATTTTCTTCTCGAAGACACTTGCTTTCGGTAGTGTCCATGATTTTGATCCGTAAAGCAAAACCAGGAGTATGAGCGATTGATGAACGGGGTTATTCTTCGCCGTACCTCAACATTGATGTCGTTTGTGGGATTAACGCTGGTTCCAAGGTAGGTAAACTTCTGAACTACCTCGAAATTATATGTGCCGACAGTGATGTTTTGACCAATATGATTTTGAGTGGCCTTTTTATTTGTCGACAACATATATTTTGTTTATCCTCATTTACTTTGAGACCCATTCATTTCGATTTTTCTTCAATCTGGGTAAAGGGCTCGACGACCTCCCGTTGTGATCTGGCGATGATGTCAATGTCATCGGCATACCCTAGTAGTTGTACATTAATAGAACAGATCTGGAAAATATAGTGCCGGCCGTGTTTACTTCCGCTCGTCGCAGTATACGTTCCAGTACTAGATTGAAGAAGTCGCATTTTAATTTATTTTAGCAAATTTTTCACGTTTTATGTATACTTCCTCAATTATTCATAAGTTAAACAAAATCTGTAACGTTATCGTGTTGAAAAAAAATACCTCAAAATAAATATTTTTTTTTTTTCAAAAATTATAAAAAAACGTTTTAAAAACGATTTAGTATAGATTCAAACCAATTTATATATGCAATTTCTTAGTTTTAGGAATATTTAAACTTTTAGTGGTACAAACGTTGTACCAGCCGGATCGAAAGAGTTAAACAATTTTTTTATTTTTTTTTTATGTAATTTTTTATGATTTAAACCATTTGCTTTCAATTTTGGATCCAAAATCATTGAATATTACTCTTTCGTTTCTAGAACGTTTACTATTTTTTTTTGTTATTATTAAATGTAATTATCCGGTTTCAAATTTCCTGTATTTTATTTACATGTCTTGTATATTCCATTCCAATTTAAAATTAATTAATTTAAAACAGTCTAAAAGGAAATAAACTTCATTAAGTTGTGAAGGAAGCAAAATCTTAACATAACATGACATTTTTTCACTACAAACCGAATAACAATAAAAAACAAAACGTTGTAAATGTTATACATTCTTCATTACCGTTAGTCGTTTTTATTTATAATTTTCTATTCTAATTAAACATTTTCAAAATATTCCCTGAAATAAATTAAATTTGAAAAAGGAGAAATACTTACCTATACACTGTCGTGTATATTTACTTCATTATAATTAAAATGCCACTCAAATGTTCACCTAAAATTACCCCTAAATTCAAAGAAGTGAAAACGAACTTTTAAATAAAAAAATAAAAACAATACAAGTTGTATTATATCATGGTTATCCTAATAATTTTGTAATAAAAAAGGAAAACAACAACAACAAAAATATTAATTTTTCTTTCTCATCTCATATTATAGCTATATAAAAATAATAATATGTCCTTCTATTAACCTAAATGCTTAATTAACCTAAACATGAATAGAAAAAGACAGATAATCTAATAAAAATCAAATTTAATTTTGGTTAATTAAAGATTAGGAAAAATCAAATTATCCTTAATATCCTTAATGGATTATATATATATATATATATCTTCTTTTTGTTTTATGAATAAATAAAAATATATATACAAAAATACATACAAACACATTATATCATAAATTTTCTTCATTCCATATATTAATTTTTATAAATAATATTACAAAAACAAAATTAATGTTGTGACCAAGTGAAATTGAGTGCAGAATTTTTTCTAAATACCACGTTTCAATCTCAACCCACATTAACATTTTGAATATATTGTTAAGATTTATCTATATAATAAAATGAAAATGCTTATTAATGGACATATCTCAATCTATATAATTGTATGGCGGAATGTTGTGTAATAGGATAAATAAGAATATTGTTATTAAAACAAAAAAAAAAAAAAACAATTTAGATAATATAAAGCATATTTACAGTAATAAATCCATACATATAATATATCATACAATATATAGCTACAATATATAGGTGTGAAAATTATGATAATAATAAACTATTGTTCATTTTGAGTACAATAAAAACAAATTGAGCAATAAATTATATATTATATATATATATAGTATATATATATTTATATTTATAATATATATGTATATATGTATATATTTATAATATATAATATGTAAACATACATATATAATATGCATATATATGCATATAAATGTACGTATGTATATAAATACATTATATCTATTAAATAATTATTAAAGGACAACAAAAGGATATATTAATATTAATTAATATATGAAATGATATTGATACTAATGTTTTCATATAAAAGTAGATAGTAAAATTAATTTAAAAGAATTTCAAATTATAGATACAAATTATGTATATATAATTAAATAATAATATGCTATACATATAATATAAATCTATTATATCATCATCATCATAATAAATAAATACCAGGAAAATATGGTATTCATAATATTTCCTGGAAAATTTTTGTATGCATTTTTTTTTGTTAACCCTTTCATGTTTATGATGATTATCTCTTGGCATCATTTCCGTTGAAATACAGAAAAAAATATTTATTTACAAAATAAAATTTACATCAAAGATAAAAAAAAATATTTTTTTATTTAATTATAAATTTTGTAGAGTCTAATTAATAAATTTTGTTGTAAGTTTAATTAACCCTTTCATATCCAAGAAAAATATTCATTGCCATTGTTTTTGTACAATTAAATTTTAATACGTAACTGGGGAAATTAATATTTTTTTTTGCACAACTAAACTAAGAAGAGTAATAGCTCGGTTATTTTGGGCTTTCAATCGAAATATCATTTATTACACAATAAGCATTTCATTACATATAACAATCACTTAGGTTGGGTTTCAAATGGTTTAATTATATTTGTTTTAGATATAAAAAACATTAAAATTTCACATAAAATCATTCTATTCAATTATATTATATCTTATGTAGTGTTCAGTGTACTGCTATGTACTAATAAATAGCAGAGGTTCTTAACATGATTGATGGCTATTAATAATAAAAAAACATTAAAATTTCATATAAAATCGGTCTATTCAATTATATTATATCTTATGTGTGTTTTAATGTACCGCTCTGTACTAATAAATAGTAGAGGTCCTGGAAATTGACCAGCATTCGCCGAACTAGTTTAATAAAAATTGTACTCAATATTTCGTTATGAATTGTTTTCCATAAATTAAATTTATCGTAGACAATATATATTTTATTGATTTATCTTAAACAACAACCTTATACGTAAAAAAAATTAAAAAAATTAAATTTAAATTAAGATAGTTGTTGCGGCAATTTGATAAATTATAATTTTTGTATATTAAAATACAACTTAAATACATTGAGTGAAATTTTAAATTGAAATTTCTAATTGAGAATAATTAACAAAAAATGAAAAATATTTGAATTCCCAACGTCTCTTTTTCTCTTCATCTATCATTTAAAAGAATAATAATGGAAATTGGTCAAATATTGGTACTGTACTTTTTTTTTATTTACAGATTATGTACTTTTTTTTATTTTTTATTTATCTTAAACAACAACCTCATACGTAATAATTTATTTAAAAGAATAAAAATTAAATTTCAATTGGGGCTGTTGTTGCGGCAATTGTTGATTTAATTAAAATTTTTGTATATTAAAATACAACTTAAATACATTGAGTGAAATTTTAAATTGAAATTTGGAATTGATAAAAAATTGAAAAAATATTTGAATTCGCTACGTCTCCTTTTGAATATATATCATTTAAAAGAATATCGACAAATATTGGTATCGTACTTGTTTTTTATTTACAGATTGAATAATATAATTCTTAATGGATATAATGATGGAGTCCCAGACCGATAAGAAAAAAAACTACTCCGTATTGAAATGAATAACATTTCATTATTCAAAAACAAAATAAAAACATAGAAAAACATTAAAAAATTTGCATAATGCACTTAAAAATTCATTGTGAAGTCTAAGAATATATTCAAAAACGATTTGTAACTAGTAATAAATATTATGGAAGCCAAAAGCATAAGTAGAATACTTTGATCAGAAAACGGATAAAAAGAACATGGAAGAAATTAACAGTATGGACAAATGTACATGTATATCATTCCAAAGTTGGTGAAAATTATGTAGTAAGGCAATTATAAAAACCAATTACAGTGTGATTCCAAGAACATTTAAGAATAACAGAAAGGGGTTTTAGGGGCTTTAAATCTATTAAATTTAGGTTGATAACTACTAAACTACTACTAATTTTAGGTCGACAATTTCTAAGAACGTAATTGAAGAATATATTAAAACCAATTTATCGACAATAAAGTGGGTAGAAAAAATAAAAATTTTTCTGTATACATTCAAAATTTTATATACTGCACTCCACACCTTGCATATTATTGTTCCATTTGAATGCCTTATTATGTTAAACATATTAAGAGAACAGAGTATATGTACAAAAATAATATGATTAGGTTTTGTCTACGTAAGTTGAATTGGCTATTTAGCTAAATGTTAACTTATTAAGTTATCTAATCTTTGGCTATAGGCGAAATGCATTCCGTAATATTTGACTATGATATTTTAATATTTTACCTGGCAGAATACTGTTGACCAACTATTCTTCGCCTTTATAATATCAACGCTTGATAATTGTGTCATACACCAATTTTTATGTTTTCAAACTAATAATGATGTTTTGGGTTTTGGGGGTTCGCTCTATTACTCAGGTAGTTCCATCTGCCATTGTTTAGCCTCCACCTAGCATTATTTTTGTTCTATATACAAATTTTTTTTTTTTAAATTTATCGAATTTTGTGCCATATCCAAATTTATCCAATTTTTGGTATAATATCCAAGCAAAATTAGTTAAAATTTTTGTTATTAATATTTTGTTCAAAGTGTACATAACATAAAATAATTACCAAAAAAATTAATTATTATAATGAGCCATATTTAAAATCAATATAAAAATTGGCCAATACAGAACTAATCGGCGTATGGACTAAAATAAGAAGCGACAATATCTATCATACTCATAGAACGAATTGTCAGCGTTTATTTAACAACAGTTTTCCACCACGATTGACTTCAAACTATAGCAGGTACGTTTTTAAAAATTGAAACCATCACATTTTTTTTGTAATAATTCACATATCTTTTATTTTTTTGTTAATTATATTTATTCTCTCATATTATTTGAATTTACTATCATTACATGTATTTACCATTAATATTACTGTTATTATTACAATATGTTATTTTCATCATATTTTAATTCAACATTTGAAGAGATTATATTGCTAGAATATTTGCACCTTTGATTTGTAATAATTTAGACTAACCTGACTTAAATATTTAGAAATATAACTGTTATTATTTATTAATTTTATTTTTTAATTTTATTTTACTTTTTTTCTTACTTAATGTTATTTTCTATTTGAAATTATTGTCATATCTCGAACACTTTAATTTATTTTTTTGTTAATATTTTATAAGTCTATAAGGGACTATCCGAATTTTTTATTGCGGAGAGCAAAATTGGCGATTCGATCAACCTCCTCAATCACACAGGGTGGCTTTAGTACTGATTTTTAGAGTGATACACCAAAACAACAAACAACAACAAATAAATCGCTCAAGTCGTCAAAAAGCCACAAAAATGCATAATTAATTGCTAATTGGTCTTCCAGAATAAACTTGAATTGTCATTTCTACCTACACACCTACCCCAGAAGATTGACGTAATTGATAAATGCAATTGCATTATTTTTCTGCAACAATATATTTCTCTACCCTAATATCAATCAATCTTATTAGAAAATAACTATGTAGTTAATTAAATCAATTCTTGCTACTTACTATGATAAATTACAATTATTTTTTTTGCAATAATTATAAATTCAGTCATGTAAATCCTTCTAATTACAATATTTAAAAAAAATTATATTTTGTTAGTTTCCGCAATGCAGTGTAATTTAATGTTGACAAATTTCCAATAACAAAAAATATGAAAATGATATACGTATCTCTTTTCATATAATATTTTATTAAATTACATTGTAATATCCTAGACTAATGTAAACATAAATAAATACACCATCATATACTCTCCCACTATTTTCCCCTCATAAATGCATTTTTTTGATACATTGAATTTTGATACATTATCCTTTAATAGTGTGCAATTCATGGGTATGAAATAAATACATAAAAGATTTTCTAGTTTCCTTTAAAAAAAAAATTATGTTTTTTTTTATAGTTTTTCAATGCTGTTTTATGATGAAACTAGAATTAAAAAAAAAAAAAAAAAAATTGTCTATAGAACCAGAATTATGATGACAGTAAAAAAAAATATTTATATATTTTATTTTTATGTCTTAAAAATTTAAATTTTATAATATTAATATTGTTGCAGTGAACAGTAAAAATATTTTAATAGATAACATGCCGAAATATCAAATTTTTATTGTAGATACATTGTGGTTACTATCACTTTAAAATTGAGAACTCGTAAACAAACAAAAAAATGCATATATATATATTTAAAAATAGTATAATAAAGTAGTAGTATTTTTTTGCATAGATAAATAAGTAATAATTTATAATGTGTATATTTAAAAGAAATTCAATAGTTTAGCAATAATATTATAATCAAACTAGGGGCCCCTGTTGAGTAATTATAATTCAAGTTAAAGCCAAATTTAAAGAACAGACATTTGTATGGACTGATCTAAAACAGAAAAGCAGAAAACACTCATGTTTTAATGAAAAGCTTTGAAATTAGTATGTTTTCGTTAAAAAACATAAATACCTTACTTCTTATTTTTTGTTTCGTTTCTACCTATTTCTTAATGTAATTAGTGAATAATAAAACCTTATTGTTTTATATACAACTTATTTATTATATTAGGAGTTCATTAAAGAGAAACAAAATAAAATGAAAAGGTGTATAGTGCACAGGTTCTTAAATGCTTGTCAATTTTAATTATAGATGATGGTAATAATAATTCTTATTCTTGTTTTGTCTAACAAACCAGCCATTTTACTGTTAGCATAGTAAACAATCTAATGTGTTTCTTTTTATTTGAATTTATATTTTATTAGATTTATTTTTATTTAATTAAAATTCGAATAATTTCTACCAGGGTTTAAAAAACTTCGCAGTTATTTAAAGCTTTTACTATTTTTTTGCTCTTGCTTTCTAACATCGATTCAGCAAAGGCACAGCAAAAGCTTTTTTTTCGTAATTGTTTTGCTTCTGCTTTGCTGGGCATTTTTATTTCAAAGAGTAATATGCAGAAAAAGCTTTTTCATTATTTTTTTAAATAGCTACAGCAAAATGAGTTGAATACAGCTAAACAGCATTTGCTGTTGCTTTGAATTACTATTCAGCATTTATAGCACTTTACAATTCACCCTTGTTTTACTTTCAGTACCTATGCTTTTTTGTTCCTTGTTCGTTATCTTGTTGTGTTGTGATTTGATTTATAATAAATAGTAATTTTGTTAAGAATTAAAAGTAAATTAAAAATGTCACGAAGAAAAACGAATTGTATTTGGAGATATTTTGATGAGAATGTTGATCTTGGTAATGCGTCCTGTAAGATATGTAAAGCTATCCTAAAAAACAATAGAAACTTTAATTTAAAACAACATATGATAAACATCCACAATTACAATAGAAATCAGTTATCAGAAGGAAACATTATTAATAATAATCTAAGTAGTAAAACAAAAACAAAAAGTATTAAAATAGAAATAAGTAAAAAAGAACTTTTTAGAGCATATGTAGGATTAGTTACTGAGGACAGCATACCGTTCAACACTCTTAATTCTCCAAATATGAAAAGTATAATTAATCCAATTTGTAAAGGTCTTCAACAAAGCTTAGGTAAGAAATTTACATTAAATGCCGCTAATTGCAAGAACACATTAAAACTGGTAGCGGATAATGTACGAGCTTCTATAACAAAAGAAGCAAAAGACAGACTGTTATGTTTAAAAATTGATAGCGCTTCAAGGTTATCAAAAAATATTTTTGGTATAAGTTTACAATTTATCGATGATGCTCAAATAAAATCTAGAATTTTAGGAATGACCGAGCTAAAAGGAATAAACAGCAGTACATCGATAAATTTAGCTACTGAAATATTAAAAGTGTTGAACAAATATAACATCAGTTTAAGCCAAATAATTTCAGTTACATCGGATAACGGAGCAAACATGCTAAAAGCTTCAAAAATTCTTTCCTATTGCACTAATTTTGAGGATGAGTGCGAGAAAGACGACGATGAAGATAAAAATGACAATTATATTAAAAAAATTAATGATTTCGAAAAATCTGCAACTATTTTTTTGGGAGACATTCAAATCTGTCGCTGTGCTGCACATACAGTGCAACTATGTGCTTTGGATGTTCTAAAAAATTCCGAAATAAAAAATTATGTACTTCAATGCCGTAATCTAACGAAATTCTTACGGAAATCTTCAAATGGATATAGAGAAGTTTTAGAGATCCGCAATTTGAAAGTTCCACAACTTGATTGCCCAACCAGATGGGGCTCAACATATGGCATGCTGGAAGATATTAAAAATTCTCGAAGTTATTTGGAAAACTTAGAATCCGTTGAAGATAAATCAGCTGATGAAAATTTTATTTTAAATGAATCTTTATGGAATTTCATCGAGTCTTATTGTAAAATATTTAATCCTTTACAAAAGACTATTATCAACTTCCAAGAGGAGCAATTACATTACGGAAATTTTTATGCTCAATGGCTGAAATGCGAACTTTGCATAAAAAAAATTTTAGAAAGCGAAGAAAGTCAAAATTCATTGTTGCATCAAATGGGTGATAAAATACTGCAATCCATGGAAACACGAGCTTCAACATTACTTTCGAACGAAGGTTTCAATGCTTGTCTATTTATGGATCCAAGATTTCAGCATATCATATCTTCTTCGAAAAAAAATCGTGCAATTGAATATTTAAAACTTTTATGGGATAAATTTAAAAGGAATAATAAAAATGAAAATAGTTCAAACGATGATATATTTTTAAATTGCTTTGATACTACACCATCTAATGAAACAGTTACAGATGAGGAAGAAGATTTATTAAACACATATCTGATGGAGCAAAATGTAAGTAATACTATAAATGAACCAACTGATGTTCATACGAAAATTGAGAGACTTCGTCTTCCATTTGTAAAGAGTAATATAGACGTTCTTAGATTTTGGTTAGACAAAAAAATTATGGAACCAGAGTTGTACATCTTAAGTACTATTGTCTTCTCTATTCCACCTACTCAAGTAAGTAACAAAAGTTAAAATTTTTGTAACGAAATATTTCAGTTACATACATTGTTTTGTAGGTGACAATTGAACGTGCATTTTCTTCATTAAAATTAATTCTTGCTGATAACAGAAACCGACTTACTTCTGAAACATTAGAAAACGTCATGTTAGTCAAATTGAATTCGGCATTTTTGGATGATGCAATTAACAACTTATCTTTATTCGAAGAAACAGAATACGAAGAAGATAATATAATGTAATGTATATAGTTTATACATATCAAGCGACCAAGAACATCAAGGAAAAAAAAATATTTTTAATAATTACCTGAAAAAAAACATTTGTTTTTAATTTTGAATTTTTTTTTATTATTTTTAAATTACTGAAATTTATTTTTTAACAAAAAAAAAATGGACTGTTGCAAAGGACTGAGCAAAAATAAATTATTATCAAAAATTTGTCTTGTGATATAACAAAAATGTATGAATATGAATAACATAAAATAGGTTTTTATAAGTTTTTTTATTTCAAATTTAAATACTTAAGATTAAAATAAAATTAACAAAAATTTTTAAATTTTTTATTTTATTTTTGCATCATTAGGGCTAAAAGTTGTTCGACGTCAAGATCTTCTTCGTCCTCAATTTCAATTACTGGCTCCTGGAGCACCTCTATAAATACAACGTCATCATCCTTGCTTTCATATTCCTTTCCAGTTTTTTCTGCGTGAATAAAATATAATAATTATTATGTATACTTGATATATGCATTTTAATTTTTAACTATTTTCATTCACTACAGTAATATTAATGTTTATGTTACTGTCTTTGTTATTGTTGTGGTTTTTTTTATTATTTTTTCGTAACTCTGCTTTATCTGCTTTATTCTCTAAAAAAGTAAAATTAAAAAATTATTAAGTACCTGTTGAAATTTGGATGTAATTATATTTTTATATAATTTAATATATTTACCTTTATTATTATTTTGACTCATTATTTAATATTTTTTATTTACCACGAAATTTAAATTCATTCAACTCAACCACTCCACATGAATTAATCAGAATACTAATACGCTAGTACTATACAATGTATTTGCTTAGAGAAACCAAAACAGTATAGCTTTATTAGTTTACTCAGCACAGCAAAAAGCTTTTTTTTTACTTTGACTTAAAATATTGAAAAGCATTCAGCAAAATTCTACTATTACTATTATGTTTTGAAAAGCAAAAGCACTTGCGTAGTATTTGTATGTGTAAAAAGCATAAAACTATTACTTTACTTCGGTTAATTTGTAACAGCAAAGCGCAGTAATAGTTTTTTTTTTTAATTTGAAATGCTGTGATAGTCAGCAACAGCAATAATATAAGTGCTTTTACTATTTCTGCTGTAGTTTTTTAAACCCTGATTTCTACAACTATTTTTTCATCTTTTTTTTCCCTTGGGGTTATGTAGGGGTTATATAGATTCCACGAAGCTTTGATATTACACTGTATTGGGTAGATTGCTTGGCTTACGCTCATTCATTTTTACTAATGTCAATCTAATTGTTGTCTTCGGGTTATATTTGGACTGTTGTACTGTTCTGTGTTCCATTCTCGGTTTGTCAAACAGTTATTCATATTGATTATCTGATAATTGACTGATCTACGTTTACCTAAGTGTCTTGGGCTGATTTAAACTTATTCTGTTTTTATAGTTATTCTAAGCCAGAATTGTTTAGTTATTAGATAAGCCAAAAAATATGTTAGCAATGCAGTTATTTTGTTTTTTAAATTATTTATAATAAATATTTTAGCTAAGTAAATACTTAGAAATTTTGTAAATACGTGCCTAACTGTTTTATTTCAGTGTATTTATATAGTTACTATTGAATATACTATAATATGATTTTTTACTTGTCTGGTATAACAGCATGTATCTGGTTTAGTTTATATTTATATTACTAACCTTTTGATGATGATATTTACACAATCACATGTAGCAAACTTTCGTCTAGTAATATAGATGTGCTGATATGCTTGGTCTAAGTATTAATATGATATTATAACCCTTTAAGACCCACATTAAGTGATTATGCAATGTAAAGAAATGATTCTATACTTTGTAAAAATTGATACTTTGATTTAAAGCTTCTAATCATTGATCCATAGACTTTGTTTATTTAGATTATGTAGATTGATAGATATGTAGATACATAGATTATGTTAAGTTATGTTAAGCCGATTGAAGAAATTTTTTTACTTGGGTCTGAAAGGGATAAAACTTTGGCTTTGTATTGGCCTTGTTATAATGTAGAAAATTCTTCAATTAAGTGATATTATTCAGAAAGTAACAACTATATTTATTTCATAGAAAATCGTATCTACAATTCAATATGTAGGAACGAAGTGGACTGTTAAAGAAATTAACCACCCTTTAAACTATACTGTTCTAAAGTTTTTGAATGATGATAATGATAACAAATAAATTTTTAGCTAAACCAACTTCTGTGCAATTGCACAGGGAATCCACTAGTTCTATTTATAATCTTTAAACAACGAAATGACAAATATCATATTCTATAACTGATTCTGCAAGGTAAAATTAAAGGCAGAAGACTAGTTGGCAGAAAATAAATGTCATGGCTAAGAAATGTCAGGCAATGAACGGTTATCCCTTTCGGTGAGAGGTCTAATGAATGCAGCGCAGGAGAGAAATCAGAAATGTGAACGCAAACATCCAGTAGTGGATATGTAGATGAAAAAGAAGAAGAAGAAGAAGAAGGAAGAAGACATGGTCTGATATCTCATACGAAGAAGAAGAAACAATGTTCTGTACATATTGAATACAAATGTGTAGCTGAAAGGATATAAAGAAGGTGACAAAAAATTTGATCCCATACTTTACAGGATTTTAGGTTTAACTAACTCAAAACTTCGAACGAAAACCATTTTCAAGCCATACAGGGGACACCTATATTTTAAATCTGATTAGGTCTACCATTGTTGGATCATTCGATTATATCTTCAAATTGGATATAAATACTATTGAAGAGTTACCTTTGAAATCCCTAATTACAAAATCTCTAAGTTAAAATCATCAACTACAAAATCCCCAAATTTTTAGTAAAATGGTTTTAGCAAAAAAATATAAAGAAAAAACAAATTTAATTTATAAAATTTATTAAAATTTGAGAAATTTGTAATTGGGGAGATTGTATTTGAGGATTTTATTTTTAGGGATTTTTTATTTCTGAAAACTTTCTAATTGCGAAAGCTTGAATTTGTGGATTTTGAATTGGACGATTTAGCACCACTCCCGAAATAAAAACTTTGATTTTGTACTTTATAGCTGTCCAATGTTTAGATGGGTTACTCTCGAAATCCCAAAAAAATCAAAATATCCAATTACAAAATTCTTAAATTCAAATTGTCCAGTTACAAAATTCCCACTTCCCAATTCCCGAAATGGGTTTTCTTTTTGGCTCATGAGATTTGGTGTTTGTGAATCTCTTATTTTGGGTATTTTGTATTTGGGGATTTTATATTCAAGTTATTTTCTATTTGGAGATTGCGTATTTGGGGACTTTCGTATTTGGGAATTTCGTATTTTGGGTATTTTATATTTAGTGATTTTATGTTTGATGATTTTGTATTTGAGGATTTAGCCAATTTAAAATTTCCAATTACAAAATTCTTACATTCAAATTGGCCGGTTACAAAATGCCGAATTATTAAATCCCAAATTCTAAAATCCCGAAATGGCTTTACTTTTTGAAGCTTTTTGCATTTTGTGGCACACCCTTATTTAATTATACGCACGTTTTGGCAGTTTTGGATTTTAAATTTAATTAAAGATTTGATGAATTTTTTTTGGGATTTGGTGTTTGAGGATCTCGTATTTTGAGTATTTTGTATTTGAGGATTTTCTATTCAAGTTATTTTGTATTTGAAAATTGCATATTTTGGGACTTTTGTATTTGGGGATTTCGTATTCTGGGTATTTTGTATTTGGAGATCTCATATTCTGTGTATTTTGTATTTAGGGATTTTATATTCCAATCATTTTCTATTTGGAGATTGCGTATTTTGGGATTCCGTATTCTGTGTACTTTGTATTTGGGGACTTCATGTACTTTGTATTTGGGTTATTTTGTATTCAAGTTACTTTGTATTTGGAGATTGCGTATTTTGGGACTTTTGTATTTGGGAATCTCGCATTCTGGGTATTTTGTATTTGGGGATTTTATATTCCAGTTATTTTGTATTTGGAAATTACGTATTTTGGGACTTTTGTATTTGGGCATTTGGTATTGTGGGACTTTTGTATTTGGGAATTTCGTATTGTGGGTATTTTATATTTAGGGATTTTATGTTTGATGATTTTGTATTTGGGGTTTTCAAAATCTTGGGGATTTTGTATTTGAGGTTTTAAAGGATCTCCCGATTTAGCTAAAGTCAAACTTCAAACGTAAGGTTTTTTGAACATATATATAGGAGGCACCACCACCTCATGGACGACTTTTTAAACCCTTCGCAATTGAATAATTTATTAATCTCTACTCGTCCGGTATTCTAAAAAATATTGAGCATACCCAGAACCTTATTAAAATATACTTGGAAAGCTGAATTTACAAAATGTTTCAAAAATTGTTAAACTATCATTAAAAATATCTTTTTTTGCCAACAGTCTTTACCAAACTCATAACATTTTTTTTTTTTTCTTTATATTGTTTTGCAATAATTTTCCCTTTTTTTCTTTTCTTTTCCACTCGTATTTCTTCTTCTTATAGTTGAAGTTATTACGATAGGTGCGGAAATAAATAAAAAAAGATAAAAGATAAACAAAAACGATTTATTGCAAAGTAGCTATGGAAGTAGAAGGTTACATTTTTGTCTTTTTTTTTTCAAAGAATTTTTCAGAATTTTACCAAGGTCTGTGCTAGAGAGGAAATACAAATTAAATAAAAGGAATACACTTAAAGACAAAAAGAAAACAAAACGAGTGTATCTCTTCTCTTAATTCAAGTTTTTAATTTCACAATTTTCACTTTGTTTCCTTCTCTTTCTTTCAAATATTATTCTTAAATTATTGTATTTCTTTCATACTTCTTACATCTTTACACAGAGCAAAAAATCTCAAATTTGAATTTATTTTTTCTAGAAAAAAAAAACACTTAACAAACTTATTAGGTATAAACAATTTCAACTTAATTCAACTCAATTTCTTAGAACACTTATTTCAATATGTTACATTTTAATTTAATGTAATAAGTGGGTATCCTTAAAATTTAATTATCTCATTTTTTTTTATACCTTTCTTCAACATTGTTATAAATTTGATCTTTGTATATAGGTACTAGGGTTGATTACAAGAATGTTATAAATTTCTTCTGTATAGTTTGAGGGCGGGATTTATTTTCTTCACTTTGAACACCTTTAACTTGATAGTCGAATAAATACAAAAAAAAAATACCATACTACTCTCAGACACTGCCAATTTTATGCTCTTTACTAAAAATATAAATTTATTTAGATTATGATGCTAACGTTAGTTAGTACTATGCTCCCGTCACCTGCTATAATTATGACGAATTTGGTACGATATTAAAAGAACAAAGAAAAATTCATTTCCTGGAATGCGCTTTACAGAAAACCAAAATACCGTAATTCGAAACCAAAAAAATCCAAAAATCAAAATTTTGAATTGGTTGGTAAGTTGGAGACAAGTCTGAAGAGGTTCTTTTTAATAAGTTGAAATTTGTAAAATGGAACGTTTCTTTCGGAGGAAACACATGAAATGGTAGCCTATTTTACATTTAAGCAGTTCTTATGATAAATGAATTTCTGAAACCAGTTTTGGACCACCTCGGTATTTCCACGGTATCGAAATGGGTACTTGAGGCCTCTCTAGTGTTGCGGTGGAATTGCTTGAAGAGAGGCATTATTGATTTTATTTCAATAGAACAAGTAGTATTTCCAAAAAGTTGTCTATGAAAGATGGACACAGCTCCAACATTTCGATGTGTCTTAAGAGAAATAAAGATGACCGGTATTAAAACGGTGAAATGGCCAATTAGGCGTAGAGCAGAATTTTGGATTTTGTCAATGTAACATAGTGAAGTTAGGGGTGCGCTAGCCAATATGTAAAAATTGTACTCCATCTTAGGTCGAGTACAACCTTTGCATATATTGGACAGATCTCTTGGAGAAAAGCAGACTTTATATCGGGAAAGAAAAACCAAACATTTGGCAACATTCTTAGCTATATTAAAAATATACTTATTCCACTGCATTTTTTTATTTAGCATGTCTTAAATATTTGAATTTTTAGATCGCTGTAGATTTTCTGCTTGAAATTTCAGGGTTGGACGGGTTGATATATCGTAAAACAGATCAAACAGCTTCGAGTTTTGGACGTTTTGAACTCAACTCTGTTTCTCTGTTTGCGTGACCCTAATTAGTTATTATTGGTAGATCATGGCTTAGTGAGCTAATCCTTATATTTCTCTTCAAGCTGATTGCGGTAGAGGTGGCGTATGAATTGCTTAAAAAGTCGTAGGATGCCACCTGCTATCGTCAGTAAAGCTATGGATTGGATTGAGGTTTGAAGATAGTTAGTTGGTGATAAAAATCAATAAAAGTGTAGGTGTAGATGCAGATGCAGGTGTAGATGTAGGTGTAGGTGTAGGTGTAGGCGTAGGCGTAGGTTGAGATGTAGGTGTAGGTGTAGGTGTAGGTGTAGGTGTAGGTGTAGGTGTAGGTGTAGGTGTAGGTGTAGGTGTAGGTGTAGATGTAGGTGTAGGTGTAGGTGTAGGTGTAGGTGTAGGTGTAGGTGTAGGTGTAGGTGTAGGTGTAGGTGTAGGTGTAGGTGTAGGTGTAGGTGTAGGTGTAGGTGTAGGTGTAGGTGTAGGTGTAGGTGTAGGTGTAGGTGTAGGTGTAGGTGTAGGTGTAGGTGTAGGTGTAGGTGTAGGTGTAGGTGTAGGTGTAGGTGTAGGTGTAGGTGTAGGTGTAGGTGTAGGTGTAGATGTATGTGATAAGGTTGAGCTTTGTGGAACACCAGCATTTATTACATAGTTGTCGGACTTAAAACTAGCAACTACGACACTTATGCTACAATTCGAGGGGAAGTCATTAAGCCATGTGCAGAAGAGAATGCCAAAGTCAATAGTTTGACATTTGCATAGAAGAGGAGGATACTCGATCAAATGTTTTGGAGATATCGATAGCTGCGAACTAAGATGCACCGGTAAATTGAATGCTAATGTTAATACTTAACACAGAGTGAAGTTAAAAAATCGAATGTTGAACGTTGGCGTCCAACAGCCGTATTGGTGATCATGTAAAATATGCGAACTACTTAGGTATCTCAATATCTTTTCTTTGTCTTAATTTTTATTATTTTGGCGATTTTTCGAAGTAGTGGTAATTGGTCGGTAGTTAGAATGGTCGCTTTTGTCACCTTATTTGAGAATTGGAAAAAACATGCGCAATTGTAGGAGATAATTTAATTTTATATTTTGAAATTTTATAATTCTACAATTCTTAGAATTGTCTGATCTTTAATTTTTTTTTAATAATGCTTATCGATTCCATTACGATAAATAAAAGTTGTACGCTATATATGAATATAAGTCGATTACATTGTGGCAGAGAATTATTCTGTTTTCAGCTTATTCCTATTTTTGAGTTTTTATCCTTCAACCCACTTTAGTAATGAAATTCATGCAAAGCTGAAATAAGAAAATCCTGTGTGATATCAAATGTCAAATAAATCAGATCTGTGAGACGAGCTTGCTTTCAGACCAAATAACACAATACTGCCGGCAAGTTATCAGAAATATGAATAAATTATTGGGCATCAACTTCGCAAGCGGTTATAATTCAAAAATATAATTGTTGTAAAATTATATAAAAATTAAATTTTTATCAAAAATTGAAGAAGAAAATCAAATTGAAAGCCAGACCATCAGAATAATTATATTTGTATGAATTTTCTTATAATATTCCAATAAGGCAATATAGAAGTAAAACTTTAGTGGTAGATCGCGTGACACCTGAAAAACAACACTACTCCCACGTAACAATTTTATTGCTATAAGACTCTTGCGCACTATTATAACACTATTATGAGCACTCCTATTATGCTATATTACACTCCACTATTATGTTATAGGATTAGTATACATGTATTAGTGTATAGATTTTTATTTTGCAATGATATTCATTTAAAATAATTTATGTTATGCGAGAGTGAGAAAGGTATTATATTTTATTTTAAAATAATAATTTTATGGAGTTTATATTTATTTCATGAGAAAAGGAGATAGATATTAATTAAATATTTTTATATTTGCACGTAAATGATTTATATTAAATAAAAAAATGTCTTACTAATAAATAATATATTTTCCGGTTAAAAATAATTGTATTAATATTTATAAATTATTGTGACCAAAATGCAAAATTTGGCTGGGAATGAAATACATTGCTTTTCAAAAATAACTAATCATCAAAAATAAATAAAAAAAAATATGTTTTTAAATTGCATCTTTAAAATGTTAAATAATGCACGTTATTAATGCATAACATCAAATTTGATATTTAAATAACTATTCTTTTAAGTAAAAATTATATTTTTGCGAAAAGAATGCAAAATTAGGCTTGTCAGTTTTTGTTTATTTAAAAAAAAGTTACCATGTTTGTAGAAAATGATGGCCGTCGCAAAATATTTATTCAAAAGTTACAGTATGTTTATTAATAATATTATAGGAATACAGTAAAATAATAACACCACTACTGCTATTTTAGCAAATCTATTCTAATAACAACACTTTAACTCTTGATATAGGACTACGCGCTTTTAGACTTATAACAACATTGATGTATCACTTGCTGAAAATCCCATTATAACAACTCCCGCAATTGCTATAAAAACATTCTTATAGCAATATTAATTACATTATTCCCATAAAAACATCATTATAACACCGTTAGTACTTATCGGGAGTCATATAGAAGTCTTATAGCACTAATTTTGTTTTTATAACAATAAAATGTTACGTGGGCTGTACCAAAATTGCCCATCATATAATCTTCAACCATAGTCAACGCAGTCAAATATGATTATACAAAACTTTGTACGCAAAAAACACAAATAATAATAACAGTAATAAAAAAACACAACATTTTGTTGTTGAATTTTAAACCTTCTATTATAGTGTTATTAAAAAATTACTGAATACCATCAACCATCCACTGGCCTACTGATCTAAATGCATATAATTCTCAAATTAAAAAATCTACTCAAATTACATAAATAATATCAAAAAAAAATCTCTACTCTCTTTAAAATAATAAAAAACAAAAATTAGTTTAAGTACCGTACATAAATCCATTACTTACCATTTCAAATTTCCTATCCTTATAATCTCCACTCTTCTTTTATTATTGTTTTATTTTAATTACTTAAAATGTTCAAAATTTTCATTTATTTTTTTCTTTTCTTGTTTTTGGTCCATTGTATTTTTACTTTTAACACTTAAATAAATCAAATGAAGATGAAAACAAAATAACGAAAAATAACAACAAAAAACTTTGGTTTAAAAAAATATATTTTCAATTCTCTTCTATAGAAAAGTAAAGTAAAAATTAATTAACTAAAGAACGACTGACTAGCCGTTAAATTAATTTTCTTTTATATCCAAAAAAAAAAAATATATACGATTCGGGTAAAAGTGAATAAAAAATAAAAATAAGAAAAAATCAAAAATATAACAAAACAACACCACTAAACTAGAATTAAATATTCATATCAAGATTCAAGGATAAAAAATTAAATGAGAAAAATAAAATGACATTTAATAAAAAAAGAAAAAGAATAAAAAGTGAGAAAAATATAAAATAAAACTAAATATTACAATCTCATATATACATACATACATTTACATACAATATATAAAAATGGTAATAAAAACAAAGTGAACAAAACACAAAAATCAAAAAGAGAACAGAATAAAACTATAAAATTTTTAGCTAATAAAGAAAGTATGAAAAGGTCCTTGCTGTGACAAAAAGTAACAAAAAAAATTTAAAATAAAAATCAAAAACCATTTTTTTGTTAAGGTTAATTTGTTTATTTACTTTTGACTCTGATTTATATATGAGACGGGCAATGAAGTTATTAAGACTTGACCATTCAGGGGTATCTAAATATAGAGGAAGGGAGTTGTTTTTATTATATCTGCATAATTTTTTAATCACGCCAAATTTTTGTCTCTATGCCACAACATTACATTTTAGTGTAACGATATTTAATTTATAGAGTCTAATTTAATGAATAATTTGAAATTAACTGATTGAAGTCAAAAATTGTAATTGAAGAAAAATAATTAAAGTTGCAGCAAATGAACATTCAAAAGTAGAAAAAATTGCGATGAAAAGAACAAAAATGTCCAATTTTAGATCAACGCGAGTTGAATACATCGCTATCGATAGTATATTAACGATGCCACAAAACTAGATATTTGCGAAAGGCTTGAAATCATAAAACCTGGCTGTTGTTTTATCTGTTTTATCCCGTGTATTCCAGAGCATGCGTATTAGTTTTTTAAAAGAGAACGAACCGTTGTTTTGAAATTACAAAAAAAAAAATTGATTAATTAATTCGAGGGTGATCTATCAAGTGGTGATATTTTAAACTACCGGAAAGGACCGGAATTAGGTTTCTTAAACCCAAAATTTTTCCAAATTGGCAGAAATCGAGATTTTCACGTTTGCTTTATTCTAATTCGTATTCTACGTCAAAAAATAAGAAACTGATAACTGCTAACAGACATTATAGTGGCTTCAGATATTTGCACAAAATGTTGAACAGAATGTCATATGCGATATTTAACAGAGATATTCCTCTGTAGTTTTTACATGATATTGGGTCACTTTTTTTGTAAATGCGGCATATAGTGATGATACTCCAGTCATTAGGTATGCTGTTTTTCATCTAGATGTTGCCAATGATTTGGTGCATGGAGTTAACCAAAACATTGCCTCCAGCTTTAAATAGTTCAGCTGGGAGTTCATCAGCTCTAGAAGCTTAGTTGTTTTCAGCTTGCTGATGGCTTGGTCAATAAGGTCTACAGTTGGTGTCGAGAGATTGTTGGTAATGACGGATGTTGCTAGCTGCTCTTGTTGTCGTTGCTTTTAATTTAGTAGCTGCTTAAAGGGCTGCTGTAATGTCACTAATATTCCTTTCGTTTCGGTAACTAAATTTTTGCATTAGAGGCTGCTTAAAAGGCTGCTTCCATGTCTCTAATATCCCTTGCGTTTCGGTAACCAAATTTGCCATATTATCTCTTAGCGCGTGTGTTGCAGGTTTAAACCTAACTGCCAGTTACTTGGATTTTTTTGAAAAAGCTCCACTCTTCGCCTCTATTTCTATGATAAGCATTTTTGGAAGTCTTGGTTTTTCCGCCTTATGAGCTTCTTCTCATCTCTTCTTTTAGCCATATATTTTTCTTACACTGCTATTGTTTTCTGTTGCAGCACATTTTTATATGTCTCATTTTGCTTCAACGTTTTGGTAGAAAATATATTTTATAATACTTACGTGTAAATGTATGTATGTAAACTTAATATGTGATGGAAATACCATACACAAATATAACATGTAAAATTTAAATATGTTTTTATATTTAAATTCGATTTTTGCATTGCTTTATTTTTCATATTAAATGGCGATTTTTATGAATGAAAGGGATGAAATTTGTAGAAGGAACCATGAATGTGTAATAAAATAATATGTCAATACCAAATGAATATCAAAACAAGATTTTTAAGTGTTTAAAAATATTGTTGAATGATTTTGTAAGATATTAACAGTCGGGCAGTGCCCAACTTTCCAAATACAACATTCCGCATCTGATAATAAATAACTTTTTGTGAATAGAAATGTTTTATAAGATAAAAAATATTTTCCAACAAAATATCACAAAATTTTTTAATTTTTTCAATTTCAGAATTTATTGAATGTTCTTGCAAGTTGGCCAGTGCCCGCATCTGATAATAAATAATTTTTTAAATATTTTCCCTCAAAATATAACAAAAATTTTCTTAACTTCTTCAGTTTCAGAATTTATTAAAACCCTTAAAACCTGTTTATGCCACACAGACACTCAGTCTCTCTTGCTATGTTCATTCAGTATGGATTTGAATGTTTCAGGTTCTTCAAGTTAGTGCATAATTTATCATTGAAAAGTATTCATGTGCCATGAAATTGTTTTCTCTGGCTGTTATTATCTAAATAAATTTTGATTTACATCTCTGAGACGTACAACAATCCATACTAAAGTTTTTGATCGAATGAAATCGAATATCTACGGCATATGTCAACAACCAATGTGCTTACAATGTTGCAATTTTATATGTAAAAATTGTACAATTTGATCCGATGTCAAAATTTAAGAAAGTTAATAAAATTGTTTTTGGTTTTTTTTTCAATGATTATAACTTTAAGAAAGTGTCGATGAAGAGAAACATTGTTTTTACGCTTTATTTTATTTATTAAAAAGTAATTTTGATATTCTGTTAATTTTTTAACACCTTAAGACCTTTTAAAACAATATTAATAAGATTTTTTTTTTTGCAACAACGATTAAGGGTTAAATGTTTGCAAGATATTATTAGTCGGGCAGTGCCCACCTTTTTTATCAGGACGAACCGCATCTGATAATAAATAAATTTTGAAATATTTTCCCTCAAAATATCACGAAAATATTCCTTCTTCAATTTCAGAATTTATTGAATATTTTTGCAAAATATTATTAGTCGGGCAGTGCCCACCTTCTTCATTAGAACGAACCGCATCTGATAATAAATATATTTTGTGAAAAAAAATATTATTTAAAATCTTTAAATATTTTTTTCGTTATTCTGAATATAAATTTAAAGAATATACAATTATTATTTAATTTGTTATTATAAACATAACATCATATAAACTATAACATTAAAAAAAACCCTTTTCACACTAGATTACAACAAATCAAAAAAAATAAAAAAAATAAAAAAACAAAAACTTTTGACACATTCAAATTGCACTGAAGTTCTTAAATTTGAAAAGTGATGATATCATTCTGAGTTTTTCTTCACTTCTTAAGAGCTTATAAAATTTTTCTTTTGAATTTTTGTATTTTGAATTTAAGCATGACAAAAGATAGTAATTCAAATTAAGTTTTTTGTATTTAACTTTTGGAAAATTTCTTTAATTTTAGAATACGAAAAATGTTGACAAAAATTTTGTAACACTTGAAAATGTGAAAAAAAAACTTTTCAAATTTAAAAAGAAAAGTCACAACAAAAAAAAAAGTTTTTCTTATTTTTTTTTTTTTTTTTTTTGTACGTTAATGGATTGAACAATTGTTGCATACAATATAAAAAAAAAATGTTTAATAACAAATGAAAAAAAAAAATGTGAGTCTGGTATTTTAATGAAAAATTAAATAAAAATAAAGATTTTCACAATGTGAATTTAAAGTGAATCAATTTAATAAAATTAAAAATTAATATAAAAAAAAAGTATTTAAAAATTTACTCCTGAAGTAATTTGGAAGAAAGGAGAGCATATTATAGCAGTTGTATTATATTAAAAAGTTAGTTGAATTTGTTGGAAATTGAATTGGAATGATACCTAAATTAGTTAAATTTTGAAAGAAAATCGTCATTTTCATCTTCTTTGTTTAAAAATAATATTTGCCTCTTCTTCTTCATTGTAACGGTTTTTCAAAGTCAATCTTTATATACATAATTTCTTTCGTAGTCCAGTTGGAAAATACTAGAAGAAAACTGCATAATATGTTTATAGAGTCCTGCTCGCGTTTTAATGGCTTTACGTACTGCTCCTCTTATTAACGTTTATTTAGTTATTTGTGTATATATATATATAATTCGGTTTGTCGATTAGCTCAAAGTGCAATAAAATATTTATTTTGCTCAATATAAATAAAACAATTAAAATTACAAATTAAATTACAATTAAAATAAATTGAATAATGTATAGTAGTAGTAGTAGTGCTTTATTTGTAATATTATAATTTTACAATTAAAAATTGTGCAATTTAATATTAAGAGGTAGGTCTGGCTCTAAGGTAGGTCTGGCTCTTCTGAGCTAGATGTTGTATCGGCGTAGGAACTAATGACCATATCCCAAGGAAATGTTACCTTTCCAAAAATATATATTATAGTCAGTTAAATTTTCTAGAAAGATAACGGTCTGGACCATATTTTAACATTTATTTGATGATGATTGGTGCTGCCGTTATGAAGATATTGTAGTTCAAATTAGAAAATTTTGGAAAAAAATACAATATCATTGGGATATGGTCATTGGGTCTTACGCCGATACAACATCTCCCTCAGAATCCCCATGACTAATATGTATAATGTAATAATGTAAATAAAATTTATTACTATTGCTTATATAATTTTAGGTTTTGGTTTAGGTTTTGGGTTTGAAACTGTGAAAATATATCATTGTTCATTTCGACTTTAAAATTTTTATTTCACCTTTTATTGGCCATTGGTTGCTGGTTCATATTTGTTAATCGTATTAACCATAATATTTTTAGAATAAAACCATGCTTATTTTTGTTATATTTACCGTTACAAACCGGCTATCACCAATTTGAAATACGAAATATAATATAATACAATATAAAACAAAAAATCTTAGTCATTTCCAGTTTTCTTTTTAGAAGTGGTAAATCCACTCAAAATGCTTTATTAAAGCCCTGTAATCAAATTTACCTATCTGCTAATGAAAATTAAATTTGGGCAGCCCTCTTTATTGATATTATGAAGTCATTCGAAATGGTTAATCATAACATAATTCTGTACAAAACGAAGTTTCATATCATAAATATTTTGATTGAAAACCTTTAAAAAAATAAAATTGAAATCAAAATTATTATTCATACTATTCAATCATAACTTCATACAGCATTTAGAATAAGAACAACTTATTCATATGAAATATATACTATAAAAATACTATCAGAAATTATATATACATAATTATATATAATTTCTGATACTATGTAGCTACACATATTTATTAATATACTTACATGTGCTCATATAGTTTATTGGCTTACAATATTCATATTAAACATCCGTTTAGCTATATTTTGACCTGCCTGAAAATTTAAAAAGAATAAAATATATATCACATACATTTTATTTACAAAAATAACTTCTTTATATGAAATAAAAATAAAATACAGTTTTTTTTATTTTGATTTTACGTTTTTCTTAATTTCTTTTAGTTGAAATATTACAGACAGCTGAGAAGAAAAAAATTTAGTTAACGTTTTCTTTTTTTTTAATAAGAATAAAAAATTTAAATGAGAATAAAAAAGCTTTTACATTTTTTACTCAATTTTCAAGAGCTTGAATTTTTAAGGTTTTTATTTTATACAAGTTTGCCACATTTATATGTAAATTATCTTTGCTTTTAGGTTATGTATGTCGGTCTCATTAATAGAACCTCAAAAGCGTAACATGGTTCTTTTAATGTTCATCATTTTTTAAGTCTCAAATATTTCAAATTTCTACCTAAATAATGTTATAAGAAGTCAATATTGTTCACAAAATGTTGTAAAACAAATTTATAATGGCTTATTTAAATCTAAGCTACAATTTGGTTTGAGCTGTTAGAGAGATATATATTTTTTGAATTTACAGAAGAAACAAAATAAATAAATTTAAAAAAATTAACAGAAAAATATCTAGTTTTAATTATTTTGGGAATTAAAATATTTTGCCTTTAAGACACCATACTTCTACAAAGTTGAGAAAATATTTACAATTAAAAATCAATATTTTCAACTTGACTAACATAATAGGTTCAGCTCAATATTGTTGTTTGTTTACAGCTTAAAAATTATTATAAGCAAACAATTATCATATAACTCTATACGATCAGACAGCATTTAGCTAGGTCTTATATTTAATCTATTAATTGTTACATTAAAAAACACTTTATAAATTGAAGCATTTTAATGAATATCTAAAATCTAATATAATTTGTTAAAATAGAATTGGTTTTATATATATTTAGTTACTTAGTAATAATTTAACAAATAAATAATGAAAAAAAATATATCTGATTTATACATCAGTGTCACACTAATAATATCATCGAAATTAAAAAACCAATATCCATTAGAACTTATTTGGAATTCTAGCCAAATTAATTTTCATTTATTAAAACACGTATAGCTAGTTGTTATTAAATGACAAATTTTTAAAATTGTCTAAGCTACCAATATAACATAATTATTTTTAGAATTTTCCAAACAAAATTGAATAGTAAAAAATTGATATTAAAATTAAAAAATCAACAAAATTTCGATGTAATACAAACGTAAAGTTCTTCAAAAAAATTTCATTTTGAATATTGAAAACTATTTTATTAAATAAAAATTAAAAAAAAATGTCCTTTGAGTTGAAACGTTCACTGTTCTTCTCTTATTGATTCCACTAACAATTTTTTGATTCAAAAAATTTTTCATATTCATTAGTTTTCATATATTTTTTAATACAAAAATTATTAAAACAAAAAATTATATTTGATTTTTAAAATATTTTGTAAATTCAAAGGATAATGTTTTTATTATTAGAAAAATAAAATTATCAAAGAAATTTTTACGTTTAATAAAAAACAAATTTGTTTATTTTTTATTCACCAATATGGTAATATTTTGATTTGTTATATCCTATTGGCATATCAATATCAATTTTCCTACGGTAAATATCCTGCCAATATACAAAAAAAAACAGAAAAAATATATATTTTTAATAGAAGGACATCTAGTCAAAACTATTTCAATTGAATTTTTCTAAAAATTGATTTTTAAAAATCCTTAATTTATTACCTATCTTAATTTATGATCTATATCCTGACCAAAATGTAAATCAATATCCTGAAGAGTTCAGATTTTAAAATATTTAGAGCAAACATTTTTTTTTATAAACATTTATTTATTAACAAAAATTAATATTAAGTCGCCATATCTCTCAACAAAACAAAAAATTGGTTAGAATTCCAGACATAATACTTTATTCATGATAGTGTAAGAAATTAAGCGGAAAATAAACTTTTCAAAAGGACTTTAGAGAAAAAAAAAATTATAAAAACAAAAAAAAATGTATCCGGATACAATTACATATATATATTGTACATATATGTACATACAAAATATCTTTGATATGTGGGAATGTTAGTTTGGCACAAAATTAATCCAAAAATTTGGACGTGTATTGAGTGTAAATTTACAAAAAAAAAAAATTATATCAGATACCCAAGGATTTAACTGACAGGGTTTATTTTTTTTTTTTTTTTAAATTGAATATGGTAGCACTGTTGTAATTCACAAAATAAAATTTTATTTTAATATTTTTTTTTTTTATTATTTTTCGGTCTTAACTCACGTGTAGTCAAGAATTTTTAATTAAAAAAAAATATGTTACTTTTTAGCTTTTGGCTAAAAAGGATTTATTATTGAGATCAAAAGCAAAAATAAAAACAAGTGTATAGTAACTGGAAAAAATATATTGATTTCAATTAAATGAATTTTGTATATTGCATTGTCATGTGATTTTTTGATTCATGCTATTCTGTTAAACGAAATTTATTGAATTAAAGTTAAATGTTATACTCCCAAAAAATTTAATACTGTATAACAGTATAACCCTGTGTAGCAATGTACTATATATGATTGTATATCTACTATTATCATACTTAATTGACTGGGATAGTGTATTACACTATAAAAATATTACGGTATTACTTAAATACTGCTAGTGTATACGATAATGTGGATAGTATTTAGTTATTTCGCAATTAACAGTACTAAAGTATAGTACTTACTGTAGTTATCATATAGTATTTACTTTTTAATTATTTCCGTTTTAAATTAAAAATATATATCAATATAATTTAATTCTATTAAATTGACTGTAATATACTTTTGCTATTATTGCAGAATAAATTAAAAACTTTGGCAATAATCAAGGATATTTAATCTAATTATCTTTATTATTACAATTTTAATTTATTCATGCTATCCATGTTTACAAAATTTACAAACAATTTTAATTATTATACTAAACTACTATCGATATCTAATAAATAGTGATAATATTTGAAGATAAATAAATGTTTGTTTACTTACAAAATAAAATAACAAAAAAAAAAAGGACGAAAAGGACGAAAAAATTTAAATCTTGTATTGATATTTATATGTCACGTTGTATTTAAAAAAAAAACATGTTAATAAAATTAAAATGAAAAATATTCAAGGATAAAATGCTATTCGTTAAATTAAAAGAGTTAGTATTAAAAAGTGGATGGGCAAGAAAAATTAACTGGGGCAAATATGAATCAAAATATAGCAAATATATGAAGAAAATTTAGGTTTGGAATTATGTTATATAAATTATAGAACATTTTGTTTTAAAGGATAATAAATTGCAAATTTAATTTTGACAAATTTTTACGGACTCTATTATTCATATTAAAATTGAAAAAAAAAATAATAATCTCAGAAACTCTAATAAGTATGGAAAAATGAATATGCATCAGTAAAGACGGTTGTGAAATAAATACAAAAAAAAAACAAAGGTAATGAAGACCATAATTTGGCGAAACAAGTCGGTAAAAATGGAAAAATTTGTAGTTTGAGATACGATAATCTGTTAAGTGAAAAAATACTCAACGCGATGATCAACGTAAGAAAAGTAAAAGATAGTCCAACTACAGCTTCCAAAGAGATGAATCGCTACAACGTCAATATGTATGGATCAACTTACAAAGAGTTTTTAAAAAACTTGATGATATAGATAAAAATATTATTTAACACCGTAAATAGGGTATATAGAAAGTAGAAGAGCCTATGGACTCAATAGATCCATATAATGTAGTTGTATAGTCCCTATACTGTAGATATGGATCCCTATACTGTAAGCTATACTTTAACAATGGATCTCTCTCTATATACTGTAACTATATTGTAGCTGAATATATAGCGGATTTATGTTTCAATTCGAGATTTTTTGAAAAATAAAAATCTTGTATTGTGTTAATGGTATTAGAAAATGCCACTACATTCAGATTAGATCAATAAATAAAGGGATATTATTTATTATTTCGAAAATTTATTTATTTGTTTATTTAATTTATATTATATACATTAGACGATTAGATTTGGCTTGATTTAGTTTACACACACATAAAGTTATAGTGAACAAAAAACAAAATAAAAAAAAAATAGAAAAAAAAATTATATATTATATAAATTAAAAAAAAAAAGAAAAAAAACGGAAAAACAAAATTCAAATAAAAATTTTAAAACTAAAAAAAGCTTTAATAATTAAAATTAAACAAAAATTAGAAACACATAAAAAGAGAGAAAAAAAAAAAATTAAAACAATTACGGAATTTAAAATAGAAAAAAATTAAATTAAAAGTAAAATTAAAAATAATAAAAAAATATAATTAAAAGTAAAATTTAAAATAAAAAATTAAGAAAGTTAGATTTGATTGAAATTAAATTAATTAATTATTGATTCAATTATCCTACGACTTTTTAAAATATTCTCTGCAGAGCACAACAAAATTTTTGTATCGACTATAACACAACGAATATAGTTCGGCAGCAATTCCAACAAAATACTATAAATGTCTGATGCAACCTTTGTGACGTGTGATAACTAAATTTAAATTACGAGGTGATTTGTCAAATACTAGCTTATCAGTTAAGTATTCTGGCAATAAATTGAGCATAATTTTTTTTCATAAAACAAAGATAAGTGAACTTTAGAAAGCTATAGAATTTTAAGCTAAGTATTATTTTCGACACATCACTAATACTCCCGTGTTTACCATTATTTGTTTATTATAATATTGTACTCATCTCAAATGAGCCTAGGTTTGATCATACATGGATTTTTTTTCAGCACTCGTAATAGACGAATAAAATTTTGTACTTACAGTATAGTAACCTCAGAATTATAATATAAAAATTGCATTATATGAAAATAAAATTTTATATTATTGATAATACGGTTATACAGTGTGAATCTTACTGAGATACTTCTAAAAAGTTTTAATACAGTTTGAATACAGTATTACTACAGTATTAAAGCTTTTATCACTGCATTGTAAACTAATAATAAAATATTTGTTACATTTTGGAATACCATTTTGACTATAAAAATGCATGCAATATATTATTTATGTATTATGTATATGTAAATTTTGACGTTCAAATTATAATTTGGTATATTAAGAACAAAAATGGTAATTTGCATTATATGAAAATAAAATTTTATATCATTGATAATACGGTTATACAGTGTGAATCTTACTGAGATACTTCTAAAAAGTTTTAATACAGTTTAAATACAGTTTTACTACAGTATTAAAGCTTTTATCACTGCATTGTAAACTAATAATAAAATTTTTGTTACATTTTGGAATACCATTTTGACTATAAAAATGCATGCAATATATTATTTATGTATTATGTATATGTAAATTTTGACGTTCAAATTATAATTTGGTATATTAAGAACAAAAATGGTAATTTGCATTATATGAAAATAAAATTTTATATCATTGATAATACGGTTATACAGTGTGAATCTTACTGAGATACTTCTAAAAAGTTTTAATACAGTTTAAATACAGTTTTACTACAGTATTAAAGCTTTTATCACTGCATTGTAAACTAATAATAAAATTTTTGTTACATTTTGGAATACCATTTTGACTATAAAAATGCATGCAATATATTATTTATGTATTATGTATATGTAAATTTTGACGTTCAAATTATAATTTGGTATATTAAGAACAAAAATGGTAATTTGCATTATATGAAAATAAAATTTTATATCATTGATAATACGGTTATACAGTGTGAATCTTACTGAGATACTTCTAAAAAGTTTTAATACAGTTTAAATACAGTTTTACTACAGTATTAAAGCTTTTATCACTGCATTGTAAACTAATAATAAAATTTTTGTTACATTTTGGAATACCATTTTGACTATAAAAATGCATGCAATATATTATTTATATATTATGTATATGTAAATTTTGACGTTCAAATTATAATTTGGTATATTAAGAACAAAAATGGTAATTTGCATTATATGAAAATAAAATTTTATATCATTGATAATACGGTTATACAGTGTGAATCTTACTGAGATACTTCTAAAAAGTTTTAATACAGTTTAAATACAGTTTTACTACAGTATTAAAGCTTTTATCACTGCATTGTAAACTAATAATAAAATTTTTGTTACATTTTGGAATACCATTTTGACTATAAAAATGCATGCAATATATTATTTATGTATTATGTATATGTAAATTTTGACGTTCAAATTATAATTTGGTATATTAAGAACAAAAATGGTAATTTGCATTATATGAAAATAAAATTTTATATCATTGATAATACGGTTATACAGTGTGAATCTTACTGAGATACTTCTAAAAAGTTTTAATACAGTTTAAATACAGTTTTACTACAGTATTAAAGCTTTTATCACTGCATTGTAAACTAATAATAAAATTTTTGTTACATTTTGGAATACCATTTTGACTATAAAAATGCATGCAATATATTATTTATATATTATGTATATGTAAATTTTGACGTTCAAATTATAATTTGGTATATTAAGAACAAAAATGGTAATTAACATTAATAATTCTGGTTAAAAATATACGTTTTAGTAATGTAAATTGTTAATTATTGTATACATTAAAAATGAAATAATTAATTAATTTCAGGTAACTTTATTTATGATAACGCAAACAGAATATAGTCTACATTATCTCGTTGCACATTTTTATTTTATTTTTTATTGCCACTGGGCATATTAAACATTTTGCAATAGTTTACAAATTCAATAAAAATTTTTGAACAGTTTACAAATTCAATAAACATTTTGGAACATACTATTACATTGTAAATTTTATTTTTTAATTGCTACATGTTAGAAGTCTAATGTCTATCTAATATCCTTACTGAATGAACATTTATATATTTTTTTTATATCGCAAGACCACTTTGTTTTTGTAAATTTCACAAAAAATTAACTTCAGTTAGTTTTGACTTAAATACAACGTTATGAGTACAATTGAAGATGACATTTACGATAATATAAAATTTATTAACAAAAATTGAATTTAAAATAGATAATATCAGATTACATTACTATTACTGATATTTTGATATTATATCAAAAGTTGAATTGAATTAAAAAAACTAATTTAAATATCTTAATTAAATAAAAATTTGAATAAAATTGCAATAAAAAATGTTATTTTAATATTTTCCACTGATGAAAAATAACATTTTGAAAATATTAAATTTTATATTCCACTTACATTAAAAATAATTTTTACTTTATTATCAATAAAATTTCTCAATTTTCACAATTTTACATATTTAGTACATTTGTAATACAATTATTATACAAATTTAAGTTAAAACATTTATTTTAAATTCAATTTATTAAATTAAATTTAACTCGTTTTGCAAAATTTATTGCATAACTGTAATCTTATGATAATTTGAATATAAAATCAATGAGAATTTTTAGTAAATTATTGAAAGGATGAAAATTATGTAGACGTATATGTAATTTTAAAATTTTGAATAGGTATTTAAAAATTTATAAAATTTTCTTTTTTAAATTTCGAATTTTCGAAAATTTATTACACATCATTTGAGTTTGATAACATATTATTTAAAAGGATAATGTATGGAAAATGTTTATTTATAAATTTAATATATGTAAATTGAAATTTCGGAAAATTCATTTAAAAATTAGATTGACCAGATGAATGGAGTTCTATAATTGTTAATTCTATAATTGATAATGAAAAAGGATAACTGTGTAACTTTTGTATATAACAACTGTCATGGAAATATTAATAACAACTATTAGTAACAGCAATAAATATAAGTTGTTGTTGGCTTTTCTCTGTTTTTTATTACCTTCTTCTATTTATACAATTTAATTTAATTTAATTCAATTTTATTATTTCAACTGCACATAAATGTAAAGTCAAAATTTAGAAACCTTTTCTAGATCGGATGTGGTCCATCTCTCTATTATATATATTATTTAATACTAATAGAAATAAAAATTAAATATGATTTCAGTCTCAATCTAGTCTAATCTAAGTCTAAATATTGAATATAATATATATGTTACGGTCAAAGTAATAAATTGGTAATTATTAATTATAACCGGTAATTATTAATAATTACCAAATAGAAAGGTTCATCAGAATTAATCACTTTAATTTGGACAAAAATTATTTTATTTATCATATATAAACCGGAAATTATTTATAATTCCCATCCATCTTAGGTATATGTAATAAATGTTATAAATGATTTTTAAAAGTTTTTTGGATATATCCAACGATCCGGAAATCGGGACCAAAGGCTTTAAAATTTTTATTTTTTTTATCATAAGTATAATGGCTCTTAAATGCGATGAAGACAATAGGTCCGGGGTCCCAGGATTTGGGCCGAAACTCTATATCACCTGCTTAAATTATATTTTTCTGAAAAAAGGTTATTAATATATTAATTTTTAAAAAATTTTGGGATAGGTCCGATGGTCCGGAAGTCGAGACCAAAGACTTAAATATTTCAAAAAGATTTTATGCTTCAGTAATTTTTTATGCTTCTGCCGTCTGCGAAAACAGAGTTTCAAAAAATAAGTACGTGGGCTTGGGACTTTAAAATTCATTAAATTCAAATCTAGGTGGTGAAGGATGTCAATACTGTAATTGTTTCAATACTGTAATTGTAAATTCGATTGTTAATTCAAACCGCTGCAAATATAAAAAGTCAATAATATCAAGTGTGATTTCAAATGTCATAAAAGTTTTTCCTGTCAAAATAAATATATTAACTTTGTAGAAATAAATGATTAATTTAACCATAAAAATATAACTTTTGTTTTTTTTTTTTTGTCATAGTTAATATAGTTAATGAAATAGTTTTAATCACATTGATCAATCCATACAGGTAATTATTAATAATTACCGGTATATGTAAAAAATTCTACTTTTTTTATCACATTTTCCAAAATACTAGGTTATTATTAATAATTACCAGATTTATCACATTAACCGTAACATATATAATAATCTATTAAATTTTTAGTTGTTATTTGGGATTTTTCCCTTTTTTAATTTACTTTATTTATTTATTTTTTTTACTTTTATTTTTACTTTTAAACTAGAGCGTTCTTCTCTTCATTTTTATTATTTATCAATTTTATTCTGTAAATTTTAAATGTGGTGGTAAGTGGGTTGTAAGTAGGTCTTTGAATATCTGTATTTCTTTTTCGTTAGTTAACTTTAGTGTTTCTGTGGTCATTTGGTTGTTACGTGTGTATTGGCAGTTTTGTAGTGTACAAACATGTATTGTTCGTTGCAATATGTATATGCTGGTCTAGGTGCTCCGTCAAGTAGGTGTCGATGTGTAGCTTTTATGCAGATCAACCGAACACAAATTTTAAAATCCAAATTTTTAAAATATAAATTCATTAAAAGTCAAACTATAAAGATCGGAATGGTCTGACATCTATTATAATTAAATGTTTTATTGCAATGTACGAGTATATCTATAATAATAAAATCTATAAGATACAAAAATATTTCGAGCTATGACGATAAAAAATTGAATATGTACGGATATATATATATTATATATATATATATATATTCTGAAAAAAGGAGTAAGCGTTCATTTTGAATTAAATCCATCCCAATTTAGAATCTCGGATATATATATATATATATATATATATATATCAGTGACGGGGCGTGGAATTTTCAATAGGGGAAGCACTATAAAAGGAAGCATCAGTTTGCTTTGGCTTTTCTTTTTCTATTGAAATTTTTGCTAATTTCGACAGTCAAAGTTTTTACTCACATCTACTTCTCAAAGTAGTTTTAATTATGTTTAGGCAGAAAAACGATCGCTCAACTGAAGCAGTTATTATGAAGTGTTATTATAAATTTACAAAGTTGGGAATATTTATTAAAAGAACTGTTTAATCCAGTTTGAATTAAAAATGTTAATATTTGCATATACTTTTTTTGTTATTTAAATTTTCATCTGAAAATATAACTTTAATTTAAGCTCTGACTTTAAGAAAGGAATGTAAAAAAGTGTGAATACGAATTTTCTATATTTATGTTGGAAAATACCACGTATACGAATTAAAAGATTTTACTGAAAAATGCTGATTACATCGTTTTATTGTTGTTGTTGTTATTAGTAGAGCAAGCACTGGTTTACCATCTTTAACAATTAATAATTTTTCCTCAAAACTTCTAACCGAAAATGATTTTTTCTTAAAATTTCAATAACACAATTACAATTATCTATTTTAATTATTTATAAATAATAAAAAAAAAAACATTTTAAATTTTTACATTTGTTAAAAAATTGTTTCAAAACTGCATAAAACAAAATTATGCCTGAAAATAAACAATGTAGCATTCAATAACAAAAAACTACAGAATTACTTAACACAAATCAATACTACTCTCTAAAAAAAACCCAAAACTACATACATTATTTATATAAATATTAATTCTCATTTAAGTTAATAACCACAATAATGCACAAAATTAATTCATTCCCTGATACTTTTTTTATTTGTAAATTCATTTTGTGTCATGCAATATTTTGTTGTTGTTTCCCTAGATAATCTATTTTCTATCAGATATTTTCTAATTATATCAGGTAAATTTGGAATGAATATCAGCCACTCATTCAAATTCAATTTTTTTTCCTTCTAAGATTTTATTTTATTGTCGCTTCGTTTATTATTTTGTTGTTGTTGCTACGAAACTAAATAGAGACAGTGTGTTTGAGTGTATGTATATTTTAAATGCGAAGAGAACTGAGGAGAATGATATTTAAGTTGTCATTATATTTTTTTACAATGTATAATTATTATAGCATATTGGTAAGAGAATAATGATTTTTAATAGGCATTATTTTCAAATATTATAAATTTGTGGTTGTTGAATATCTCTTGTTGGCTTGTATGATTGAAAGAATAATAGAAAATAATGATGTTTATATAGGCATTATTTTCTAAACATACATAATGTAATTAATATCTAAGCATATAATTTTTGCTTGAAATTTTTTTTCATTTGATTTGAATTTTTGTAGTTAAGTAATTTTTATATTAAATTAAATATAAATTTTATATTAAGCTGTAAAATATAATAAATAATATTTCATTTGGGGAAGCACTCATTCAACTCAATATATGGACGCTTCGTGCCTGATATATATATATATAAGTAAATAACTATTATGTAGAAGGCGATTAACTCTGATTTTGTAAATAACTATTCTAAATTATTTTTATTACATACAAATTTCAGTAACAAAATATATAAAATAATAGTGACTGCTGCCGCTCAACTCCAGCTAAACAAATCATTGAAATTCTGATTTTGAAACCAACCAATTTTGATAATCAAATTCTTTGTTAGTCATATTCTAGAAAGTTCTAAAAAATTAGCTTTTGTTAAAAACCATTATATTTAATCTGTAAATTGAAAAAAGTACGCGGTACGATAGAAATGTACAAATATCAATAGTACGGTATAAATATTCAATTAGTTCGGTGCAAATTTTTAAACCATTTTAACAATCGATTTTAATTATTATTCTTTTAAATGATAAATATTTAAAAAAAGAGACGTAGCACAACTAAAATGTTTTTTAAAATTTTTCAATTTTCAATAATTAGAAATTTCAATTTAAATTTTTCACTCCATGTATACATATATCGTAGTCTCCCAATTATTTTGTCGTATATCCAGAAAATCGATTTTTGGGGTTTTGAAGTTTGAAACGAAATAAAACAAAATTGAGCCTAAAAAGTTTAATTTTTTTACATTTTTAGTAGTAGTATGGTTCATAAGCTATCCTTTAGAGGTATAGAAACAAAGTCATTTGGAACAAGAATTAGGACTTTAAGGATTTTTTACTTAAAACCTTCTTACCATATACGCCATTTTTATGCAGTTTTCATTCACCTTGTATGCACGTACGACAAAATAATTTGTATATACGCACAAATTAGTGTTTTATTTCTAAATTTATAATAAAACAAAATAGTTTTGAAATTTAATTTTTGTTTTATTAAGCAAAATATAAAGTTGTTTTAAGAACTATAAAATTAATTTTGTACTATGCACATTATATAACTTAATATTTAATTTTTAAATAATTAGTTAAACTTTGTATTTGAAAAATGTTAATAACAAACTTTAAGAACATAAAAAAAATTTTTATAAAACTAAAAGCCCAGCTTCAAGTGTTTTAACAGCTTAAAAAATTAATCTTATTGTTTATTCAAATCTAATTTTCAAAATTTTTATCACACACATCTCAAACACTTACGGCATTATAATAAAATTAAAAACAAGCAACAATCTGTTGTATGTCAAACTACGGCAAATAAATTGCACGAATTCAAAAACGTTAATTTACACCGCGTTTTGTCGTATATCCAGAAATTTGGCATTTAAGTCAAAATAAGAATAGAAACATCACTCTCAGTATCGCTTACGGCAAAGTAGCAATGAAATATTTCTGAATCTGTGCTACATAGGATAATGCTGAATATACAAAAATCGATAGAGCATCAAAAATTAATAAAGATGGCATTTTCAGTTAATTTTTTTTCGGTTTTGTGATGTATGACAGTATAATTGTGGCAAATGTGGTTGTTGTCTAAGATAAAATAATGAAAAAACACTATATAATACCAAGAATACATTGAAATGATGGAAAAATTTAATTTTGCGGAGTGGGTGAATACTCAGTTATTTATATTTTCTAAACAATGATATTTAGTATTAGTAGCAAGCACTGATAAAAGGAGTAGGTTTTTTTTCTGAAATATCGATAATTTCAAAATAAACATAAATTTATTAGTGAGATAAAATTTGATGTTTTGAAATTTGTAATTTGGTAGTTAATGATGCTGCTATAAGTGTTACATTGAAATAGTAAATTTTTTTGATGTCGTAAAATGTATGTATACGTTTTCTCAGGCTCATCACGTAGATGGTGGTGTTGGCGTTATGTAAAGTCGTTGACTTTAAAACCATTAAGAAAACACAAGATGGGAAAGCTCAATTGATGCTTTGAAGCCTCTTTGTTATGAACTCGGAAACATATATGATGGCCTTATAGATATTTTTTTTAGAAACAATTTTCATATAAAGGGTAATATTCTTTCATGCAGATCCCTCAGCAACGATTTAAAGTGAATTTTTACTTTGCAGTCCTTGATATTGATATTAACTCCGTCAGTGATAGATTTGAGAAAATGCAAAATCTTGAATCAGTTTTTGAATTCATTTTTGACATTTACTAAGAACAATTTCATGGAGCAAGATTATTTTCTTTACTTATCTGTTTTCATTAGTAGAGAGGGCGCCACAAAAAAGATTGCCTAGTGCGCGAGAAAAAAAAAATATTTTTGAGCCCCCGCTGAATGAAATTATGCCCTTTTGCAACAAAATATAGTTAATATTTGAAATTATCTGAAAATATTTGAATAAAAAACATTTTGAAATGTGAAATTAAATAAAAAATATTCTAATAACTCCATTTTCTTAATTTTTAAATAACTTCATTACAAAAATTAAAATAATAAAAAAAAAAAAATAAAAAATATTCACATAATTTCTTAGAAATCCTCTTCTGGTTGTCTTTGTCATTTGTAGGCCAAACTAATATTTCATCATAAAAAATTGTTTTCTCTAGTGGTATGTATTGTATTCAATTTTTTGTCCTAAATTTTTTTTAAATTTAGAGGAATCTAATTATTTTAAGCGCTTTCTGAAGGTAATAAATCGATCCTGTAGACTTTTCAAGTGAAAATTCCTCACTTTGTAATCCATCAATAAATTTATGTACTTTTCAAACTCCAGGAGTACTTTTGTTGTATTGAAATTTCATATATTCAGATACATGAAACGATACTATTTGATTCCCCGGAAATTTAGCATGATATCTTATTATGGATAAAATATTCTTTTTATCATGTATTGGCCACCATTTCTTAAAATCAATGACATCATCTTATCTCTCGTCTTTACTTTTATGAATTCTAAATTCGGACTAGCTTTTAATATAAAGTTATTACATTCTTTTGGCGTATAATTTCAATCATTTTTTCGGATAAGTCGTTTTGCTGCATTAAAAGCCCGATCGCTATGGGCAATGAAGATCTTACTCCGATATTGTTTTTGTTTTGTTCTGGACACCCATCAAAGAAAATATGTACTTCGTTAACATTTTCTGGTATTCTAGCGTTGAAATATTGACAGAGAAAAGAACATACCTCATTTGGTCCTTTAAGAGTCTCTTCTAGGCGATCTGAAAAAATGAAGCTTTTCTATTTTTCATATTGCAAATACTGAATTCAAAAATCTATAATTGTCTGTAGTAAAAAATCTCCTGAACTGAAATATTGGGCACAGGAAGGTTCTGCATGTAGTCTATTGCAATACCCAATACATTTATATATAATAGATACGTTATTTTTAAATTTATAACGTTTTATTTAAGTCAAATTTCATTGCTGTAGACATGCAATTTTTAATAGAAGTTATTGCTCAATACTTTGGGAAAGGCCATATTTCAGGAAATATATCTTTTTCGAATGGACTGAAAAAAAATTGACTTCAATTTTTAGCCCACCGAAAACTATTTAGATATGCCATTTTCACAGGAAAGATACGTTTCTTTTGATGGCAAAATCTAAAATCAATCATGGTGCAAACTCAAATTTTGAGCAATTGTTTGAGCAAAAAAAAAAAAAAATTATTTTATTTAATTCAAATTTTATAGATTTTATTTTATAGATATCCTTGTAAGCATTCTATTACTTATACAACCATTGGCATTTGATACATTTACATTTTCTTTTTTGCATTTCTAAAAATATTTTGGATGTTGATGCATTTGGATTTTTCAAAAATTTTGGATTCTGATGCATTTTGATTTTATTTATATTTTGATCGTAAAGCTGGCCAATATTTAAAATCTTAAAAATTTTATTGGCTCTAAAAAGGGAGATAACATGAAATGACATTATTTTACAGGAGAGCTCAATGCGTACGACAAGAATAGAAAATATCATTTACCAGGGATATTTTCACAAAAATTGGGAATATTTTTAAAAATTTGGGATATTACCTATACTTTGATAAAGTATATTTTTAAAATATCGGGAGTAGTTTTATTATACCGGCAACACTTTTTTTAACAAGTTTTTGAGTAAATATATATAAAAAAAAATAATTTTTTTCAACAGATGGTTTTGACGGTTGAATTGTTGTTTTTTTGTGCATAAAATAAATTTCCCAAATAGAGTTTTTCGCAGCGATCTATTTTTTACTGACATAAAAATTCAATAAACTATCTCCCTTTTTACAGCCGATAAAATTTTTAACATTTTAAATCTTGGTCAATTAAAATCCACCTTAAGTATAAAAATCGCATTAAACCATCTTATTATTATTTCTATGACCAAACCATATTATAAAATTTATTTTCTGATAACTTCTAAGCTTGCAGAATCAACTCAGCAACTATTCCTAATACATTATATGCCTGTGTTTTCAATTATATTTCACATGTGCCATTAAATGTTTACAAAATACTATTTAGTATTTTTTCAATATATTTTTTTCTACTTTTCTACTATTTTTCCCAACATTTCGTTCTTGTGGTCTTACAGGTTAAATTACAAAATTCAGAAAAAAATATTTAATTGCATTTTTTTTGGTTTTCGTTGAATAAAATTTTTTTTATTAAAAATTAATTCAGCCACTTTTGTTTTGCTGTGCAGATATTTTAAAGTTTTATGAACTTTAAAATCAACGAGAAAATGTCTGTTAAAAGAAAAGTTTTTGTTTTAAGAATTAAACCAACTGTTGCAACCGATAAAAGCAAAAAAAAATAAATAAACGAAAGTCTAAAACTTCAATAAAAGAAATATTTTTTGTTTTTTAATGAAAAAAAAAAAAAAAAAAAAAATGCTTTTAAGATTAAAATTTAAGGTGAACTGCAAAAACAAAAACAAAAAAAAAAAAATATTTCTAACATTTTCTTTAATGTTATCAGAGCATTTTGATGAATTCTTGTGTTTTAAAATTAATTTGTTAGTAAAGAAATTATGATGGAATTTTGTTCCAAATAGAAAGAGGACTAGAAGTATCAAAAAATAAAAAAAATGTGAAAAAAGTTATTTTTAAAAAAATTCTTTAGAATTTTGTGGTATTATTTTAATGCACGTATTGTGCACGAAAAATTCCTAAAAGATCACGAATTTTATGGCATGTTGTTCAATTCAAATTAATCTCGTCTGATAAAACTTCGTGTTTTTTTTTTTGCAATATTTCTTTGAATGTTCAAGCTTTGAATCGACACGTATATCAATTTTAGATAATTTTAAAGATGAAAGTGTGTATATAGTATGTATGTATAATAGGATTTTTTGAAAATTTAAGATTTTGCATTAAAATAAAATATAATTAATACTATACTTACCTATCCTGATGAGGGCTTCTAATGTGTATATATAATTCTGAGTAATGACATTGTCAATTTTTATTGATGGTAATTAAAAATTTCTATGCTTCTTATTTGATAAAAAAAAAGGTCTTTTGTTTTGAATTGTGTCAAGTAAAACATAGTGTTATTAAGCCCTATATAAGTAGACGAATTTTTTTGTTGGTTATATTCAAAACTAGAGACCTCTATTTATCAATTATAATTCAAGTTAAAGCCAAATTTAACGTTTTTAACAGAGCAGTGACTTAAATATACTGATATTTTTCACTATGAATCAGTAAACAGTCATGTTTTAGTAAGAAGTAAGCTACAGTTTGGTATGGCTTCAAAAAACAAAATACTTCTCAATTACCATGCCCTTGCTTCCTTTTCCCTATATTAAATCAATATAAATTTTTTTTATTAACTTATCGAAGAACACTATTGCATTTAGATAAATAATATTTTATACTTTTGGTTTTTTTTTTGACAGTAATGTTGACAGTAACGTAGACAGTAATGTTGACAGTAACTTAGACAGTAATGTTGACAGTAATTTAATGTTGACAGTAACTTAGGTACCGTTTCGTGCTTAATTTAAGTACGGTATTGCTATTTTTTACTAAACATTTTTTCAAGTATTTTTATTTGGAAAATTTATATAAGGTCGTACTAATAAAGTAAATGATTTTTATAAAACTGTTCGGTGGAGAGCCTTCTTTTTATGGAAATTTAAATTTGCTTTAATTACATATAGGTATATATAAATAATAATTAATAATAATGTTGTATTACGCAAAATAAAAAACTTTTGGAATTTATTGAAAAATTATTGCAATTTAATTCACACATTGGTGAAATAAAAAAAACAGTAATAATTTTGTTTACAATTTACTATGATACACATTACATTGTCTATACCTACCTACATTTAATGATGAAATTAAAACTCATATGCTACCTATGCTATGCACTCTCTTGAAATTTGTATAAATAGGATGGTGTACTGGTGTAGGTGTGGTCGTGGTGTGATGATTTGTTTTTTCTAATTTTTGGTGAATAAATTGAATAATTTTGTGGTGAAATATTGACAACTAACTCTATTATAATATATAGTTTTTGAGTCAATTACAGGAATAGAATAATTTTCAATGGATTTTTTCTATTCTAAAATTATAATTCTAAAATGTATTGTAATATTAAATAAATTTTAAATCAGAACTACAAACAGAACTGCTTTGGTATTTAGTATTCATATTTATTAGAAATTTAGATAAATTAATAAAAAAAAAATAATACATATACGGGCTTGATAAACCACCCTCATGTGGTGATAAGACCTAAATAAGTAAATTTATAAATAAATAAATAAAATAATACTGCACCTCCATCATAACAGACTACAAATTGGCGATAAATACAACATTTTGGTATCAAAAATCTAGTACGAGAATTTTGACATTACAAATCATCATATTTTCAATCGTGTTCAATTATTTAGGCGATAGTTACAGTTTTGTAATAATTTTGTGCTAGTTTTAAGAAATAAAATTAAATTGTTTTAAAGTTTTCTGAATACAAATTTTAATATTAAAATTATTGTTTATTGTTGTACTCAAATATAAAAATAAAATTTCAAAAATATAATAAAATTTTAACATTTATAAATAAATAACTACTTTTAAAAAAATTTTTAAACCCTTTTTATTAATGTACTGCCGTAATACTGATGCTACAATTTGGTTTGAGTCTTAACTAAACTTACAATTTTGTTATAATATATCTGATATGTCTTGGTTAACTTTGCTCTATGCGTTAACTCCAATCGTTTAACTATTCAACTAGTAGTCTTCTTTTCATCCTTTGATCAATATAAAAACCCAAGGGCTTGATTAATTTATTATAATATACTCTCACTAATTTCAACTTCGACTTACAATATCTCCAATCAATAACGTCAGCATCTATCAACATAAAAAAAAACGTTAACATATTTCTCAGACCATCATTTTGTTAGAAAAATAAAATGAAGAATAATCAGGTCAATCGTGGTTGTCAGTTATCAGTATTATTTATTAGTATTTATGACTAGTTTCAGAAATTCTGATACGTCGTATCGTGGTTGTCAGAACTATCAGTTTTACTGGGCCCCTACCATGTATTCCGAAAATCGTATATACGAATCCGAATGTAAATTTTCGTACCATGTAATACTACTTTCGAATATTTTTGAACATATTTTATTCGAATGGTATTTTGTTATCGAATGTAGGTAAAACTTTGTTTGTTTTAAAATTAAGTGATTTATTTAAAAATATAATTATTCCTAATATTACAATAATAACTAATAATATAAAAAAAAAATATATTTATATTTAATTTAGTATTTAAAAAAATGTATATTATTTCATATTTGTATGTTTTATAGATTAGGTTTAAACACAAAACAAAACCATCTGAATTTAAAATAATGATAATCAAATCGAAATACAAATGTAATAAAATTGATATAAATAATACTTTTCAAAATAATAAACACACATTTTCAAATAAATTTAAAGTATACAAAAACATTAATGACAATTTGAAATTTGGAAACTTACGTTACCAATTTAAATGACGTTTATTTCCTTCCAAATTTGATACGTGGTACCAATTAATTTTACATTCGAATCGCAAATTCAGGTAGTCGTTCGAATCCGAATTCCATACACGGTAGGGGGCCTGATCGATTGTGATTTTGATTAAAAGTAACTGATAAATTGGTATCGTGTAGTTTAAAATTTGTCATATTTTTGATATTTTTTATATTCTGTGTCAGCTAAAGAAAAATTCATATAGACATAATTTTAAAATTGTCAAAAAAAAATTAATTTATTTTGAACAAAACTTTAAGTATAATTTTAAAATAAAAAAAATGTGAATTAATTTTTAATTAATTTTGTTTTTTTTTTTTTGTTTTAATATGAATTAATTTTGTATTTTCTATAAATACGTTTTCGATGTAGTAAATAAAAGACTGTTAGTTTGATTTAACCACAATATTCAATTAAATTATTTTTAATTTGATTTTTATTTATTTGAGACATTTATTAACAGGGATTTGATTTATATATATATTTTAACAGTTAATATAAATTACAGTTTTATTTTATATTTTATTTCACAAAACTAAACAAAAACATTAATTTAAGCTTCCATTCATTCAATGAATCAGCGAATTTTTGAAATGTCAAACTATCAGAATTTACAATAACAAATTTTTGTCATAAAATTTATCAGTATCATTTCACGATTTCAGTTTCTGATAAATTTTTTCAGTTATCAGATTTCTGACTACTGACAACCCCGATAAACCTGAATATATATAAAATACATCAACAAATACAACGGTTTATACAAAAAAAAACATTAAAACAACAAGGATGCACTCAAATGTCCTTTTCGTCCTTAAAGGATAATATGCGTCATGAAAGATATATATTTTCAAACGCTGAAAATACCAAATATCCTCACCATAAAGTAATTTGATCTTAATGTGGGTACAACCTTTCCTTAAAAATCCCCATTTTTCAATTTTAAATGATATGGTCACTCTAAAATTAAATTTAAATAAAATTGACCAAAAAAACGAGAAAATTATATATAGCTATTTTACCATTATTTAATAAAAACTTTAAAAACAAGATTTAAATTTTTGTTTTGATAATTTTTCTGTATAATTTTAAAAAACAAAATTACAATAACAACAACACAAACAATGAACAAGGATATTCGAAAGAAAAAAAAAGGATATTCTAAGTTTATAATACATACTTTATTGTTTTATTACTTGTATTTTGCTTGTTTTATTTCATCTGGAAGGTACTTAATAGCACCATAACATATATTCAAAATAATTTTTATGTTTATTTTCTTTACATAAGATAATTATGTACAGAGTGTTTTAAAAATAAAATGTCATGTTAAAATAAATATTTATTTAATTGTTTGTTATTTATTTGATTGTTATTCGGCTTTCCAAAAATATATATCTTTAGTGGTGTATCCTTTATAAGGGCGAGAAGGACATTTCTTGTTTTGATATGAGTATCCTCCTTGTTTTGATATTTTTGTATAAAAATCGTTATATCTGTTGACCTATTAAATATGTATATATTCTAGAAATACAACGACTTGGAGCATATTTTAACATTTATTTGAAAGATGATTGGTGCTGCCGTTTTGGAAATATTGTAGTTCAAAGCAAAAAATTTTTGGTAAAAAAACAATCTTTATTTTCTTTCTTTAAAAACCAATTACCTCAATATTTTACCGTTATGAGATTACATAATTGAATAACGCTTTTTATAAATATGTCCTTTTCGTCCTTTTTCGTCCAAATGTCCTTTTTACTTTCAAATGTCCTTTTCGTCCTTAAAGGATAAGATGCGCCACTAAAGATATATGTGATTTTTGAAAATCCAACAGTTCCAGCTATCTTTGGGATATGGTCGTTAGGTTCTACGGCGATAGAACATCTCCCTCAGAAGAGTCTTAACTTGTTTCAATCGATTCAAATTTTCACACTTGTTAGGTATAGGTAGTTGGAAGTGGACATTTTAATCATTTCTGAAACAACAGTCAGTACCTAGCTGACATTTTTTTAATATTACGACTCAAATGAGCCATTCGTTTGTTTTTCAGAATATTCCTGCATATTGGATTTTTTTTTTAAATATTCTTAGTTAAAGCTTGAATCTAGAGCATATTTGCTTTGTTTAAGATATCGATTAGATCTGTAATTTTCCATCACGAGACATTAATTATGCTATTTCTATTAAAAACTGTTCCAACTATCTTAATCATATAGTGTAGAACAAATCTTGGAAATCTGATCTGGCAAAGAACATAATATTATTATGAAACCATTTCGTTCATAATTTAAAAGTAACTAAAATATTGAATTATTTAATTTATACAAGTACCTACTTTTACAATCCAAAAATATCAAATTTATGTTTTTTTTAATTTCTAACCAGTCTTTATTTTTATTTAAATAAATTGATCAAAAAACCAGTGAATTAATTTTTGAAGCATTCTGTTTAAATATTTTTGATATGTCTTTTTGAATTTTGTATGTTTATTATTTTTTTTTTTTTTTTGTTTTTTTTTTATGTAGACCATCATCAATAAAACAAGGATATAAAATTTTAATAATAAATTGATGTTAGAGTGTATTAGTAAATTTTTTATACTTTAAATTTTATTAGTGTCTCTCTGAATTTAATAGGTATAATTTTAAAGCAAAAATGTAAATGGAATATAATAAATGATTGAATTAAATTAAGATATATAAGACGAAAAATAATGAATTCATAGAATTTATATAATTAAATTAAAGATTTGTAATGATGTAATTTATTAGATCTAATCAAAATTTTAAATTTATATAATTTTATGGTAGACTACTAAAATAATGAGTTTGTTATTAAATAAATTAATTAATTTCTACGTGATTTATTAAGTTAAGTATATATATATATATATATATGGCTAGTATTAAAACAAAATAATTCATAATGTTAGGGAGTATGAAAATATAATTGAATAAAGTAATAATCAAATTTTGTATATTTAAAGATCTTATAACATTCCTATACAGTCTCAAGAGTGGTAATTCAAAACTTTGTTTGTTTACTTGATTAATGATTGTTTTGGTGTTCCAGAATCATCTAACAAGGGTAAATCATCTGACCAAAGTGTTACATAATTGTGTAATTTTATTGTTTGCAATTCTCAGGTACCTTCATCAATCATAATCTTCTATCATGTAACAGTCCCGATGTTGGACTCATTTTTCTTTGTCATTTGCCTCAATTCAACTTAATCTTGTGCCATACTCTACACCAGTTTGTCATTTCTAACTTACGCAGTTCACTTTCAATATTATCAGTTAAAGTCATTTTATAAAATACTTTTTGTTATCTATTATTATTCATTCTAGCTAAATGTTGGGCCCATCTTAATCCAAACCAATTTAATTACATTTAACAAACTGAAATATATTTTCGTTATTTATAAATTCATATAATTCATCATTGATTCTTCTGATATAGTTCTATCGTCTGATTGGGTGAGGGACTATTTCTCTTTCCTAGGTGACTACACTGGTCGAATAACGGTTCTATATACGGTGACCTTTAGCTGTTATTCATCCTGAATAATTCTTAAGTATATTTTTTTTAAATGGATAGTACTATCCTTGTCCCCCATTCGAATCTTTCGTGTATATGTACATTATTGCAGGCATTGCATTATTGAACAGGTACTCTGTTTTCGATTCAGGCTTTGTTTTGTATTCCAAACAGTTTTGTATTGAACTATATAAAATCAATAGTATATTTGCGGTTAAACTGAACTGATACTAACACAAATTTAAAACAATTTATTCACCACCCTCACAAATATCAAAAAGGCTTGTATATGACCTTATCGTTGACAGAGTCAGTCAAAATAATCCTCTTAAATCTGTAGAATTCTTTCTCACGATTCATTGTATTCAGGTGTTATATTTTATTTTGATAAACAGCTGGAACAGTCACTTCCATCCACCTTCCTATCTATTCATAGATTGTCCGGCAAGAATCATCTCATTCAAATAGAAATTGAATCATATGGAAAAGCAAGAATACTAAAGTCATCATCATCACCATCATGGTCCTGTAACCCCATCTGTGGGCATATAGGGTAGAAATAAAATCTTTCCATCGGCTCCTATCTTTGCTGGGTACTTACTTCGGCTAAGACAGTAGTTCTCCATATTTTTCTCGGCTTTTCTCGATGCGACGTATACCCTGAGGTTTCTATTTGAAACATTTTTTCACTATTTTGTTGTCAGGCTTCCTCAGAGTATGCCCGATCCAACGCCATTCCCTCTATCAAATTTCCACGGTTATTTGTTTTTGTCACAACGTTCTTTTGGAAATACCTTGTAGCCAACGAGTGTTTAAAATGGGCCGAATGCATCTATTGATGTACGCATCAATTGTATTTTGTCACATCGTTCTGTTGGAAATAACTTGTACCCAAAAAATGTTTAGAATGGCTCGGAGGCATCTATTGATGTACCCCTGGACTTTCCTGAAAATGTTTACTAAAACTTTCCATTTTTCGCAGCTATACAAGAGAACAGATTTTACATTTGCATTGAAGATTGATATTTTTGTGCGTAGAGATAATAATGTTGTTTGTCTGCCTTATTTTAGAGAGCATTCGGAAAGCAGTACGGGCTTTGTTGATGCGGTCTTCAATATCCAAATCGGCATCACCTAATTGAACATACTCACCTCTTCGATTCGCATTTCTTCATGAAGGATCGATGGAGGAGATCGGATGTTGTGATGTTTCAGTTGTGCGCATGATTTTGGTTTTAGCTGTATTGACTCTTATGTGCGCAATTTTTCCAGCGTCATACAGCTCTTAACCTGCATTCATATGTAACAATAAATGCATATCGTGAATATAATCTAAGTAGCGTTTGAAACTTAACGTTCGATGTTGTGATGTTTCAGTTGTGTACATGACTTTGGTTTTAACTGTATTGACTCTTAGGTTCGCCATTTTTCCACTTTTATACAGCTTTTAGCACATTTACGCCTCCATTCATACCGTGGATGTAATCTAAGTCGCATTTGGAATCTAACGTTCGAAAGGACACCACTGGATACCGTTGCTCTCGTTTACATCCACAGTAGTAGTAATTATGTCATGTGGGCACAAAATAAATTATTTTTATATGAAATTTATACCAATTCAGCAAAATTCAGCAAAATAATTCAATATTCAATCAAATATTCATTTTTTAAATTTAATTTTGAAAAATTCAAAACTTTTAAAGCATCCCAGTTTCAAATTGAAAAAAAAAAAAAAAAATTTCTAGAAACATAACACGATATTCATTGAAACTTAAAAAGCTTAAACAAAATAAAAGCAACAAAAAATTGAAATGAAAATGTTATTTTTTTTGTGAAAAATAAAATTGCAAAATACGCATTTTATTGTGTACGTGTTTTCTAACAAAAGTTTTCATTTTCTTTTCTTTATTTGTTTCTAAATACATCCATTAAAAAGGACTCTGTTTTTCTTTTCTTTCAGACGAAATAAAAACAAAATGTCGCCATATAAAAAAAAAAAACAATGTAACAAAATAACAAAAATTTTATAAAGTACAATCAATTTTGTTGTTGTTTTCTACGCTTTATGTAATAAATACAAATATTTTTCAAAAATGCCTATACAAATCGGTGTTTTACAAAGTGAATTGCACCTTTGTCACTACTTTATATTTTTTTTTTTTTTATATCCTATGTAAGTAAAAACCAATTAATTCCACTTCAGTAATTTAGAAAAGGCAAAAGCAATGGAAAAAAAAACACAAAGTTAAAAAATAAAAATCATAGAACCATAAGCTAGCAATTTATTATACAAATTCTAAGTATAATAAACATATATATATATATATATATATATACCTTTGAAAATTTTTTAACCTGAAATTTAATATAGTATGTGTTGTACTGCTTTACTAAAACTGCATTAGGTTTATTTGTTTGGATGTTGTAACTACATTGAAGTACTTCTGATGTCCCTTCGAATGATTTCTAATATAAAATTGGTATAAATTTTATCGTGGCATTTACATTCATTCTTATTATTAGTGTATATATGTGTATACGATAGGTACCTACCTGGATGTAATCATTTAAAATTACGTTCATTTTATTCTTGTTAGATTGCGTATAGATTGGAAGGCCTATTAAAATTTTCATTTATTCATATCTTCTTTCTAGTGTCTAGGTATATATTTATGAATATTGTTCACTTGTAGTTTTACATGTAAAATATATATTTGTATATATAGCTTTTAAAGTGTTTTTTTTTTTTACTGTTTTGTTTAAGGAATATCTATACATTTTGTATAGTCATCATTTGTTTTTTAGAATTCTCAGTTCTACTTTGAAATTATTACAATTTAAATTCACGTATTTTCAATTCTTATCTGAAATAATTATGATTACGTCAGTTCTCTTTGTGGAAATTTATTTGAATGGAATGTAAATTATTGTGTATAGTATATAGATGTACTGTTACATTAGATGTTATATGTGTACAGTGGTGAAAATTTGATAATGAACAGTTTTATATTAAAAATGATTGGTGAGTATATATTGTTTGTAAATTTTCAATTTATTTTTCATAACTAATCCAATTTAGTATATATAAAACTCTAACAATGATAATCCAATTATTTGATACCTATTTATATTAATATCTACATAAAATGAATTTTATAAAATTTTTTAAAATTTTTATTTTTTTTTTTATAGTTTACAAATTTTAAATGTTGATTGATTTTTGTTTTTTTTTTTATTTTTTTTTTCCTTTTAATTACTAGCGGACTCAGTGCGCTTTGCTACACCCAATTGAAATTTTCATATTATATGCAGCACAGTGATACTTAGAAAATAAACTTTTTTTGTGAAATCAAAAATCGTGTAAATTAATTCTAATATTCTCTATTAAAACAAATAATAATCACTTTTTATTTTGAATTTTAAATGATTACAAAGTTTGAAATCATAAGATATGTTACAATTCTATTGCAATGCTCTTCGGTAAACAATACATTTTGTTTTTCCTTCGTGTGCAAATATAAATAATGTCGAAATTTTACCAACACGTGAACATCTTACGTAAAATTACCCTAGTGAGGAACAGTCATTTTTAAGATTTAACCCCCAAACTTGTAGTGATTCCCCTTGCTATTTATTTATTGTCATTGCAAATTATTATAGTTAATATAGATACTATTGTTATAGATATTCGATGTTAAAATTATATTTTTAAATAACTTGTAATTTGTTTGATTTAAACGAAGTAAATAAATAAATAAATAAATAAAAAAAAAATATTTGAATAAAGTCAAAAAACGGGATATTCGTCTCATCAATGACGGGAACATTCTTATTGTAGATCAAATCTGTATTGTGCTCATCTCTACACCGTAGAAATTCCTATATGGCAAAAAACAAATTATGGTAGTTCGTTTATAACATCTTTAATATTCTTCTTTCTTATGTGATCGCAAATCATGATTAATTCTGTATTTGTTTATTTATTTTAATAAATAAAGAGGTTAAAAATAATATTTTCATTTGTCTATTATAAAGCAACAAAAACATATTTTTTAAAAAATAAATTTAAAAGTCAAATGAAAACTAATTATGAAAACGTAGTGTGAACACCTATTTCTATAACTAGTTATCCGAGCTCGATAACATGTTATACAGTCGTAGTGTGAATATTAACTGCGATAACTAGTATTATAGTGTTGTGTTGAGAAAATAATAATAATTATGATCTGATCCTTTTTTACCAGATTTCCATCTATTTCAAAATTGTATTTAAATCGATGCTATCATCGCAACTTGATCAAAATCTTTGAATTTGAAGTAGTCTATCTGATAAATTTAATTTGGATTTTAGTTCGTAAATAAAATTCATTGGAATTTCTAGTTAACAACCAAATCGTTATCTTTAAACATATCAAAACCATATATTTTAAGTTGTTTTATTATTTGAAGACATTGTCAATCAAGATTTTGTCAATCATTTAATATACATTATTGGTGGAGCATTCATGTGTATACAAAATAGTCCTGTATCTAAATATACATGATTTAAAGCTGTTGCGCTAAACATCCACTGATATCGTCTAGGCACAATACAAAACATTGTCAATTATTTCACGTACATATTTGGTGGAGCTTACATGTACACAAACTAGTCCTGTATATGAATATGCATGATTTAAAGCTGTTGCACTAAGCATCCACTTATATCTAGTAAAACATTTGTATAATAATCAGTATACATCAATAGTATTCGGGTTTAAATACTGAAAATGAACCACCATCATCCATCATGATATAATATGTAAAAAGTTTCAAAGCTAATAACAACATGTGATAATTCTGGTAATTTATCAACTGCAAAACTAATAATATGTCACTAAATAACAATATACATAATTCATGTTTCATTCATAATGTAATACTTCAACAAGAGATCCATAATGTGCCAAATATTAAGAAATATTGAGAAAATAATAATAATTATGACCTGATTTTTTTCACAAAGTTTCCATCTATTTTAAAATTTTATTTAAAGCGATGGTATCATCGCAATTTGATCAAAATCTTTTAAGAATGTCCAAAACCAAACAATCCTAGAATTGGTAGTGGTTTATCAGATAAATTTGGTTTCAAATTTAGTTCGTAAATAAAATTTATTGGAATTGCTAGTAGTCAACCAAATCGTTATCTTTAAACATATTAAAACCATATATTTTAAATTGTTTTATTATTTGAAGACATTGTCAATCAAGATTTTGTCAATCATTTAATATTGGTGAAGCAATCTTGTGTATACAAAATAGTTCTGTATCTAAATATATTTGATTTAAAGCTGTTGCGCTAAACATCCACTGATATCAATTAAAAAAATGTTCTAGTATACATCAGTAGTTATCGAGTTCACAAGCTGAAAATAAACTTCCACCATCCATCATAATATAAATATGTAAAATAGATTCAAAGCAACTGCAAAACTAGGTATGTCACACTAGCAATAGATTTGTCAACAGATTGTATTAAATTTGATTGATGTTTTACCCAAGATGGCTTAGTAGCAGCAAAATAGTTTTCTATATATTTATAGAGCACATCATGACCAACCCTATCTAGATGGAACAGTTTCGTTTATTTAAAGTAGGATGATTTTTAAAATAATTTATGAAAACATTTCTAATCATTTGCTCCAAATTTTGCTGGGGTAAACCTAAAGTATTTTCTCTGTATGCTCCATCCATCCATTAATTTTAGATCTTGTTCTACATATCGTGATTTTCGAAATGTCTGACTGTATTTATGATCTACATTAATTCAAGACGAACAATAATACCTTCGTTCGTATGACTTCCTTCCCTTTTACCTTCCACCTTTCCTAATTTTCATTTCGTTTCCTAGTAAAACGTACCAATCGGTATAAATGGGTTATGGCTATATGTATAAACAAAATATACCATTGAGTTCTGCACCAACTGAACTTACCCATCAGCATCCTATATTTGTATACCGGTCAGGGTTAGCTCCAGTTGAATATACAATACGAAATATCAATTTGTTATACATAAATTATATTTTCCTCCACTGTATTTTTATATGTCATTTCTAATCCTTTCATGCATTATGCAATTGTTTCAGAATACAAGCGTACGACTATAATGGGTGGTGTTTTAAGCAATTCAGATTTGTTAAAATAATTACGTTATTATTCTTGTTTTTTTTTTTTTTTTGTTTTATTCAAGTAGAATTTGTAATAATTGTGAAAATTATTATCATTTTTATATGACTAAGAAAAAGGACATTTTCCATCGAAATATTATTAACGATAAGAAATATATATATATATATATATATATATATATATATATATATATAATAAAATACATATATATATTATGATGTGTATTGTAAATAAATATAATAAAAATAAAATACACCTAGTCACATTATTTTTTTTAATGATTTTCAATTAAATTTCCTGAATCCTACACGAATTTTAATAATACAGTATGCAATTATTATACTCGTGCAGGACTCATGATAAATATTGTGATTATGTTAAAGTTTATACATAGTGAATAGATAGATTTATTAAATGACATAAAATTTAAATTAACTTTATTTTATTTTCTCTATATAAAAATATGTGGGTAAATATTTTAGCTATTTTTTTTTAAATTAGATTAAGTTTTCATTGGAATGACTAGTTTTTACTGTTTTTAGTTGGTGGAGAAAAAAAATAGATATTTTCAGATCTGATTCATAGAATCCATAAGTAAAACATTTTCAAAATATTTAAAGATGTTATATTTTATTAGACTGAAATACATATTTCAATATATTTATACTAAATCAATAATTTATTATTATAGGATTTGGCACCATTTCCTTTAATAATTTAAAAAAAGAAGAGAAGTTGAACATTTGAACTTTATATTGTAAAACATTTTTTTGACTACTTTTAGGTTATTATACTACAATAAAACTAGAAAAACTACTAAATATCCAGCTATTATTAATTATTTAGAGTTATGTTCTTCTAATATGCAGTCAACTGACGATTTTTTTGCTAAATTTTGTATGAGCGTCTACTCGGTATCCAATTAATTTGTTATCGGGTTTATTAATATTGATCCCATAACTGATTAGATTTAAGTGTCCGAAGACGATATTTTAATCGCTATAAAAAAGCTCCATAACAAATCTACTCCTGATACGGATAATATTTGTAATCTATTATTGACTGAATGTTAGTCTTTATCTCTTCTGTTAAGTCAAATTTTTATCTTCTTTTAAACGATGGTTTATTTTTAGATAGGTGGAATTTTTTTTTCAATTATACACCTATTTAGTCCAGTCAGAATCATCTCATTCAAAATTATGGAGTAATAGCAAAAATGTTGGTTTTTTTTGATTACCAACATTTTTTTGAATCAATCATCCAGAAAAAAATGTATTTGAAAATCAAAAATGCAATCTCAGTCCATTCCAACATGGATTTACTACTGGTAGATCTATAAGAATTAACAAGCTAATTTTTCTAACTACGTTACTAGTGAGATTGGAAATGGTTTGCAAGTTGATTACATATATTTAGACTTTAGCAAAGCATTCGACGGAGTTAATGGGAAATTATTATGCTATAAATTAAGCTGTTGGTACATTTGTATTTCATTACAATTTATGTGAAAACGTGCAAACATAAAACCAGTTGCAAGCTGATCGCTTTCATATAAATAAATGGAACATAAATTTGCAATCAAAATGTTACAAAATGAAAAATTTGCATGTTTGCGCCTAGCTTAAATTCGTTAGGTTTTCATTCAATTATTTTGAAATAACTTCATTCACACTTAATCAATAGGATGACAATATGTGAATTAAATTTGTAGTTGTTTCAAGTTTCGCTTGGCGTATCTCAAGGAAGTCATCTTGACTCCTTACTTTTCCTTCTGATGATAAATTATTTACCTCAAGTTGAAAAGGATTGTCGGATTTTGTTATTTGGCGATGACCTGAAAATCTTTTTAAAACTTAACACTCTAATAGACCGCTCCAAGCTTAATTGTTATATAGATATTGTAGATATTGATAATATTGTATGTGACTCTGTGCAAAAGCGTTTAGTAGATTAGATTTCATAAAGAGAAATTCAAAAGACTTGCATGACATTATAACTCTGAAGAATTTGTATTTCAGGTTTGACAGGTAAGATATTATTTTCCTATCAACCGGATTGAAAGAGTCCAACGATCTTTCTCATGATTCACTTTGTACAAACTAAATTTATTTCATTCACCAATCTCACACAATGTTAGATGTCAACTTTTGGGCATTGAAACATTAGTAAAATAGACGTAACATTGTTGTATTATGTTCGAATTTGACGTATTGTCATCCTGTATTACTTGTAATAACCCTTACGGGGCATGTAAGAAAAAGCAATCCAATATGTTTTACTTTACATGTCTCACAAAGATCATTGCGTGCAATAAATATGTTATATTATCTGTTTCGGAATTGAATATAGCCAGAAAATAAATTGTTAAATTAAAAAAATGTTATTAATGACGGGTTCATATAAATCAAGTGGAAAAAATACATATAAATTGTTTGATGATTCTGCTATTCCGTCAATTGTAGGAAAGAGTAAATAGTATTTTTTAGTACTTGATTTTATCAAATTATATTTTAATTATTATTCAGGCTCCTATTGAATAACCAATCCAATTTATTTTAATATTTTTGCGAACATATTTTGATCAACAAAATCTAATTTATGCATTACATACCCAGAGACATAAATTAAAGACTTTTAATTCGTTTGTAGTTATGGTGTTTGATGTAAGCTTATCATCGATGGCTCATCATGACCAGCATGATCAATAACCCACACTGAAATATCTAGTTATTAACTTTTGTAGATAATAAATGCAAAATGAGTATACAACCCAGGTAAACGAAGATTACCAGTAATGTTATTACAATTTAATTTATGTTAGCTAAATATTCTTCAATCCATCGACCTCATGTCAATATAATTTGTGGGTATCATATTTACGATATAAATTCACAAAATTATTATTATTTTTAAATATTTTAAATATTTATTTTATAAATCCTATTAATACACACATTAAAATAACGATAAAGAAATTGCAAATTTTGTTATTGCTTTTTGGCGAAATATTTCAATTACAGTCGAAAGTGAATACAAAAAATTCAAAATTTCAAAACAACATACTTATTTCATCAGTACTTGCGACGATTTTACTACATTAACTTATTGAAGCATACTAATTTAAATTCTTAATTCAAATATAATCCAATTTAATTAAAGAAGCCTCTATCAATTATTTCATACATGACCATGGATATTTATTTTTGTTTTTATTTATTTATTTCATCATCATCATCTCAAGAGAGCAATTCTACTCCTACATAATAATATTAAATAAAAATTAAATATAGAAAATAATGATTAAAAAAATTATCGCATTACACATACAAGGTTGAAATATTTATCTATTATTTAGATTTATCTATTATTAGAATTTTTTTTAGATAATATTTTTGGTTCAATTCCATTATTCAACATCAAAAATTGTGCTATTCCAATGACATTATGATGATGTCAAAATTTGATCTACACTATACCTACATTAAAGAAATTTTGACTTTATTTGTAATTTTGGGATAACACAATTTTCCATCTCTTAACAACTCTACGAAATTAATTTTACTAAGTTAAAATTTAAAGTAAAAGGATACTACTCCATATTATTTCTATAATCGTTTTTATTTAATTATTAAAAGAAAAGGAAATAAATTACTTAAAAATATAATTTATGACTTGTCGAATGGTTTTTAACATTATTTTTTTTTTTCTAAATAAATTATTATAGTAAATAAATTACTTTTTTAATTTTAATTAAATTGAATAATTTAGATATTCGATCATAATCAGATGGATGACATGCAAAATTAGATGACATACGAAATTATTAGAAATATATAAAATAAATGAAAATATTAACAAATTATAAATTTTGGATATTTTGTGCTTTTTCCAATATCAAATTGAAGCGGTAAACGCAATTGCGACTACCGACAAAAAATCGCAACGAAAAAGTGCATAAACAATCCATACGCTCCTATGTATATGCTCACAATTGACGAGTAGCAAATACGATTTCAGTGACATTACGGCAAAAAATAACACCAAATTTGGACTATAAACAAAAATCCGTTGTTAATTCTGAACTAAGAATTTACTTTGAAATCTTGGTTTTGATCTTAGAAAAAGAATCATATTGGGATCGGTTGTACAAAATGCATCTATAAAATCACATCCACATCAAATATTCTGTATTCCATAATGAAGTGATAAATACTACTCCGGAACTAATGTTAGCTTCAACTTGTTTGTCTCTAACATTCGAGTGATAGTGTCGTACACTGTACTTCCTTATCCAAATTACAATTTTGTTTTTCCACTTGTTCAATAATATGTTCAGCTAAAAATATTGCTTTAATTTTTCTAAAACAAAAATTATTATTTTATAATCTATATTTGTTAAAGTAGTCACTTACTCTGAAGTCAAACAATGGCGTAAAGGTGGTCTACAGGATCTTAAAAATTTGTTCTCCACTGTCGATTTGGGAAGTTTTTCTGTTGGAAACGCATTATTTGAAATATGAACATGTTTTTTTTTATATTTTCAGCATTCAGCTTTGTTCACTGCTTGTGCAAAATGTTTTTGGAAACTGTTTTCCCATTCGTAGAGCATGTATCCATTTTTTTTTAACATACTATTTTCAAACACTTGTTCCGGTATTACATGCATAGAAATGCTATCACTTTTATAATTATTACATTGTGGAACACCACAATACTGTCCTTTATTCATTTTATTCAAAAAAAATATATATTTTTTAATTTATAGTAATAAAATTAAATAAATAATAGCCGCACTAATTGTTTAGTTCACTTGAATTTTCCTTATTAAAAGTATGTTAACAATCAATTTATATACCAAACTATTTTCTTTAAAATATCACTAGGCGACTGGTCAAAACGGCGAATTGCAACTACAATCGCTCAACCACAATTTCGTTGCCTTCGAAATAAGGTATACATTTTCTATTTTTTTTCGTTGGTAGTTGAATTTGACATTTCTGATAACCTTTTTAAACATCAAAAAATAAAATGAAAACAATTATTCTGAAATCTGATATTATAATATTACTAGCTTGGTAACTCACCATGAATGACGGAAGCAAAATAAATTCTAGCATTTCTTTCCTTCATTAGAGTTTTCATTTCAAGTTTAAGAAAAATACGTATTTGCTTAGCAATTTATCATGCCTTTATTTTTGTATTAGAATGCTTTTAATTACCATATAAACAGAATATTTGTAGTAAGATGCAAAATTTTCTATTCCCTAAGGGTCACTTACTCGATCATTTTAGCGACATCCAACATTCAACATTTATCGTATAATTCAGAATCAAGTTAATCCTTCAATAACATTCGGTGCGTAAGTTTAGCGTCAAAATTTATAGCGAACAAATAATATTTTATAACGAGCCACAACTTTGAACGAAAATAATTTTAAAAACAAAAATAAATAAAATTGTAAATATAAAAAAAACAATAATATTGTAGGTACACATAATATTTATTTTGATGAATAAAATAAAAACTCGTGTTGGAGAAAAAATTAAAATAAAAAAATTTAATGCAAGTAGGTATTCACAAAACTGTTCGTAACTTGTGAACTATTGATCGGTTATTTAAAATTTCATTTCATTTCAAAAAATTCATTATCGAACTGTTCATGTTAAAATTCATACATAATTATTATTTATAACGTACATTAAAAAGAAGAAGAACAATCAATATGGTTTAACCGATACCTATATATACCTACCTACTATATTAAAAAAAATTCATCACTCTCTAAGTCTCTACAACATACATTTCTACACACTTGAAGAAAACAAATATACCTAAAAATTATAAATTTACAAAGATAAGAAATAAAAAATAATAGTACAAAATTTCATTTCATTTCTTTAAAAATGTATAGTTTGTTATTGTTTTTATGTGTAAATCAGTAGAACTAAAATCTAACCCCATAATATATACTAAATATTATATACGAATATACGATCATAAATTTAAAAAAAACAATAAACAAAAAAAATAAAAATAAATAACAATTTTAACTCATCATCGCATCACATTTCTGGCTAGAGTATATATATATCCCTATAGTACTATAGTACAGGCAATGCATATGGTAGCAAAACTATGATGCTATGATCATAACAACAACAAAAAATCAAAACAAAAAAATATATAAAAATAAATAACAATTTTAACTCATCATCGCATCACATTTCTGGCTAGAGTATATATATATACCTATAGTACTATAGTACAGGCAATGCATACGGTAGCAAAACTATGATGCTATGATCATTATCATAACAACAAAAAAAAATAAAAAAAAAAAAAATATGTAGACACATATGCATATTGTGTATAATTTTAAGTAATAAGAATAACATTAAAGTGCATTATGTTTTTTTTTGTGTTAAATGCTGTTTGCCTTTTGGTTATTATACCATATTAAACTATTGATTAAATTTCTATTAGTCCTTATTATTATAAATCAAAAAAATTGTTTGTTTTATTTATTATTATTATTATTATTATTTTTTATTTTTCCGTATTATTTGCAAATAAGACTAACATTAAATTAAAAAAATATATTTCATGCAATGGTATTTTTCCCTGCAAAGGGTTAAAAAAAGAGTACCAAAGCAATTTGTATACATATTGCAATTTGTATATGTGTTTGAGTATTCCGTCGAACTTACAAACATCCAGATAAATGCAGAATATAATATATATATATATATATATATATAATATTAGATACATTTATATAATTTTAGATTTATCAGCGATATATTTGGATCTGATGATTCTACAAATAAATTAATAAATTATTCAAAATGATTTTTTCATTCTGAAATTCCGCCATTTGTTTTTTTATTTTATTTGTTTATTTTTACTCTCGTTTCGCTACAATTGTATTTCATTTGATGAAAAATAGTTGAGCGAAACAAATTTCGTTGGTAGTCGGTGGTTGTAATTGTGTTTACCGCTTAAAAATTGAATTTTATTGTTCCAGTTATTTTTTTTTTTAAATATCTTCTCCTAGTTAACTAACTATTTGCAGTTCTCTAAGGTCAACTCAGTTTTTATCTTAACCTGCATTTTCAATTAATAGACAAGTATGTCTTAATCATACTATCAAACTTTCGAACTCACATCCAACTTGTATTCGGAATTCAATTCAGCTAATTTAATATATTGAAAAAGGACATTTCCCAACCGATTCTAGATATTTCCCAATCGGTTTAAATGATCATAATATTTTTAATACTTTTTATGCGAATTAATCGAATATTACAACATTCTGTTCTACAAGTATATTCTTTCAAACTAAGAAAAAAAATGTGTCCAACAATGTTATTGACTATCCTAGTGATACATTGTTTGTATAGCAAAAAAGTACTGACGTTGACTTATGATTGATTTAGTATTCTTTCAGAATCAGTATTCAGTACAATAACGCATAAAATTTTGATTAAAAATAATTTTACTGTAACTACACTGTACATGTTTACTATTCTATTTTATAGATTAATAAATAAAAAAAAAACATAATTACAGTCATTTGATTAATAGATCGTCATAATGGAATTGAAACAAAATTTTCAAATAATTTGGTTAAGAAAAACTCTAACGTCAAGTTCAAATGAGAGATTGACTACCTTAACACTGATTATTTTACTACTACTACTTGCATTATGGATAAAATAATAATTTATAGTAGAATATTATAAATTTTGTAAAGGTATAAAACTTATTATATTCTTTGTATTTAATGTTTATAACTTTAAAATACAAATAACTGCTTAACAACCCAAGTTAATTTGCTCCTCTTTTTATTACACTACAAATGAATATTATTGGAATGGAAATTTTTTTTACAAAATAATAAAATTGTTATAACTTTTAATCTTATTGCATTTTCTTTTAATAACACAAAAAAAAATGTATAAAGGATATTACCTACTATTTTTTCTGGTAACATTTAAGGACTTTATTCCTACCTCAATACTTTTTTCTTTATTATAGAGATCTGATGTTAAATTGCACTTCACATCAGAAACTAAAAAAAAAAAAAAGAGTAGGTACCTAAGTTTATTTTGTGTTTCTCTACAAAGAAATTGACAAGAAAATTTTCAATTTCCTAGAAAAAATATATACATATATATTTTTAAATATATATACCTATATAGGTAGATGAAAAGTAGCACTAGTAAAAACATTAAGAATTTCATTATTATTCAGATTATGTTACAGTGAAGCAAAAGAGCTATAAAAAACGAATATAAAAAGTAAAATTAATAAAAAAAAAACTTTTTCACAATATTTTCTTTTTTTGTTCACTAGTAAAAAAAAAAAAAAAAAAAAATACAAAAAGAATAAAATATGCGTTAAGTAAGAGATTCTCAAAAAAGTACAAAGAAACAATAAAAACTAATAAAAAATAATAAAAATGTAAAAAAAAATGTCAACCGAAGGGTAAGAGACAATTTCTTTGGATGGAATCCTTTGAATTTAAAAAAAAAACAAAAACAAAAAAAAAACAAATATTCTCTTTAAAATATTTATTTTAAATTTAATTTGAATATTTTTTTTATATAAATTGAAAATAAAAAAGAATTTTCATTGAATTCTAATCATTCGAATTGTTGTCTTCTCAAAGCATAATAAAATATCGCAATTGAATAAAAAATGTGGTAAAAAAAATGTTAATTTTGTAAAATTTAAAAGAAGAGAAAATATGTCATAGCGCCCAGACTTTATAGCATGGATAAAATTACTAGGGGCTCCTGTTGAATAATTTCAATTGAAGTTAAAGCAAAATTTTACGTTTTTAACCGAACTGGAATTTGTATGGACTAACTCGGGTCTAGCAATTAAAAGAAAGTAGTAAAAAAAGATAACTTTATCAATTTAAGAGAAGAGACAAAATATTATGGCGCCCATACTTTATAACATAGGTTATAAGAATACTAGGGGCCCCTATTGATTAATTATAATTCAATTTAAAGTCAAATTTTATTTATTTTTAAAAATTAAAAGAAAGTGGTAGAAAAAGTTAATTTTATCAATTTAAGAGAATAGACAAAATGTTATAGCGCCCATGCTTTATAACAGAGGTTATAATAAATACCAGGAGCCCCTATTGATTAATTATAATTCAAATTAAAGCCAAATTTTACATTTTTAACCGAACAGAAATTTGAATGGACTAACATGTGTCTAGCAATTAAAAGAAAGTGGTAAAAAAAAGTTAATTTTATCAATTTAAGAGAATAGACAAAATGTTATAGCGCCCATGCTTTATAACAGAGGTTATAATAAATACCAGAAGCCCCTATTGATTAATTTTAATTCATGTTAAAGTCAAATTTTACGTTTTAACCGAACAGGAATTTGTATGGGTTAACACGTGTCTAACAATTAAAAGAAAGTGGTAAAAAAATATTTAGTTTTATCTAAGAGAAGAGAAGACAAAATATGTCATAGCGCTCAGGATTTATATAGCATAGATTTTATAAAATACCAGGGGCCCATATTGATTAATTATAATTCAAGTTAAAGTCAAATTTTATGTTTTTAATCGAACAGGAATTTGTATGGACTCACACGTGTTTAGAAATTAAAAGAAAGTGGTAAAAAAAAATTTCATTTTATCTAAGAGAAGGGAAGACAAAATATGTCATAGCGCTCAGGATTTATATAGCATAGATTTTATAAAATACCAGGGGCCCCTATTGATTAATTATAATTCATGTTAAAGTCAAATTTTACGTTTTAACCGAACAGGAATTCGTATGGGTTAACACGTGTCTAGCAATTAAAAGAAAGTGGTAAAAAAAAATTTAATTGTATCAATTTAAGAGAAGAGACAAAATTTTATAGCGCCAATGCTTTATAATATAGGTTATAAGAATACTAGGGGCCCTTATTGATATTATATTTCAATTATATTTCATTTTCATTATATTCATTTATAATTCAAATTAAAGCCAAATTTTAGATTTTTAACCGAACAGAAATTTGAATGGATTAACACGTGTCTAACAATTGAAAGAAAGTGGTAAAAAAAGTTAATTTTATCAATTTAAGAGAAGGGACAAAATGTTAATGCGCCCATACTTTATAACATATGTTATAAAAAATACCAGGAGCCCCTATTGATTAATTTTAATTCATGTTAAAGTCAAATTTTACGTTTTAACCCAACAGGAATTTGTATGGGTTAACACGTGTCTAGCAATTAAAAGAAAGTAGTAAAAAAAGATAAATTTATCAATTTAAGAGAAGAGACAGAATGTTATGGCGCCCATACTTTATAACATAGGTTATGAGAATACTAGGGGCCCATATTGATTAATTATAATTTAAGTTAAAATCAAATTTTACGTTTTTAACCGAACAGAAATTTGAATGGGTTAACACGTGTCTAACAATTAAAAGAAAGTGGTAAAAAAATATTTAGTTTTATCTAAGAGAAGAGAAGACAAAATATGTTATAGCGCTCAGGATTTATATAGCATAGATTTTATAAAATACCAGGGGCCCATATTGATTAATTATAATTCAAGTTAAAGTCAAATTTTATGTTTTTAATCGAACAGGAATTTGTATAGACTCACACGTGTCTAGAAATTAAAAGAAAGTGGTAAAAAAAAATTTCATTTTATCTAGGAGAAGAGAAGACAAAATATGTCATAGCGTTCAGGCTTTATATAGCATAGATTTAAAAAAAATACCAGGGGCCCATATTGATATTTATTCATTTCATATGTATGCACTGCTTAAAAAGATATTTTTAATTTATTTTGATCTGTTTTTCGATTGTGCTGTATTTTTATTTTTTAATTTACAACTTAGTTTGTAGTTTATTTTTTAATTTAAAACGTTGTGAATATTGTTTTTTTATGATATTGAAAATGATCAGTCTAATTTATACATAGTTACTCTCTGTAATTTTGTGACTGAGAGAAATCGATTTTTAAACCTTTATTATATAATTTTGCGTTTTAATAATTATGTTTAAAACAAGGTCCCGCTTATAGACATATGTATGTAAAATTAAATCATATTAATTTTTAAGTTGAAAAAATGCAATTTTAATATAAATAAAAGAGAGTCTAATGCGAGGAAAGTTTCCGAAGTATCACAATAGACATTACTGGTCTAAGTGTGTCGGCTTACTGTTGGCTGTCACTACTACCTATCTACCTACGACCATTTTGTATTTTTATTCTAAAATCAAATTTCAATAAATGCAAATCTTTCATAAATCAACAATTCAAAATTAAATTTTCATTTTCTTAAAATAAATCAAAATGAATTCAAAATAACTACTATTATTATCATATCATTATATACATATATATATTATATATAGACAAAATATATCCTTAAAAGATTATAAAACTTAAGATTTTCATTTCAATTTTTTAAAATTAAATTTTACACATGAAATAACTTTTGTTGCTGACTTTTAAACATTTAAGAAGAAAATTTCTTTTATTTTTGTTGTTATTGTTTTTTTTTTTTGTAAGAAGATAAAAATAATAATGTAGAAAATCAGGATAAATCAATCCAGTTTAACTATATATATATGTATATTGATGTATATAGTATAAGTCCAGACGATAATAGTAATATCCTAGTGAGTAGTGATTATTATAATGATGATGTTGACGATTTTTGAATATCTGAAACTTAGAACAAAAAAAAAAAAAAACAAAATAAAAAATATATTTAAAAAGTCGAGAGTATTTGCTGGGAAATTTTTCATTTTAAGGAAAACACAATGGTGGGGATTAAATATTCGTAAATGTTATGAGAAAAAAGTGAATTAAATATTTAAAAAAAAAAAATTATTTCATTTTCGTTTTTTTAAGTTATAGCTGAAGATCATTTATTTAAATTTTATTTGAAAATATTGTGTGTGTGTGTGAAAGTTACAAGTCTTTATTGTTTCAGAAGTCAATAAATATATTATGACGAATATTCATATGTATTATGACCTCGGGATACTAGTACTGGAATAACCCATATCCAAGCAAATCAGAAGAAGGAAATGGTGATTGATAGGCCATGACCATACATTCAATATTCTTAAGGGGTTCAAAACTGGCTATTCGTTTGAAACCAATAAAAAAATTAAATTTAATATTGAACTGATAATAGGTCCTACATGTTGTGGGATATTTTAGAACACACTTAAATAATTAATTTTGTAACAAATACAAATACAAATACAGATTCTATTTTAATAAACAAAAAATTTATGCAAACTTTTAATATTTTTCGACATATTTTATAAACTTATCAGCATTTATATTTTATAATTTATTTTTATTATTATAAGATTTAATAATAAATTAATATTCCACATCATGTTATGTTAACAGTAATTAAATAAACTTTTTATCTACATGTTTATTAAAATATTTTAATTTTTTTGTTTGAATTAACCATTAAGTTAATTATGTGGGTATAAATAAACCCTTTGTTAATATCAATACTAATAAACAAAATATATTGTGCTTTTGAGACTGTGCTTCAGTTTTTGTATTTCATAAGTAATTGATTAGTCTACTGTAGAGAATAGATAATCGATATAGATACGATATAGAGAATCTAGATTAAAAAATACATATTAATCGTGTTTTAAGGCGTGTTACATCGTTATATATAATCTGTATTGGTTAGACACATACAAACAACACTATGTCACATTATTTGTTTTTCTTGCTACCAACTCGATACATAATTTTCTCGTTGCGTAGCGTAATTTGCTATAATGACAGGAGGTTTAGTAATTTACGTGTTTTGATACTAATGCAAATTGATATCGAATGCGATTTATCGTACAAAGTTAGATATTCCATATATTTCGGAAGAGTAGTAAATATTTTGAGTAATATTTTTGTCATTACTGGTGGGGATATGTTTTACTGACCCTACTAGATGTACTGCGCCATTCAGCTAAGCTTTCGTTTGGTAATAAATGTGTCTGATGTACTTATTATAATCTGAAAGTATATGTAAAATATTTAAAATGCCAAAATTTTCTTAAATTTTGATAAATCGAATTGATCGAAATGAAAAATGGATATTTTATGATAGTTAAACTAATTGAAACAGAATTTGGCAGACTTTGCTAAACATGGAAATTATTTGTTTACATTTTGTTTAAAAATACTTAAATAAAAATGTTCAATTTCTGCATCAACTTCATATTTTTATATGAAGCCAAAAATATCCCGTGAGTGACAGAACAACAGAAAAAATGTAAATCTAGCCTAGACAAAATGTCTAAAGGCCATAATATAAAAAATATTCTGTTTTGAAACAATTACAATAATACAAATTATGACCCTTTGCAGCACATGAAAAATTATCAGCCCAGATTAATTAACTTAAATATACATAAGTGGAAATTATATCCAGACTTATAGGACCAGTAGAAATAATAACCAGGTAAAGCTCTGGTATGAATGGAGTCCGTAGTTGAAAAAATATATCGGGAGGTAGAACAACGTTGTTCATTGGGTAGAACAATGGGATTATGAAGAAATAGAGAGATATGAGCGGAAGTGAATCATTTGATAAAAAATAATGCAGTGCAATAAAGTAGTTATGTAATAGTTAATTAAAGTGAAGTTACATTTTACTTTCCGAAAAAGATTATTTATTATTATTATTATTGCTATTAGTTTATCTGAATATTAAACATGCAGAAAAACTTTCAGGTTTCGGGATTCGGATTTAATGAACCGGAACGGAACATGTTATATTTCCTAATATTTATAAACCTAAGTGTACTAGGTCAAGCCGAAAAGCTCATAAAACATTTTGCGCCCGAGTTCGATGACCGATACCTGGGATCGATTTCTGTCGATTGAAGTTAGGCGAACTACGTACTGCGCCATCAAGTGTGTTTAAAACTAGTCAAATAAATTACAATATCTAGGTATTAACAGTTTTAAGAAAAAAATGTATACAAATACCTTTTGAATATGAATTTTTTTACTTGTTTATTAGATATATAATATTTCGTCGACTCGCAGTATTGATATGCCGTCCATTCCACCATTTTTGTACTTTCGGACTTAATAATGGAATCTTAGATTTTTAAATGAGATCTTTTTAAATCTATAATCAGTTTTTAAGTATATTTAAATTACCGTCCAGGATATTCAGTATTGCCCTCAACTTTCGATTACTTTAATTTTTGGTATGCTGTATATTCATTGGTACCCGTTCATACGCCAAAAAATTAATGTATTTTGCATATTTTCTAAACATTGTATATTGTTGTGCTGTATTGATATACATGTACCAATATTATTGATTTTTTTTTCTTTGTTGCCGTAAATCAATTGGTTTTATTTAGTGTTCAAAGCTTTTGTATACGTACGCCTTAAAAAAGTTATTGTTTTTTTTTGTTCTGCTTCATGTTTATACACATTTAAATATAATGTACATTTTTGTATTACGTATCAAATAGAATTATAGTTTTACAGCAATGGCTATAGTTTACGACAACTTTAAAACTACTTACTGCGTAGTTTAGAATGAAGTTCAAAATGGTAGAGAAAGCAATTATTTAGTTAGTGCTGCTTACAAAGATTTTAAACAATGCTTAATGTTGAATTTTAATTTGGTTTAATTTATTCGTGCCGGAAAACAAAAATAAAATTATGAGCATTGCTATACTACAATTTATTCCTCATTTTCGTCAATTTTCTTCCGTGGAACAAAAATGCTCAGGACACTCACTTCTTCAAGAGGTAGATTACGGTCATAGTGTTATAGATAAACATTTAAAACACCTTGAAATTCATGGTGTCGGTTCTGAAAAATATGCCTTCGAACAAAAGTTCTCTAAAAATATTACAAATGAAAAATTAAGTTCTTCGTTTTGTAAAATTATTTTATAAAGACTGTGCCATAAATTAAAAGTCAAGTCTTATATCAGATACTTAAATTATTATTAAATATGGTATTTAAATAATAAATGAATTTCTTTTGTCTTTTAGATAAACAAAAAATATTATTTCATCAGTACCTGTTGTCTTGGCTTACTGTGCCGTATATGTGTATAGTTTATGAATGTACATTTTACATTGGCTTATACAGAAAATCACATATTACAATAATTACTAAATGGCTCTATCTTTATTGAGTGCGGTATATTTTACCATATACAGTAATATTCCCATGTTTCCATTATGTAAATTTGCAGTCAATTCTATGGACCAGTTTTTTGTTTTCAACCATTCAGACTTTATCATACAGATTTTTCAACATGTAATTTTGAGTATATATGCCATATACCAAAACACAGTCGACGATTTATCGTATAGGGTTAAATAAATCTATTTATAAACATTTTAACTTATATTATGTAATAATATGAATACATAATTTTATTTATTGTGCATAATTGTGATAATTTCAGCAATTTGTATTATTTAAAAATCTAGTCATTATCGTTTACTTAAATATGAGAAATTAATAAATTTGGTATAAAACTTATAATTAATGTATATATATATATATATGTACAGTTATTAATGACGACAGCTTAAATTTTTATGAGGTTATTTTATTTAGAAAGAAAATAGCAAAAAATAGAAAAGAAAATAATATTAGGAAAAACAAAAACAAAAAAAATAAAACATAATAAAAAAAACTAAAAAATTAAACTTTCAATGTGAAAACGTGTAAATTGTTAAATATACAACGTATGAATTTAAAACAAAATTTTTTAAATATAAATTTAACTAATTTTACCCCACAGTTCAACATAAACAAAAAAGCAAAAAAAAAACAAAATAAAAAATCCTTGAAAAGTTTTTAGTAGTTTTTCATTATTATGAGGACATTTGAAGTGTAATTGTCATTATTTAAAATTCGTGTTATGAAATAGAATTCATTTGAAAGATTATTTAATTTTTGAATTTCAGTTTAGAGAGCATAAGAAGAATTGTAAATTTTGATATAAAATATTTCCGATGTACTTGGGTTTGGGCATGGTGAATTGGATATAGATAGATAGATTTATTGTGAATTTCAGAAGGGAAATCTATGCCCTATATCACCGCAGCCGTAAATAGGCTTATTGTGATAACCTGTGTTTGTTAGTTAGTTTAGAATCCATTAAGAATACCTAATTTTGTGATAACAGTCAGGATATTGTTTAACAGTATGCTAGAAAGCTCCCATTGTTGAGGAAACTGTGTTTACCAACGACAAAGTCTCCTCTGCATTCACAGAGCAGATGTTCAATAGATCCTTCCTCAATTTCACATATTCAGCACAAGTTGTTTTCGATTACACCAATTTGATAAAGGTATTTTTTTGCTAGACAGTGGCATGTTATTATCCCTCCGAAGATACGTATCTGTTTCCCATTGAGATCTAGAAGAGTTTTGGTTTGTTGGAGCCATCGTTTAGGTATGATCATTTTAGCTGGAAGGTTTTCAGGTAGAAATCCGCAGCTTTTTAGTCTACCCAGACTTTTAATTGCATCTTAGCTATGCTCAGGTGAACCCCACAGATCAGACTTGGCTCTATTAAAGGCGTATCTGATGCTTTTCTCACTAGATAATCTGCAGCTTCGTTTCATGCTATGTCAGAATTCCATGGTAACCACATTATGGTGACTTTATACGTTTTGTCAGGATTTTAAGTATTTCTTAACAATCCCGTACTAAGTTTAATGTAATGTTATATGAATTAATAGCTAGTATGGCTGCTTTGCTGTCCGACAGATTGTAGATTTTACGGTTTTTATAATTTAGTCTTAAATTCTCTAGCACACATAGTTTTATATTACATGCACTTCGGCTTGGAAAGCTGTTTTTGTAGAGTTCAGAAATAAATATGGGCCTTGAGGCTTGTACCATATACTACCGATCCTACTCCATTCATTTTCTTTGAGCCGTCAGTATACCATACGAATGATCCTTTTTCGAAAGATGGTGGGCAGATTTCCCACGTCTCTGTGCTTGGCGTGATTATATTGAATGGTTTCTCAAAATTATTTCTTGGTAAGCAGTAGCCGGCTAATGCTATCGAAAGCGTATCATCCTTCTGCAGTACCTACACGAATTAGTTCTGGGTGTGCCACTTTTTTAATTTGCGGATCACCATCACCAGTATAATACATTTGTAGGTGTTAATCATTCCTTCTTTTTGTAGAAAGAGATGAAGGGGTTCTAGGTGAAGCAGAGTTTCTATTAATTTGGTATAATTCGGTATGGACTTCGGTTAAATATGTAGAAAAATTGCTCAAGCTAAGAATATTGTCAAATTCAAGCTGTTTGAAAAAATATTTTGGAAAGATAAAAAATGTCTGTTTTGTGAAATTTCGAAAACAAAAATATTGAGGGTGAAAAATATTTAAAAAAATAATAACAAAGAAAGTCGACCGGTTTATTTTAAAGATGGTAACAAAGTTAGATTTTATCAATGTTTAGAGGAGATTTGTTATAACTGCTTTGTTTTTACAAGGCATAAGTATAAGTACTGTAATTTTTTATTACATACGGCGACCTACGATATTATTCGAATATTTTTTTTATTATTTTATAAAATTTCTGGCATGCTAACTCTCATTAAATCAAAACAATGGTTCGGTGTTAAGCCTTCTACAAATAGCGTCGTTCCATTTTATTTGTTTTGTTCTTCTCAATTATGATTTTTTTTTTGTTTTTTATTTTATTCTACGGACAAAGGGGACTAGACCAGGATAAAAAACTTTAAAATTTTTTTATTTATATTTATTTTAATTGCATTTGTATTGATGGACCCAGTAAGCATTTTATGGATTTGTGTGCAGAGCTGCAACGGCAATATTTTGTGTGTTTTATGAATTTGATGTGTTGATATTCTTTGTTTTAGCCCATATATGCTCTTTATTGCTTGTTTTTGAATTACGTTTAATTCTTGTAATTTGGTTTTGTCCATATTTCACCATCACCATTACAGTAAAAATTAACAGAGTTCTCTTCCATTGCAAGGGCTGTGTGCTATTCTTCTAAATATACCTGCTTTTTTTCTACCTTTTTCAATTTGAATATTTATTTGTTTTTCCAGCTCAATTGAGCATCTATTAAAACTTTTAAATATTTATCTGTTTTTTGAATTTTCATGTTGTTGTAAAGCAGATTTAAAATTGTTTAGACTTAAAATATATATATATATATTTTATTAATGTTTGTAGTCAATTTGTGTTTGCTCATGTTTGTTTTATATTGTGGTTAGGTCATAATTATTTATGTTTATTTCTAAATGTATACTACTATTAGCCTCATATACAATTAGAAGATCATCAGCATATAGAAACGGTTGTCCCTGTAGATTTATTTTGGAAAAACTGTTTATATAACAATTAAAGAGTTATTGGAGTACAAATAAATAAAATAAATTAGAAAAAAAATTAGAAATAAATTATTTGGAATCGAATCCGGGACTGTGCACCACCCAGTGTTTAAGTTATTGGTTTTTTAAGTTTTAAAGTTGATTTATGTTTGTTTAAATACATTAATTTTGTACATTCATTATCTTAGCATCTATCCCTCGATATCTTATGGTTTTCATGTATAGGGAATATATTATTTTTCAGAAGATATCATCCATTTAACTCGTTTTTATTTGAAAAATATTTTAACGTGCTTCCTAACAATGACAAACTTTCCAACAAAAATAAAAAATGTTTTGCTGTAGAACACTTTTTGACTATAGAATTAAACGAGCTCATCCAAACTAGGTACACAAGTATTTAGGTTTACACACCATTTCATTGTCTTCGTTGTATATGTTTTTTGTACCGGTAATGTTTAATTTAATAAGATAAGTTAGGTATGTTGGAAGAAGGAATGGTAGAAAAAAATATATGGATGTACAGTTATAGCTGTTAAAAATTTTCGACAATTGAAATTCCTGTTTTAAGCCTTGCGGTTATTCTTTTAATTATTTTAGAGTATGACGAATTTCAATTCGTTTTTTTTTTATAAAATATACTGAGCACATGCCACTGTGATGAGACGAATGAAATGAGGTTATTAAGATTAAAAATTAATAAAAGATTAAATAAGAAAAATAATTTTGTTTTTTTTTTTTTGTTCTTTTTTTTTTTTGTTAATTATACTTACAAAATTTACTTTTATATAAAGTTGTACGATGGTAGTAAATTGTCGGAAGAAAAAAAAATTATTGTTTTTTACAAAGAGTGAAGATAATTAAAAAAAAAAAAAATTAAGAGAAAAATATATGGGTGAAAGGATATATATAGAAAGAGGATTTAATTTGTGAGAAAAATAACGCCTGAATGTATTTGTAATGTGTAACAAGTTTATTTTTAATAATAGAAAAGGGGAAAATAGCATTTTTTTCTGTTTTATTATTGTAATTTTTTTATTGTTTTTATTATACGATTTTTGATAATTACTATAGTAATTAAGTAGTTTTTAAGAATAGAATTTTATTATTTTATATTTTGTTTTTGTGTTGAATTTTAAATTTATCAAATTCTGAAAAATAAATATTCTTTTATCAGTTGGGACTGTTGAAAATTTATTGGAATTAATTTAATTAAATTTAAATCAAAGTTATTTCTAATTAATACTATTTTTAATTATTCTTGTGAATTGATTGTTTTTTTTATGTCTTTGTTGTGGGTAGAAAACGTTCTTGGGTTTAGTTTATTTAAAAAAAAATTACAATTCTTTGTAAAGCATCAATTTTTTTTTTTATAAAAATACATCAAATATTTTTAAAAATTTTCCACTAATAGGATGAAGTTAAAATGAGTGTAAGTTTGGTAATGAATATATATTTATATTTATATGTGTATATTTTGATGTTAAAATTCTATTTTAAGTATTCAGAGTAGTGATGTGCGATATCAAAAAAAAAAAATCAAATACATCAATCGATATGTATCAAAAGAAAATATATCGATGTTCATAAAAACCGGAACGAAATAAATATCGATATATCGATTTAAATCGAGAAAATAAAAATGGTAGATTTTGAATGTGCGATATCTAAAAATCAAATAAAATATATCAATCGATATGTATCAATAGAAAATATATCGATGTTCATAAAAACCAGAACGAATTAAATATTGATATATCGATTTAAATCGAGAAAATAAAAATGGTAAATTTTGAATGTGCGATAACCAAAAATGAAATCAAATATATCAATCGATATGTATCAAAAGAAAATATGTCGATGTACATAAAAACCAGAACCAAATAAATATCGATATATCGATTTAAATCGAGAAAATAAAAATGGTAGATTTTGAATGTGCGATAACCAAAAATGAAATCAAATATATCAATCGATATGTATCAAAAGAAAATATATCGATGTTCATACAAACCGGAACGAATTAAATATTGATATATCGATTTAAATCGAGAAAATAAAAATGGTAGATTTTGAATGTGCGATATCTAAAAATCAAATAAAATACATCAATCGATATGTATCAAAAGAAATTATATCGATGTACATAAAAACCAGAACGATTAAATATTGATATATCGATTTAAATCGAGAAAATAAAAATGGTAGATTTTGAATGTGCGATATCCAAAAATTAAATCAAATATATCGATCGATATGTATCAAAAGAAAATATGTCGATGTGTACAAAAACCGGAACCAAATAAATATCGATATATCGATTTAAGCCGAGAAAATAAAACTGATACATTTTGAGTTGAAGATATAGATATGGGATTTCCTGAAAAAGGCCATATCAACTATTAACTTAAATAGCTTAAATTGATTTTGATATGTGAACTAGCTTTGTAACACACCATAAATTACGGAAGCAAAATAAATCCTTGCTTTTTCTTTCTTTCATAAGAGTTTTTATTTCGAATTTAAGAAAAATACAAATATACTTTTTTATCAAACCTTTGTTTTTTTAAAAAAAAATTTTATTTGATTAGAACTCTTGTGATTATCATAGAGACAGAATGTGTGCGTAGTACGATGAAAAATTTTCTATTATATCATTTAGTGACATATTTTTGGGCTCATAATATTTTATTTGCTCAGTTTTGTTTACTCTGAATTATTTTTAATAACTAATGCGCTTCACTCTGGGTGCCGATATATATTTATTTTATGTTTATAGCCACGATCATCTGAAATCAATGGTTAGTCTAAAATCAATTTTAGGTCCACAATATTTTATTTGATTAGTTTTATTTACTTTTAATTATTTTTAATATCTAATGCGCTTCACTCTGGGTGCCGATATATATTTATTTTATGTTCATAGCCACGCTCGTTTGAAATCGTTAATTTCATTTCATGACGGTGATTCTTTCTGGCTCCACAATATTTTTTTTGCTCAGTTTTGTTTACATTTAATTATTTTTTAATATTTAATGGGCTTCACTCTGGGTACCAAAATATATTTATTTCATGTTGATAGCCAAGATTGTCTGAAATAGTTAATTTCATTTGATGCGACGATGGTGCTTTTTAGGTCCACTATATTTTATTATCTGGGTTTTGTTTGCTTTTAACTGTTTTTAATATTTAATGTATCGAAATATATTTATATTATGTTTAAAGAAAACTGAACAAAGAAATTTGTATATGTATTGGAACGTTCCGTCAAATTGACAGTAATATGCAGGAAACTATATAAATAACTGTAAATCAATTTCTATATTAGAAAGTAATGGATTAAATAACTTTTTACATTTATATCAATATAACATTCTAACTTTATTTAAATTTATTTTTATTTGAATACACACTAACCAGAGCAATAATGAGACAATTTAAAACGGATACAAAACGAATGATTGAAAATTTGTATTTTCTTGTTTCTTTGCGCTAAATTCCTACTTACTTGATGTTTTTATATCAGTTTTCAACACTACCAACAAAAATTTGAAATCGTTTCAAAATTAACAACATTATGGCGTAAAAGTACAATACACTGCAAACCACAACACAATGTACACTTATTTTGCTGCAAAGTGCCAATTTTAAAGTTATTGATGTAGTCCAATAATCCCTGACATTGTAAATGTCTCAAAACAAAGTTAAATACAACTTTCACGTGATCTTAAATGTCTGTAAAAGCTCAAAAAAGCTTGATACATTGGCTCATGATCACAATTAATTGTTGTTGATTATGGCTTTGCGTACAGGTATTTAGGTGTACCAAAATGTTTATGACACAATGTTGTACAGTGTTAATCAAAACTTTCTGTTCATTTTGCTTGATCACAAATGAATTGAAACACAATGTCTTGGAAAGCTCTCCTTACACAATGTTGCCAACTTATTTTACGGATAACATTGACAACTTAGTTTTTTGTTACATTATATCAGGTTTAAATTTTTTTTGTAAGACATTTACGATGTCACCGATTATCGATGTAATCAAATATCGCTAATAAAAATATCGAATTTAAAAATCGATATAATGTAAGCGTAATATTGATTATATCATGAAATCGACACATATATAGCACATCACTAATTCAGAGTACAATAATTAGTTCTATTTATATAAAAATTTTATTTAATTTTTTTGATATAAGTTTGAGGGGATCATATAAACTATGTATAGTTTTTTTCTGTATTGAAATTTTCAGAATTTCTACTGAATTTAAATTTTTAAAAAAACTTTAACTTAAAATAAATGATTATTAATTACATTTTTAATATTTATTGTGTTAACCTAAAGAATGGTAAATTTTTACGAAATTAAAATTAAAAATTTTAATTTTAATTTTTATTTTTAATTGAACTTGTGTAACTATTTTGGTTCTGTTCGCATACTCTGAAATGCTGAAATCTTACAAATCCCAATTTGAAAATAAGCGGTGCAAGATTTACTTTGTTTGTGGAGTATACTGATGAATACTAAAACTGAGCCAGAGGTTTTGTACTGTAAGATGATGATGATGATGAATTGCCTAAAACAACCACCAATAAAAGATGGATTACCAAAAATTCACAACTAAGTTCGAATGGATTTTTCAGAATCAATTGAAATATTCATTTCAACTTGCCAAAATATCTACAGTAGATTTTTTTTTCCAAAATATTCAATTTTTGCAGTATCTAGCGTACATTGTAATAATTATATTGAAAAACAAAATTAGAATATACCTATACCTAAAAGTAATGTTAACCTATATCGTTCGACTAATTATTAAAATGTTATCTAATGTTTTTCGTCTGGAATCTGTTATAATTAAATGAATGTAACAATTTAGTATGATTTTAAAACGCGTAATTTAAATGTAAATCATTGTTTGTTTTTTTTTGTAATAAATTCATACATAATTATCTCATTATTAATATTTATTATAAACATTACAGTTTACATACAATCAGCATTTTATACAGGTTGTTACATTATTGGGTATTGCAGATGAGAGGGTAAAGTGACTTTAAAATGAATAAAATAATAATGTAAAAATAAAAATTTTTAAAATATACTTTTATCGAAACAAAACTCGTCCCCTAAAAAGTAGAAAATAAAACTAGTGGTGGGTGTTGAGCATCTAGAACTACTATAAGATAAAACGCAAAAGTATATAATGAATCTTGCTGAAATATTGCTAATTGAAATTTGGAATATTTATGGCTATTGTCATGACCTAGAGTTTCCAACGATGTGTGAAAAATTTATATTGCCGCCTCTGTTTTTCATAATGAAATTTTAAAAAAACGAAAAAAATAATACATAACAATTTAACTTTATTTCTTTTAATTAAATTCATATTTATTATAAAAACATAAAAATCTTAATATATATAGCTACTTTGAAAATAAAGCTTTTCTGGCTTTTATTAGAGAAAATTTTAATCGCAAATCTTCAATATTCAAGTCACTCACGATGTCGCTTTCAATCGAACAGCTCAATTGTTTAGTCTATCTTGACTCATGCTTGATCTTAAATAGTTTTTTATAATTTTTAACTTTGAAAAGCTTCTTATGGCACATGCTACCGTAATTGGTAATGTAAGAAGAATTCTTAATACAACAGATACATTTGCATAGATTTCGTTTAAATTATTCTCATACAAAAATTTTAAAGATTTTTCTGGTCCTAAATTTTCTGGGCAACTTTTGAGGAAAGGGAAGTTCAAAATGTAATTCTGCTTCTGAAATATCCTTTTGAGATTTTTCAGTCAGTTTAATTTCCAATCTGTTGCAACAAATTTTGAGCTCTGCATCCGGCATCGAGAAGAGACTTTTGATGTCGAATAAAAATTTCAATGGTTCAATTTTAGCTTGAAAGGCTTCAAATCTATCTTTTATCAGCTGTGTAGCAAATTCAAACATCTTATGGAAAACATTTTGTTTGTATGTTTTCTTTGGACGTACATTTTCTTCTCCAGTTTCACGCTCATCAAAAAATTTTTTTCGTTTCTTTCCCTTCCAGCGGATTTTATGGGAAAGGAACTAACTATCCACTTTAGTGGTTAGTTTTTAAGTGATAGTTGAAAAATAAAAAAAAAAAAAAAAAAAAAAATATATGCAAGTTGTACTTGTAAAATAATGGTATCAAATTTTATTAAAAAAAAAGCAAAAAAATGGCACAGAAAATATAAATAATATTTTTTTTGAAAAATTTTTTAATTAAAAAATAATAAAAAACAAAATATAATAAAAATATAAATAAAATCATGATTAAAAGAACCGGCTTTCCTTTGGGTGAAATAGCAATAGGTGTAGCTTCGGAATTTTATTTAAAAAATGATTAAAATTTGCAATTAATTTTTTGTACAATTCACTTACATCAGCTATCGCTGTGAAATATGCTACACGAAAAATAATATTAATACAATAGAAAACACCCTGTATTTAAAATTAAATACAGAAATTTATTCACAATATCATTAAGTAGATATTTACCATTAATAATATAAATTAAATACGCATAATTTACCATCCTATTAAAATTTTCAACAATATTATATATTTTTTTATTTTATTTTAACTTTTTTCTAAAAATTATATATTTTTTTTTTTTGTAATGAATTTCTCAATAAACGAATAAAATATCCTTTTATTATTTATTTTGTTATTTTATTTGTTTTTTTTAAATTTATCATCCATGTTTTCATAATAAATAAAAATATTATTTTTATTCTCTTTAAATTACTTTTCTTTAAGAGTATATATTATAACTTTCAATTTTGTACAAATATTTGAACAGATTTTATAGTCACGAACTGAAAATATATTATTTTATTTTTATTATAGGTAAATAAACCTTTTCTTAGCAGAGGTCTTATATTTGTTATTTTTCTATGATATTATAAACTTATTAGATTTCTGTTTAAACTGTACAAATTTATTTGTAGATTGATATCTTAATAACAAAAATGAGCTGTTGTAGAATTTTATTGTTGAGTATTGTTGTCAGTACGTTTGCTTTTATAATATTTGATGGTAGGAAGAATTTTGAGGTAGAAAATTTTGATTCCGAATAGTGACGGAATTGCGTTTTCACTTTAACTTTGAATATCTGCTAATTTTTCGAAATGACCTAAATATTTAAGCCACGATGTGTATTTGTGTTTCATTGGCTTCGGAAAAGCCTTTGGGGTGCAACGTGAGATATAATTGAGATTTTACAGACCATTCGAATCAATAAAAGAGACCTCCGGATAATAGCAAATCTGTATTGTGAACAAAATGAAATGTATATGAGTGGAAAAGAAAATTGGCAAATGATGTAGATATCATAAACGGCGTCCGTTAGGATTGCATACATTTTTCTCTCTTTTTTAATGTTTATTCCGAATTCAAGTTTCGTGAATCATTAGAAAACGTAATGAGAGAATAAAGAGTAAGCGGTATTGCAATTAAAAACTTACGCTATGCTGGATAGCAGGTTTTTATAGCAATTATACATGAAAAATTACAGCAATTGTTGAATTTTGTAGGGGTTAACAGATTATGGACTAAAATTAAATGTGATTAGAAAATATGATTTCAAGTAAGACATGGATATCCAAAACATTTTTTGTTTGCAGACGAAATAAGCCAAGAAAGAGCTTAGAAAATAACATATTTGGGGTGCAAATTTTATTATTTATTTTTATGTTCTTGACACAAACTTAGGTAGAATGCCTTTTCCTGCTTAATTAAGAACTGTACTGCAAGAATATAGTATGCACTATCAACATTATTTCGAGCATTTTATTTATCAAATTATTGGCATTTTATTTATCAAATTATTGGCTTATCAACTCATTAAATGTGGAAAGCTATAGCTATTGTCAGGAACTAAACCTTCTTAAATAGAATAGTATTCATTTATTTAATTATATGAGCAATAGGACCTTTCAAAAGCGATTAAAGTTAACATCAGCGTAATGTTCTTAAAAATGAGAACGATTCTGAAAATTTTTATATGGGGTTGAAATCCGGACTCTTTTGGAAGTCTCAATTAAAAATGTTGATATCTTCAAAATGTTGTGTTATTGAAAAATGCTGAAAATCAGTTGGGCGGAGGGGAGTGCGTAACTAATGACGATAATTATTGTTGCGGATAATGCGAACAACAAAATAATCATAAATATTTTGAAATCCAGACAATTTGAGTATTTTGGGGATGTAGTTCGGCATCCATGGAAATATGAACTAATGAAAATTATATAATTTACGAAATTTAGGTCGCGGAAGAAGAAAGATTGATCGGGGTTGAAAAATGTTCATCAGTGCGAGCATGGTAGTTAATGTTCACAATGGATAAATAACAGAAGAAGAATGTTATTTTTATGAGACGTGACTTCTAGTTAAAATGTTGTGGATTTATTTCTTGTGTTGTGGAAATTTTGTCGATCTAGTTTAAATGTTGTGGATCCGACTCTAATGAGTATGACAAATTTTTTCTGTTTTTAATTTTTTCCTAAAATATTTTTTGAGAGTTTAATTTGGTAGTTATTAAAAAAAAAGTGAATATTAATGCTATTAAAGAAGTTCTAGATACTAAAAATAGTTGGATTTTACACAAAAAAAATGGTTAATGCTTCAAAAGACGTAAAATAAATATTTTTCAGTTTTTGCAATTTAATTCCAGTACCGTATCAGAATGTACACACATTGTAATCTAGTTATTATCCTTACCGATCGCGGACGGCTTTACATCACAATAAAAGCTAAATAAAGGCATTATGGTAGAAATATTCTCTATGTTGGAAATAATTATTCTATATTCAAAATAATGAGATTTAACAATAAAAAAAAAAAATTTATTTTGTTTAAGAGACAGCATAACCAATTATTGTTTTGTTAAGTCGCCTTCCTAATTGTATTTCTATAAAATTCAAAAATGTATAGCTACTCTTGGATACAAAAAAAAATATCCGCTTTTCCTAGAAATGAAAAAGAATTATAAAAAAAAAAACAATCTTGAGCCACTAACTATAATCAACATTACAAAGCGCATTCCAATTAATCCTACCAAGGACATGCTAAATAATCTAATGCCTTCCATCGTCTCTTGACAAAGGCACATTAGTATGAAATGCTGACAAAGTAGGTAGGTAGGTAGAAGTGGCCATTCCAGCTACTTCTGGAACACCAATTAGCACTTAATTGTGCCTTTTTGATACCATGACTCGAGTGACCTATTTCGTGTTGTCGGTTGTTATTGGTGGCCGTTATCTCATCTTCACTCTTCTTGCACAGGTATTTAGTCTATGCCACCTTTTATTTGCTCTGGCCCGAAAATATGAATGGATGCGCTCCTTGACGACCCTCATTGGACATTGAATGTCTTCCTCAAGGGGCCTGTCGAGATTGGAAATTTCGATGGCTCATTTCCATCTATGTTACTGTGGACCAGGAACCCATAGTAGAGAAATCGAGAACCGGTTATCTAAGTTTCCAATTTCGTTTCGGCATTGTTCCACACCAGCTTAGAACAGATAGTGTCCGCCAGCAATGCTTTGATAGCTTTGACCAACGAAGTAAGTAAGGAGAAGAATATACATGGGATATGAAAAAATCGGTAGAGGAAAAAATTTTTTTCTTTGTGTAGCCACTGTTGGGTACAAAATTGGAAATAAATTAGCTTTTGCCAGAGTTGTAGAAAAATATTTGTTGTGCAGCTACTGTTTTCAATTAAATGGTTTTATTTGTAATATTTTAAGAAAATAATAAGGAATGTAATAAAGCCGATCATAAAAAATATTTCGATATGGTTTCATTTCGCAGTCAAAAACAAATAAAGCTATTTATTATGATGGCACCGTGAAATATACAAAATAAAATAATTGAGTCAAACTTTGATGTAACTTAAATTTCTTAGATTCTATAGCATTACTAGCACAGCCAATTTTCGAGGTATATATATTTGATTGTTAATGTAATTCGCCTCTGTGGATCTATTAATGAGTTCTGCAATACGGAAAAACTTACTCAAATTAGAATAGAAAAATTAATTAAAAATTTAATAAGTCATCAGGTTCAGCTCAGCTAACTTTATATTAGGTTTTCTAAGAATTTTTTTGTTGCCAAATATGCTTCTTGAAATTTTCTCTCAATATGAGTGTTTGGTCGTATTTGTTTTGCTAATGTTGTTAGTGCAGTTTTAATAAACATTTCGATGTTACTGAAGCCCAACATATAATTTGCCATGATGCCCCTAACACAATGCACAACGCTAAAAAGTATAAACATAATCAAATTGTAAAACAGGTACTTGTGCCAATTTATCTAAGGTATAATGATTCTATAATCTAGAATTGTATCATCAGCATTTTAATAAAGTGAATTACTGGTGCTCATTGAAACTATAAAAATTCAGTGATTTTTATTGATTTTTAATTTTTTACGTTTATTTATTTTCCTGATATTTCTTGACTACCTCATTTTCTCTTTGAATTTTATATCCAATTTACCTATACATACACATTACCACAAACAGTTTTAACCTGTGGAAAAAAATATATTTATATAGTTGGAAATGAAAGAGCAAATCATTTAATTCTGTGTACGAATGAAATCTGAATTTTGGTTTGTTGTTTTGATGTTTTCGTAATGAAAACTTATATTTATTATCCTTTCGACTTTTTTTTTTTTTTTGTAGACACTACAATTGTTATTGAATTCTTTCCAAGAGTATTTACACATGATAACAAGACTAAAAGCAAAAAAAAAAAAAACAAATCAAAAAAGCAGAAATAAAACTGAAAAAAAGGAAGAACGAATAAAGAATGAAGAAAATGTAGAACACAAACTTTTCAATTATAGTCACATTTTCAGAATGTGATTCACATTTTCTTTATATTTTTTATTCCTTTGGGATAGGGTGTTTACGTAAGGATTTAGTGTTACATTAATGTCCTTTGGATGGGAAATAAATTTTATTCAAAATTTCAATCAAGGTAATAACAGGGTATAAATGCAGAAAATACAGGGGTGATCTAGAATCTAATACAGGGTTATATTAATTCCAAAATATAGTTTACATATTATATTACTGACATTTTAGATTTGTATTAATTTAGAGCTTAGATTAAATGAAAAGGGGCAACAAAAGATGACGTCACTACAAACGTATCTCCGAAGAAGGTATACGAAGTAGAAATCCCGATGAGAGAGACATGGTGTAATTTAGAACAGGCTATGTTCTAAAACACCTCGGATATCTTCACTGACGGGCCCCTTACGGCTATAAGCACATGAGCTGAAGTGTTCTTTGAAAAAAAATATCAACTTGAACTCCAGTTTTCTTTTGAAAAACACTGCACAGTCTTCCAGACTGAAATGTTTGCTATAAACGAAGCAGTGAATATTATAAAAGAGCAAAGACGATATAACAAAGTTATTAGAATCTTTAGTGACAGTCAGGCTGCCTTAAAAGCTCTTGAAAGTAACTTCATCAATTCTATGGGAATAATTTATGGGCTGGATCATCGGTGGGCAACATTTATGGGCCGGAATCGGCAGTTGGCATATATATATTGGTAATATTATACTATCGATAGAAAACGCCCTGAAGAGGGAAACAAGCATTTCATGGAAGCGCATTGAATACCACAGAGTCTCAAAAATATATTCACCAAAAATAAACAGCAAAATAATTAATTTCCTGCTAACTCTTTCTACTGGTCATAACCACACGAATCATATAATCAGAACTAACTGTTTTTTTTTTACTTTTATATTTCGATTTATTGTTAACTTGCACTAAACATTTTTCGTTATTGTTTGCGTCAATTGTAAAACATAATATTTATATACACCTTATACGAGCCATTAGGATCTTTTAGGTTATTTGAATAAATAAATAAATAAGTGTAGACTAGCGCTAAATGACAACCAAAACTGTAGAGAGGCAGAAACCTCCAGATATTTTGTAGGGATGTAACTCTTTCTTGTCTAGCTCTTTTAAGACAGAGATTTAGGGTGTTGGAAATAAAACAAATCACTAAAAACAAATCTGATTATCAAAAACAATGTTGGAAATGTACTAAATAACCTCAGAAAAGTTGAGAGGCGAAGAGTGGCATAAATGGCTAAAGAGCGACATGCCCTGACATATTAGGGTCCCCTCCGTAGTTCAGTTTGTTTCAAAAGGGTTGACAGTTATGTAGCTATGTGTTGCTGTCACAAGGCAAAACTAAATTTGAGCCAATAGATATTTTCTATATCTTAGCTTCAGTCATAACAATATTTGTTCCATGAAGAGGGTGAAAACTAAAATCAAGTAATAATTACCTACAAAAAATTCAGTAGAAAAACATGATTTTCAATATTTGCAACTGTAATCGCAATTGTAAACTGGATACAAACCTATCAAAGCCATATTTATATGATTTGTTTTACAGATTGTCTATACAGTTCCTATTACCCCTAGTTATATGGATTGAAATCTATTAAAGCCATGGTTATAGGGTTTTATACAGATTGACTTGTTGGGTTATATTTAGAATACTAAAGATTTACAATTCATAAATTTACAGTAATATCAAAAAATAAATAGTCTAACAATAAGTACAGTAGGTTGGATTGATAGAAATGGCTAATTTCGTTGTTTACAGAAATGTATTCATTAGAAATTTTTTGCCGATATGAAATTGTTAGAACATAGACGGAAGATACAGAAATTCTATAAGTGTGATAGAGAAACAGTGATAGAATATCGGGAGATTGGTCATAAATATTGGGAGAAATATCGAGAAGGTACATATATAGATTTTCAATAGCAACATAAAAAATGTGTACTTTTGTACAAAAATTGATTGAAATAATTTCGCATACTACGATTGAATTTTGTGGATACAAATTAGATTTAGATTTTGGTATAAAAAAATTGGTACATAAAATATATTGCAATTTTACTCCTTCGTTCAGTAACATATTTATTAATTATAGTCTCCTACATAAAAAATACTACTTACTATTTTTTAATTGTTGCAAATCAAGGAATGTTTAGAGCCGGTAACGTTTTGTGATATTGTTTTAATGTTTTCTACTGGAAGGAATACAACCGCTACAAAAGGCCTTGTTTGGCTAGTTATCGTATTAGTTTTTGACGACTTGATTTCCTATCAAACAGTAACAGTTAGAGGTTGCAACAATCATTTATCAATAATGGATTAGATTAGAAGTTGGTTTACTAGGATTAAGTTTTCTTAGAGATAGATCTACAACAGTAAGGATATAAACCAACTGATCTTGACTTTTATGTCCGCCCAATAAAATTACCTATTGGACTTAGCCAAAGTATCGTATTATTTTTTATCATATCTCATTAACCTTTAAATTTTCTAGAAACTTGATTTTGATTTTGAAAAAAAAAACATTATTTTAAGCGTAGATAGTATTTCAAAAATTTCAAGTCACACTTACCCTGTATATGCTGAAGAAAAACTATGGATATACATCTTTTCCAATAAAATGCCATTTTCAAGAAGAATATTCTCAAAATAACAGACATGTTGCCCAAATTACGTGACATTGTTTTCAAATAAACTTTGGTATATCGCAAATTCACTCATTCTCCATAATTCACCATTGTGCATGTATGATGAGTAAACTATTTTAGTGTAGAAAAAAAATATATAGAAAAAATGTAACATGTTATGTTGCATAGGTCACAGCTTATAATTTTGACTATTAAAATATAAATGGTAAAATTGTTTGCTTTTTCATATCAGTTATAAACCCTCATATGAATTTAGAAAATTCATCATAGACATTTTTTTTTCAGCTATTTGTAGAAGCATAGAGATTTCAATTTGGAATTGGCATTAAAAATGCATTCCAAAAACCATTTTTATATTCTAAGCAAATTTATTCTAATTCATATAATATCCTTTTTTGTTTTTAATCTCTAGATAATTAAAATTTTACAATGCTTTCCATAATTTAGAAGATCAATGTGAGTTATTATACGAATACTAAATTTGGGAAAAAAAATTTTTTTATTATTTTTTGTACTTACCAAATTTAAAAACGAATTTTTAATCCAATAAAAATATATAAAATATTTATTAAAGAAATTAAAAATAAATATTGTTGGAGATTTTGGATTAATCAATGAGAATTAAAATTTTATCTTCTTGCAGGTTTTCTACAAACTAATCAATTCTAGTAAAATTGTTCTTCGTTTGGTAAAATTATGTTCATTTACAACTACAAAAAAAAACTAAATGAAAATAAAATTTACTTCTTTTACAGCTTTGATAGATTAAAGTTGATAAAGTAAAAGCAAAAACATCTTCAGTTCATAGCTTAAATTTATTCCAATGAGTTATTATAATATTTGACCTTTTCCATACGCCTCCCTCTATGAATATCCAGTACTGATAGGCACTTTCCAATCACCGTTCAACTCTCTGAATGTTGAGCAGTGAAAATGTACAGTTGGGTAGTCCAGCTGGTTGATTTTATTGTTGATGGTTATTAATGGTTGGTAGAAAACTGATCGGTCTATAGGAACTTCGATACCTTGCCCGGTTTAGCTATCACTACAATCTGCTCTATTTTCCAGGGGTTCAGCAAGTAGCTTAATTTCAATATAAAATTTATCCTTTAACCGATTTTTTTTTGATCTAGTAGAGTTAGTCGATAAGGAACCTCTAGAAAGTTTTCAATCTTGTTGTTTTCACAATTGTGATTTCTGATGGATATGGTACAAAAACTCTTTGTAAAGAAGCAATGCAAATAACTCAGCTTTTCACTATCACTTCTAGCCCAGTTTCCATTTGATTTTCTTATAGGTGGTGCTATCAGTTGGGGGCGCTTTATTTTTCTACTTGTCTTACATAGAGTGTAGTTAATAGTATCCTTGTTAGTCCTTCAAAGTAACAATTCAGCAAATTTTATCTAGTCTTATTTACCTGAAATCTGTTTGCACGGTTTAATTTAGGCTTTATTACAGGGTTCAATTTAACTTTTTTTTTGTATTTTTTTGGATTTCATTTCAGGTAGACAAATAGTATTTTTTCTAGAGATTATTTATTTTGGAGTTGCTGATATTGCCACTTCTATAATAGTTTTATTTAAGTGATTTATAGGTGTATTGATTTGTTTAATATTTAAAGAAGTTTTTGATTCTATTTCAGTTCTATAATTATTCCAGTTTGTTTGCGTTGTGTACAGACATTTGGAGCAGTTTTTACTTCAGTTGATGCTGAAATGATTATAGAAGTATGATACCTTTAGTGACACAAAAATGCAATGGATCTGGTGTTTTGTTAATGTTTCCGATTGTTCTGTTGATTTCCGTGAACTTTTCTATAAATAATTTTTCGGTGAATTCAGTTCGCATGCATTTTTTCAAATGTCCTGCACATTGTTGAATCTGTTTAATCTTATTTACTTTAATATTTCTTGTTATTTGTATATTTGGTACAGTTCATGGCTATATATTTCATTTCTCCCGCCACTACTGTCGTAAAGAGATTCCACTCTATTCATCTGGGTTATTTTGGTTTATTTTGGACTGAATTATAGTGCTTTTCTGAAAAATAAAATACGTACACGAAAAATTGGTTTGTAAATCTACCAATTTTGAATTTAATTTTTATTTAACTCAAATGTTTTGAAAGGTTATAATCTCGAAATATGACACTCGAGCACCAATTGATTAAAATAATATTTACAGATGTAATTTTTTATATCGTAATATTAGAAGAGTGAACCAAAATATATGTTATTACAGTATTACAATGTTATTGAGCATCACGAAATTGAAGTACATATGAAATCAATACAGAATAGTGGTAAAGTTCAGGCAGGTGAGGGCTTAACAGAAAATTCATAACTGAAAAATGTTAAAGAATGAACATTAGATACTCTAGAAAAACAATGTAAGCAGCAGTCATGATCGCCAACATTTGGAATCAATTAACCCGAAAAAGAAGAAAAAGAAAGAAAATTTGCCTGTTAATATTTAGTTTTTCTTCCATTTACGTTATTCAGGGCGTAGCGACAATAATAGCATTCCATTAAGCTGTAATGCTCATTTTATGATCATAAGCAAAACTTAACCTAAAAACATTTTTAAAATTATGCTCATTTAAAATAAGTAAAAAATTGCTCATTTTCTGCCCATAAGCAAAACATAACCTAAAAACGTTTTTAAAATTATGCTCATTTAAAAGCAGTAAAAAGACTGCTCATTTTCTGCTCACAAGCAAAACATAACCTAAAAACGTTTTTACAATTATGCTCATTTAAAAGAAGTAAAAGGACTGCTCATTTTCTGCTTATGAGCAAAGCATAACCAAAAAACGTTTTTAAAATTATGCTCATTTGAAAGAAGTAAAAAAAATTCTCATTTTCTGCTCATGAGCAAAGCATAACCAAAAAGCTATTTTCAAAATTATGCTCATTTGAAAGAAGTAAAAAAAATTCTCATTTTCTGCTCATGAGCAAAGCATAACCAAAAAACGTTTTTAAAATTATGCTCATTTGAAAGAAGTAAAAAAAATTCTCATTTTCTGCTCATGAGCAAAGCATAACCAAAAAACGTTTTTAAAATTATGCTCATTTGAAAGAAGTAAAAAAAATTCTCATTTTCTGCTCATGAGCAAAGCATAACCAAAAAACGTTTTTAAAATTATGCTCATTTGAAAGAAGTAAAAAAAATTCTCATTTTCTGCTCATGAGCAAAACATAACCTAAAAATATTTTTAAAATTATGCTCATTTAAAAGAAGTAAAAGGACTGCTCATTTTCTGCTTATGAGCAAAGCATAACCAAAAAACTATTTTAAAATTATGCTCATTTAAAATAAGTAAAAGGACTGCTCATTTTCTGCTCACGAGCAAAGCATAACCTAAAAACATTTTTAAAATTATGCTCATTTAAAAGAAGTAAAAGGACTGCTCATTTTCTGCTCATGAGCAAAGCATAACCAAAAACTATTTTTAAATTATGCTCATTTAAATGAAGTAAAAAGACTGCTCATTTTCTGCTCATAAGCAAAACCTAACTTAAAAATATTTTTAAAATTATATTTTGACTTTATTATTCTACTTTGTCGTTAGTTTCTGCTTGTTTTGAATTTCGGTTTTAATAAATAGAAATTTTAATAAGAATAAGTAATTTTAATATATAGTATGAATAATAGAATATGTAATTAGAAAATAAAAAATAATAGAAAATAATAAAAAAAATAATGTAAAGACATGGCCTAAAAAAATCTATATTGTGCTCAAAGGTCACTTAAATAACGTTATAAAAAAAAATAATGTAAAGACCTGGTCTGAAAAAACCTATATATTCAAATGCCACTTAAATAAAGTGATAAAAAAAATATATAGTTTTTTATTTATATTGAAAGGTCAAACTTAAAATTGTAAATATAACACTAAATAATTATTCACACAAAAAAAAATTATTTAGCTCTTAACAGAAAATAGATTGTAACTGAACAGTGCATCTATGCATCAACAGAAGGTATGGTAGTTGGGTACAAGATGTGTAAAAATTGTAACTTTAAACAGCATATTAATGGCCATGTATATTATTTACAATATTCTCTATACTGTATTTTTATTTTTATTTTTTTTTTAATAAATTAAATCCTCAATAATTATTCACATATTTTGACTAAGATCAATTCATATCGAATGAAATAAATAAATTAAAAAAAGGAAACAAACATTACTGTTTCACAGATTTTGAACAGCATGCATCATAATTACATTAATTAAAATATAATCCAATATTTATGTACAAAATTAAATATTCAATATTCTTATACTATATATACCTAACCTATAATAAAAGTTATTATAGTAAATTCCTAATAAAAAAATAAATAATAATAATAATAATAATAAAAATTATTTCAGAAGGAAATTATGGTAATTTCCTTTTACAATTTGAATTTCAATCATATTTAATAGGAAAATTGTTTTTCTTAATAAATAGTGAAAATCATACTAAGCTTTTTTGACATTATTATTATTTTCTTAATGTAGGTTATAATTTCTATAATTTCTGTATATTTTATTTTATTTTTTTTTTATTACCTAGTTTTATTTAGGTATTTTTATTAATTTAATAAAAATCAAAGTAATAAGATGTTGTATAAAATTAATGGTATCAAAAAATATGTTTAAGTTCAAAGCTTCAAATATATTTAAATAAAATCAGTGACGTGTCATCATAGTGAAATGGTATAGCAATAAATATTATAGAAATTAAAATGTTTATTAAATTAATTTCTATTCAACAAATTATAGTATAAAGATTATTTTTTTTTTATATATTTTAAATAATATAAAAAATATAATATTTAAATAGTCAATGTTTAAAAGTTTGTAAATTTTCGCTACTTATTAGCGTTTTACAATTAACAACCAAACCCTTATGCTATGGAATTTAATTGAATTGAAATAAATGATTTAATGAACATTCTTACAACATTATTCATCGTTTTGAATTAAATATCTTCGCTAGAGTAATATATATTGTCGTATGTAGCAAATGTTAAAGTTAAGATATTTGAATTTAAAGTTTTGCGGTCTTATAAAATTAAAACTGCGCGATAGAAATTCGTGTAATTTGGCATAAAGCTTGCTACTGCTATCAAGACATTACTTGCAATGGAAATGGAATATGTGTATGGAAAAAAGACACATACAACAATTGTTTACGAAATTCCTATTTTATATGTAAATCTGTCGTATGTAGCATTTTTCTTCACACATACGACAAATGTTTATAAAACCTGTGAAAGTGTGTTACATACAACAAAATTCATACTGAATATTTCTGTAAGTAAAAAATATAGGATAAAACTGATAATACCATTCAAAAGAGTGTGCCAAAAAACCTCAAAATCATTCAAAATCAAAAAATCGAAAATTTTCATATACGACAATGTATTACTGATGCGACGATATATATTTCTTAAAATAACATTTTAACCCTTAAATACATGATTTCATATTTTTGGTCGAAAAAATAATTTTTAATTTGTAATTGGTGCACAAAACACAAAAATAAATTTAAAATTTTGATTTTGAGTCTCTGAGGGTTCAGACAAATGTCCCTTTTGTACTATGTTGCGTTATATGCAACAACGTGTAAGTAGACAATAAAATAATATGTTTGATGAAATCAAAAGATGTAATTATGTTTATTCAATTATCATAATTATTAAAAAAGCAATTTTTGATTTTGTTGAAGCAAAGAAATATTTTACATTTCGAACAGAATATAAAAGTGTTGCAATTACAATCAGGAATTTTACAACGTGTAGGTTTTTCATTCCACACACGCCAATGATCAATGATCAGTGATCTTTTCTTATGTCCTGCAAAGGTCCAACTGACGTTGTTTTCCTTTTTTTGCTTCAAGTGTCATTTGAATATCTGATGCTCTGCCACGCGCTTCTTTTTGTTGTCCATAATATACAAGGATACATAATATAGCGGCTTACCTACTTCAATACAGAAATCCTTTTACGTAAAGTTGTGATTATTTTCATTCCAATTTTTGTAGAGAATCCAAATATTTATAAGGCACAAAACTCTGAAATACCATTTCTTGGATTTTATTGAAATTTTATGTCGGCTAATATGCTTATGTAATAGTGCAACTCCCCCATGTGTTTATCATACATGTTATGTATTATATTTGGACAAGATACATCAACATATTTTTTTTGACTTCCTATCATTCTGCTTTATCGTAGATATAGACCTAATATATTGACGCCTAATATAGTTGAGGCCGTATTGATGCCTAATATAATTGAAGAAGTATGACATTTTTAGTATCTTTCCAAATTAATGTCAGTTACATCGTCATTATCATTATCATTTTTTATATTATGCCAAAATAATGAGATAAGCACCCTTCGCAGAATTTAAGCTATATTAAGAAGAAACAAAAAGAACGATAGTAAAGAGTAATAAAATTAGAAAGGAATTAAAATAGAATAGAATAGGACTTGACATAAGAATTTTATTGATGTCCCGTCCCGCGTTCTTTTTTTCCAAATTCTTTATCAGAGGGAAATTTGCAGTTCGGTATTCGATTTATCCTTGCTGTTCGTAAAATGAATATTTGTCTTTGCTTTAACAACGCTAAAGAGGTAGAGACTTGTAGTAATTATCAAAATATAATTTGTAGTTTGGGCTTATAAGCACAATATGTCTCATAAGTCTTATCACAACATTTGAACTTGCGCCCAAGCCAGGTTAATTTTTTAATCTTAATTCTGATTCGTTTTCCATGCCAGTTGTATACATTTCGAAATTATAAAATTTATTTCCCCATTTATTAGGCTAATTGTGATTGTAAAGTCGAAGACTATGATGAATTTTAGTTGCAAAAACTTGTTCACCTATTGACGGACATTGTTCTTGCGGAATCAATTGGAAATTTTTCACAATTTCATTCATTACAGGTCGTATTTTAAGCAGTTTGTCATATCCTTGGTCTCCCACTTTTTTTGTTTTGAATTATCTTCAAAAATGTAAATTAGCTCAAATTTTTTTGAAATAGTTCACCGTCATTGTCTCTCTTATTACGGTATTGTAAATTGTATCATTCCGATAATCTCTCAAATTCATATTTTTTGAAACAGAAGTCAAGATATATATGCCAATATATTTTTGTAGGTCTACTTTAATTAAATTAAAATATGAATTTGGATATTTTTGTCTGGCATATAAATTGGATGGGGGTATAATTTTATATAAAATACCTTCAGTAAAAAAGTATTTGAAAAATTGATAAGTCGTTACCAGGTTTCATAATTTTCGAATGCATCTAACAATTTCCGGAAAATTTGTGTTCTTCTTCTGACAATAAAAAGTTTTGTGTTTTCCATGCGATTCGGGACATTTCAGTTTGTAGTGGAAATATATCTTTTCTATATAAAACATTATAAATGTGATAGCATTATGGAAAATAAGTATATTATCGAGTTTTTAGTATCATGAATTGAAATTATTAATCATTAATTGAAATTCGCGCATTCGTTATCTTTTTAAGGTACATAATCAGGATCTATATTGTCATCATCAGAACTAAAACCTATTACATTTTCATTATCTAGTACAATATAATCTTAGCTATTAAAAATTTCTAAAAACTATATAATTTCTTTGTTCGAATAGCGTTTATTTTCATAAAGCTTTATACAATCCATATTCTTTGACTAAATACACTAATAAAATAAATTTATGTGATTATAAATTTTTTTAAATGTGAAATTTCCATGTCATTTTACTTTTAATAAAAAGAACAAGTTCGATTTATTAATTAATATTGATACATAGACATTTTATGTCACCATTGTATCTATAAATATTATTATTATTATTTGTGTTAACAAACAAAATATTTTTAGGAAATTGTTTCGTTCATCCTAACACTATTAAAACTCATCAGTAGGTATTTTTAGTGTTATAACTAAATAAGTTAGTGTATAAATAAATATTTTGAAGCTATAAGTCTTATTTTGATAAGCTTTAATAAAAAAAAACACTTATTATTAATTATGGAAATAAATAAAATATAAAAATTAAAATATATTAATTATTGTTAACTATTCACACAATGTTGGAGATATGCGAACTTTAAAATTAGTTTTTACCATATTTACACAATGTTGCACATATGCTTTAGACACTTTAAAATGTGAATTTTACTATTACTAGTTGAATTCAGTCTTATCTGTCAATAGAAATTTCATTTAACTAAATTTAGTTAACTTTTTATTTTATAAACTGCCATTTTCAAAATACATTTTTCAATTAGGAGTTCAAATTAGTCTAAGTACATTATATATATTTTTTTATATGTTAATCAGTGTACTAGAATCTAATCTAGTTTTGTAAATTTTTTTCTGGAAACTGTCCATAGAAGAAATAATACTAACTTAAATTAAAAGTCGTAGCTATAAATGCATTAGTATCAGACCTTAATAATATAAATTAGAAATAAGACACATTGTATTAAGGCATATTAAATAAATAATAATAATAAAAAAGAATATAATATATATATAAAAAAATAATAATAATAAGAAATTTGTTTTAATACCCAAAAAAAAAAAAAATCCGCCACGCCACTGACAATAATATTCTAAGTAAATCATCATTTAAGATTTGAACATTAACTGAAGGAAATAAAAAACAAAAAAAAAAACGACAAAACAAGAAAAATAACAAATAAAATTAATTATTTTTGTTAAAAAGTAATGTGTAACTTTACTTACACCAACCTACCTACACAAATAAACGTGATCCTTTACTGAAGTAGGCATAGTGTTGTTCTACGAAAAAAAAAATTTTGTTTTAAAAATAAAAATAGGCTTTTTTCTAAAAATAACTTTTTTTGACATATACTACACACACACACACACATATATACATTTAAAATAATAAATATTTTTTTGTACATACACATGTATATATATATATATATATATATATTTTTTTTCTATCATCTACGATAATAGTTATAAATTAAAGTTACGTGACATTTGTTGTTTTTAAGGAGGAAGAAAAAAAATAAATACAAAAAAAAATTGTTATTTTCATCATCAGCCCCCTTCCCTACATTCTTCAGCAACATTTCCATTTTCATGAGTTCACTGTAAAGGTTACCGTTATCCAAAAAAAATATAATTTTTTATTCCTACTTTCACTTTTTGCTTTTGATTTGTTACTAAATGGCGGGTAGTGTAAATTATTAAATTTTTTGAATAAATTTAAACATTAAAGGACATTCCATTTCATTAACATAAAAAAAAACAAAAAAAAAAAAAAGAAATTAAAAAAAAAAATGGAATTTTTGAGATTATTTCAACAAAATAAAATTATAGTCTATAGTGTTTTTAAGTTGGTTTATTATGTATTGAATGAGTGTGACGAGTTGTGCGCGGCCTTTCTTTTGATTTTGTTTTAGCAACAATTTCTAGTGATTTTTAAAAATATAACCTGTTAAAATAGGCGTGTAAAATTTTATGGGTCCATGCTGATAATATTATCTGACAGAAAAATAATTAAATATTTTTGTTTTTTTATTAAAAAACAATTACCTGTACATTTTACTAAGATTTTTATTTCGCTTTGATCCTACTTAAATTGAATTAATTTAAAATTACGAGTTAAATTAAATTATTTTCTTGGAATCTTAAAGCCATTTGACATATTTTGAAAGAGTCATGTTTTTTTATAAAATAATTAATTTTTTTTTTTTTGAATAAAACTTCTGAAAATCTGAAAATAGTAGTAGAATTTACCTTCATTTGTTTGCAGTGGATGGGATGGGATTAAATGTTAGTTAATAATTTTTTCTTAACAATAGTTATATTTTCTTGATCCATGGGCTAATTTGAAGGTAATTGGATTCAAATCATATTTTTGTTTTGTTTTTTTGACGGTGGGGGGGGGGGGGGGGATATATGGTACTTCCCCCGTTTGATTGATAAATCAATAAATCATTAGTAAATCATTATTTCTGATTTTGAAAGCTGAAAATTATTAGAATGGTAAAAAATGATAATTGAGATTAAAATTCAGATTGCCAATAGATTGTTCTTCAAGTCAAGTTTGCTTGATCAAAACCAAAAGTGAACATACACTTGGTATTTCTGAAATACAAATTCTTCGTCGCATTTATGGTACTCTGACGTACATGGGTCTATGTTAGCTGTTTGAAGCCATGGATAAACTCAAAAAAGTTAAAGAATCACCAACTGGCGCCATTTAAAGGCAAATGGAAGAAAATGCTGCAGCTGAAAAGCTCTTCGAACCTAAAATTTGGGGAATAGGTTTTTGAGGGAGATAACATTTTTATTGTAAAGATGCAATATCGGCGGATATGAAAAAAATTAATTTTTCGAATTGGAGAGAATATAATCGTAACCGTAATCAGTGGGGGATAATAATGCGCTAGATCTAGAACTTTAAAATTTTGTGGCATACACAAATTAAACATGAACATTTTGATTTTAGTTATTACTGTCAGATTAATGTTTGATTAAGCACATCAGGCGTTTATTCTTACTAGATGAAAGATTGATTCATTTGATTCTGCAATATATCATCATTCATCAGTAGGGTTAGTAAAACACCGGCATCTTTCATTAGAAAAATGTTAAAATAAACTAAACCTGAGACATGCCATAAATAGAAAAGTCAAAATCATAAGTTAATACATTTTGCAATAAATATACATTAATTAAAAATACCAGTTTAATAAATCTGTGGTAAATAACTCCTGCGAGATAATATTGCTTGCTAACCATGTTTCAGTGGGAGCAATAACATCATCAGGAAATTATTGGGACTGATGTAGAAACTGGCAGGTTCTTCTACTTAATTATTTCACATTTTGAGAGAATATGGTGAGACAATCAAGTTTTTTTTTTGGATTTAAATTCAAATTTATTGTAGTCCCCATTCATTTACGCGGAATAAATTCTTTAACAATCCTAATGACAATTGGTCAATTAGAAGATGTTGACACAGTGTCATAGTGATTTTGCAACATTGTTAATTTAAAGGAAAAGCTTGTTGAAATTATTTGAGATTGCAGTTCTTAAATTAACTTCAAAATGTGAAGTACATCTGTAGTAGTAGTAGTAGAACTTTACTTTCAGAAAATTAGAACTAAAAGTGGTAATAGTAGTTTTAGTTCCAGGAGCTTGAACAGAACTAACTATGGTATTATCAACAACATAAACGATAGTCAGAACTTTAGTCACATCATTGCTAGGTGAAATATTAGTTCCAGTAGTCTGAGTAAGGTTGTTTAAGCTATGTAATATCACTAGTAATAGCTTTAATCACAATAATAATGTTTGGCAAGTGGTGGACCATCATTAATAGATTTATTGACAGTAAAGCAACAATTTTTGTTTTTTGATGCTGCTTGAGTTGCTAAGCTACTAGTCACTCTGAATGCCCGTAATGTTTGAAGTATCAACACAATGTTTTCATTTTCATTGAAAAATTAAAAAATAAATCGACTTTGCTGTCAAACGCAGTTAATTACGCAAAAAACTGTAATTATTGTTTAAAAATATCTGCTACCATATCAAATTCATTTAGCATTCATTATGCAGGCTAATGCAAAGTAATGCAAAATAATGCAAAGTAATGCAAAGTAATGCAAAGTAATGCAAAGTAATGCAAAATAATGCAAAGTAATGCAACATAATGCAAATTAATGCAAAATAATGCAAAGTAATGCATGGTAATGCAAAGTAAGGCAAAGTAGTGCAAAATAATGCAAAGTAGTTCAAAATAATGCAAAGTTATGCAGAGTAATGCAAAGTAATTCAAATTGATACAAAGTAATGCAAAGTAAGGCAGGGTAATCCAGGCTAATGCACAATAATGCAAATTGATACAAATTAATGAATAGTAATGCAAAATAATGCAAAGTTATGCTAAATATTTATTAAATAATAATTATTTTTGAACAAAACTATTTAACCTTTCCAGATCCAAAGTTAAAATATAACTTCGATTGGTTTTACCTACGCAACTATAATTAAATACATAACTAATGAATTTAATATTTTTTTTTACATAATTGAACAACAGCTAGCATTAGATGTAGATGGTTTCAACCGAAATTGAAATATCAATTATTATGTCTTATAGATTCATTTTATTTCATCACATCCTATAATCGCTTAAGGTAGGTCTGAAAGAGTTAAGCCTTAGAACAGCTTTTGTCGATAACATAAAAATAATAAATTTTCAATCCTTCCAGTTGCTCATGTAATTTACTAAACTCCTCGGTGTTTTTTTTTTGTTATAAACAGCCACGCGCTAGCTATCTAGAATAGAACGGATGGGGAAGGAGCGGAAGAAGAAAAGCATAAACAAATAAAATGTTATAAAAACATATTTGATATTTGTATACAATATGCTATATATGTATATGTATATATATAATATAGGTATATATTCCATAGTTCTAGAATCCTCTCTTGATAGTCACGATATAAATCTTTTATCGAAATATTTGGATATACAGATTAAACCTGTTTAGTGACATTAGTATTATCATGTTTGTTTTTCCGAATATACATGTTGGAACTGACGTTTTTTGTCATTCCTGGAGACAGTTAAAAATTGTACTTAATGTTATTTGGGTACATAAAATTTTAATTTGTTTTTAAATATGAATTTTTTTCTATAGATTTTGAAAAATATTTAAAACCCTCGTATATTTTAATGACATTTAAAAAAAAAATCCTAGATAAAATCAATTTTAAAGAATAGATAAGTTTAAAAAGGTATAATTTGCGGAAGTTAGTATGTAGCTGTTAATTCAAACTATATTGACAGGGCTTTATAATTTCAGATAACACATATAAGTATTATAATGCCTTTTTTATTCAAAATATTTTTGTTTTTATGTATTTTATTTTTTTTTTATATCCTTACACTCACTTACGAAGTATATTTTCATGATCAAGTGATGCAGAAAGGATTAATAGAATGTATATATATATATATGTATAATATTATGTCTTATATCAAAATCGATATTTTTTTGTTTTAAATTGTTTTTGTTTTTTTTTTTTGAAAAAGACTATTGAATTTTTGTATTTAAAACGAGATTTTTGTTGTTATTGGTGTTATGTTTTTATTGTACTTTATTCTTCTTTTCCATGAAATTATGATAAATATAAGTATAAATAAGGATTTTTATGGTTTGAATGTGTAAGTAATACAATTATTATTATTATTTACTTTTGTTTTGTATATTTTGTAGAAAAAATACATACTTTTGTAAATTGGGTTAACAATAAATTGAAATTTATAAAAATATAAAAATGAATTGAGGTTATTTGTGTACAATGAGGTGAAAAAAAAAACAGAGAAAAACATAAATAATATTATGTAGGATGATATTTTTTTTTGTGTTTTTTTACTTTTGTTTTATATTATTTAATACCATCATCATTACTTAGATTTGTAGATTTAAAAATTCGAATATGTGTACATAAAAAAAAAAATATGTACATATTATTATGTAATTTGATTTTGAAATAATATTATTGAAAATATAAGTAGGTATACATAATGTATAAAAAATTGGATTTAAATTTAGAAAATAAATTGAATATAATTGAATTTGAATTATTTTAAGTATGTTTAGGTTTTCGGTTGAATCAATAATTCAAAAGAGATGAGAACATTAAGAGATGAACCATTTACGTTTTATGTTAAAATTATATTATGATATAAAAATAAAATATGTAAATAAAAATGAGATAAAATAGACAGTGATTAGGATAATAATTAAATTAAGTATGAATTTAAAGCGGAAAAAAAGTAGGAGATGGTCTGACTCCAAATTTTAGAGATGTGAAAAACCAATTACAATTACAATAAATTCAGTATCATTATATGTAATGAAAATAAATTATTTGGAATAAGAGTTAGCATTAACATAATGTAAATGCATTAGTTATAGAAATTCTATAATATTTTTCCTCATTACTTTGCATTAATTTGTATTAGTTTGAATTACCATGCATTTCTTTGCATTGTTTTGTATTAATTTGCATTATTTTGCATTACTTTGCATTACTATGCATTACTTTGCATTATTTTGCACTACTTTGTACTACTTTGCATTACTCTGCATTACTTTGCATTTTTCTGCATTACTTTGCATTATTCTGCATTACTTTGCATTATTTTGCATTATTTTGCACTACTTTGCATTACTTTGCATTATTCTGCATTACTTTGCATTATTTTGCATTACTCTGCAACAATATAATACGAGATCAGAAAATCTAATGCACAAAAAATCGAATACCAACGGGATTCAGTCACTACTCTGTTTACAACAAATTCGTGAAAGTCTACAACAGTCTACCAAATGAAATAAAAAACTATAATGATAATAAACTTTTGAAAATATGTATAAATAAATATTATAATAACCTTTTATGAAATTTACAATAATTATTATTATATTATTATATCAAGCATCCATGTTGACGTCATTACACATTGCGTTATATAAAAAAGAAAAAACTACTTATGTATAATACCATTATTTTAATTTTAAATATTAATTAAATTTTATTTCTATTCGTTATATTTTTAAATACTTTTCTTTTAATTGAATTAATAATATTTCAAAAATGTAAATATGTAAATTAATATACACTACATGAGTATATACTGCTGCTTTTGAGAAAAATAAATAAAATAAATAAAAATAAATATTTAGGATTACTTTGCATTATTTTGCATTACTTTGCATTATTTTGCATTACTATGCATTAATTTGTATCAATTTGCATTATCGTGCATTACTCTGCATTACCCTGCCTTAATTTGCATTACTTTGTATCAATTTGTATTACTCTGCATTACCCTACATTACTTTGCGTTACTTTGCCTTATTTTGCATTATTTTGCCCTACCCTACATTACTTTGCGTTACTTTGCCTTATTTTGCATTATTTTGCCCTACTTTGCATTACTCTGCATAACTTTGTATTATTCTGCATTATTTTGCATTGTTTTGCATTACTTTGCATTACTTTTCATTATTTTGCATTATTTTGCCCTACTTTGCATTAATCTGGATAACTTTGTATTATTTTGAACTACTTTGCATTGTTTTACACTACTTTGCATTACTTTGCATTACTTTGCATTACTTTGCATTACTTTGCATTATTTTGCATTACTTTGCATTATTTTGCATTACTTTGCATTAGCCTGCATGATGAATGCTGAATGAATTTGATATGGTAGCAGATATTTTTAAACAATTAAAAAAATTCAAAATACTGATAAGTAATTCAAAGTAATGCAAAATATTGCTGTTAAATACTTCAATAATCATAATTCAGTTAATAATATATTATTTTAATAATTAAAAAATTAAAATAATTTAAAGGAATGCATAAAACTGAATAACAAGTAATTGAAATTAATACAAAATAATGTTGACAGATACTTCAATAATTCAATAGAAAGTAAATCAGTAAGTAATGAATTACTTTAATGGTAATGACTTTAGTGGTAAAATGACGTTTATTTGGCAGATAATGTTTAAATAATTTACAAGATATTTATAAAACTGAGTGATAAGTAATTGATATTAATGTTGACAAATATTAAATACTTCAGTAATTGAAGAGTAAGTAATTCAGTAAATAATGCATTATTCGATTTTAATGGTCAAAATTTATTTTACATTATTTGTAATGATAATATACTTCCGATAATGTAATGCATGTAGTATTTTACAGCTTGGCTACAAACTATATAGCAAAAACGAACCAAAATTGGATAAGAAAAGTCAAATTATGACAATTCTACTAATGGATTATGCAACGTAAGAATGAATGAAATAAAAATAGTATGGAGAGCAGTCACATACATAAACGAGGAACAAATAAATTAATATTATCAATTTAGTTTGTTTATTACTATAATATAACCATTGCAAGTCTTAATTGATAGCAGTTTTACTAACATTGTTGATTCGAAAAATTATTTATTAGACTTATCTGTGTTGTGTAGAGTCTTAGTATATTTCCAATCAAACAATAAATATTTCTACTGAATTTTCGTTAACTTAATTTTAATGTGAAAAACTACATGTAATGTATTAAATACTACAGTTAAATTCAAATTTAATGTTAACAACATTATCCATATATTCTCATTATCAATGATGATTAATGATATAAATAAAATGCTTTAAAACATCCACCAGGTTTTGATTTGTTACAAACAACTTTCGTGTTTGTACTAAAATAACATAACTACTATACTTTTATTTCATAACGGTCGAATAAGTGTAGAATGTTTTATTGTATGCACTCTAACATAATATTTCATAATAAATTCAACAGACCATATCGTAAAATATATCATAACTGTTATATTAAGTGGTTTAATAAATTTGTTACCACTTAATACTACAATTTAAATAACATTTTGTGTTCCTGATTGCTAAAAATACCTACAATAATTCTCTAACAACAAATTGTATAACACGCAGTTATATTTAAAACATTTACATTTGTACCTACATATGTTTCAGGCATGTTTAAATTAAAATTTGCATTATTTTTTTTTTATCATGATAAAATATCCTTTTTTTTTGTTTTAGAATTATAACAGATTTTAATTTTGTAAACACAAAATGAAAAAAAAAAGAAATGGAAATCAGGATTACTTATTTTTCTACTAAATGTATTGTCTATATTTTTAATAGGAAAATCCAATATGAAAAAAAAATAAGTATATATTATGTATATAGAGTAGAGAATATCGATTTTGTGTTGTATTTTAACACCAAAAACACAAATTCGATGTTCAAAATCCACAAGAGAGCATATTTTTGTACTTTATTATATCATGTATTAACAATAAAAATAAAAATTATTATTTAATATGGGGTTATTTTGAGAGAGCTAGCTATACATCATTTTAACCTTATCTGACTGGCCCTATTACAATCAATACAGATTTTTTATTGTTATCTCTCTCACTCATTATTTTATTACAATTTTATTTTGTTCGTATTTATTTTCGTTTTTATAACTTTATGGATCCTATAAAGTACAATAAATCTTTAATATAAGGAACAGAACATCATTTGTTTTTGATAGGATTATATATCCTTAAAATCAATGTTATATGTATAGATATCGTAATTTCTAAGAAATGAGTAACCAAATATAATAAAGAGATTCAAAGAAGAAAGAGAAGATATTATAATATACTATATACATTTACAGTTATTATAAATTAAATTCTCTTGTAAAAAAGTTATTTTGTAGCAAAAAAAAAAAAAAAATTTGAAAAATTATTTTTTGCTTGTCTTAAAAATAACCAAAATTCCTGTCAGATCTGAAAAAGGACATTTCCTTTTTAAGATGGAATAGAAAATAAGTGTTTGATTACAACTGGAAGATATTTTAAGGTTGTATCGTACATCATAAGTGTCGAATATAAATTATTGCTTTTAAGAAAAAAATTATGATTAATTTTGTAGGTCCGGTAACTGACATAAGGCGTATTTATTATGTATGATGATCGTATGAACCAATAAGGGTTAAAATGATTTAAAAAAAGTATGTTAAGTAAGCAATTATATATCGTTTTTGGCTATTAAAATGGAAATTATAATACTAAATAATGAAGTATTTAGCAAATTTAAGATGAATTTGATAAAATTTTGAACCAGCCAACATGTCAAAATATAGACAAAGAGTCTGCTGTACTCACCGTTCTTGAATTCTATTAAAAGTGTTTAGTAAGAAAGCACAGGGCTTCAAATTGACATTTTTTGCTCAATAAACCGAGCGAAGCCAACCGGATAGTTTTCAAGCAAGCTAGTAATAGCTGTAAGCGAGTACTGAAACAGAAAAAATTAAAAAATCTTTCGCTGTCCTAAAGCCAGTAAAAATTTCTGGTCATTTGCTAAGATAGTAAAAAAAAATTTTTCATCATCATCAGCACCATCTCCGCTGATTGATAATAATGCTGTACTTCAAACCATATTCAGAACTTTGGTAATGATGGTACTCTTGATTCCATGTATTTTTCTTTGAAAAAGCAGTTGAAGTGAGACTTCAATTTTAACGAAAAAACATATATTGTTTTCTAAACAGTGGAGAAGTGTAAATAGGGTAAAATTTAATGCTTCAAAAACCCATAGTTGCCTTATATCAGCAAAGCAAAGCCCTTCAATACCAAATATTCTATTCGGAAATGTCAGAAATATCGAACACTTTGAAACTCTAAGAATTCTTTAAATGGAAATAAACAGTAAACTTTTTGTGTCGCAAAGGATGCTGCCAAATGCTTAGGATTCCTAGAAGAAAATATTTTACATCTTCCAACGCCCTACTAATATACAGAAAGGGCATACATTTGGTTTCCACTTAAATATAACTCTCATATTTAGGACGGTACACCTAGTACCAGCTTACAATACCTAGATAAGGTACAAAAGCGAGCCATCAAAATTATCAATAATGGAGATGTTACACAACACCTAACATCATTAAATTATCACTGTAATGTAGACGAAGCCATTTTGTTTTATAATAATATCTGTTGTGTAATTGCTCTGACGAAATTAGGAGTATTAAGTATGTCCAAAATACAACAATTCCAATGTAATACTCGCAGGGCAGCCTTCGCTCACAAATTTGTAGTAGAGCCTATTCGAATCAGAACTGTGAAATATAAAAATCCTTTCATCAAGCCAACCTCTAAACTATGGAAAACTTTACAATATTTTATGTTCCCACAAACATAATAACTTAATAGTTTTCAAGAGACGAGTAAATCTTTTAACCTAGTCCGTAAATTTTTGTACTAACCTATTCTATTCTGTTCTAATTCTCTTCTAATTTTTTTTTATTACTCGTTACTATTACGACGAACTAGCCAGATCATCGGCGGGAAACATTTATGGCCTGGAACCGGTAGCTGGTATATCTATTGGTAATATTAAACTATTGATAGAAAACACCCTGAAGAGGGAAACAAACATTCTTTGGGAACGTATTGAAGGCCACAGAGTTACCAAAATATATGTACCAAGAACAAACACCAAAGTAACCAACTTCCTGCTAACTCTCAATAGAGTAGACTGTAGGAAGATGGTGGGCATACTTACTGGTTATAACCACATGTTTAGACTGGCACTAGGTGACGACCCAAACTACAGATACTGTTTGGAAGAGGAAGAAACCTCTACACATGTAGCTCTTTCAAGGCTGAGATTCAGGTTGTTGGAAACGCAATACATAACCTCAGAAAGCTTCTGCAGGATAGCACCCACAAACCTGTTGGTCTTAATCAAAAGGATCGACTAAGTTGAGGAGATAGGTATAAATTGAGGTGGAGGAGGGTGTAAAAGGCTAAAATCCTACATGCCGGCCCTGACGTATAAAAAAAAAAAAATTACTATCCTTCTTTTTCTTATCTTCATCTTTATTTGGCTAAAATTCATTTCTGCGAAGGCAGTTAGGGTGCATATCCCATTATTTTGACCTAATACATAAAAAAAAATTATTTGTGATGCTTTTATATTAACACGTTGATATGACATCGCGTTTGTGGAATTATATTGTTTGGCTGTCTTCTAGAACTGGGAGAGCTCGTTATGAGTTTTAATTTTTTTTTTTTTTTGATAAAATAAATATACGAAGGTATAGAACATACTTTTTTAGATTGATGGTAAATATACGAGCAGAATATTGTAAAAAAAACATATTTGAAGGTAAATTATTGCAAAATTATGGTTTACAGGCTTATAAAAACATCACAGATAATAAAAAGAACATCAGCGGACACAAAAAAAATTAATTAAAATAAATTTGATTAAATTACATTTTTCCTATATTATTATGCATATCTGGTATCACAATGGACCTCACTGGTCTAAGTGTGTCGGCGTACTGTCGGCAGTCACTACTACCTAATATGCATTTCGTTCTGGAAGCACAATATCTTGCGGTGGATTCTTAACTTCTGTATAATGTTCCTGGAAGCCTAAGGGTTGTGTTCTTGGCTCTTTGTAATTCAGATTTCAATCAAAAGACTATATTTTACTATAGACCTTCTACTTATATGTATATACAATCGAATAATATGTTAACATAGCTTGGTGACAGTGTTTTTTATGCACAAGAGTTAAAAATTTATAGAATCAAGTTGTATAGTCGTAATCGTAACCCAACCAAAATAAACATTTAAAAAGAACTTGGCCTTAAATGTTTTAACTATCATGTTATGTTAGAACATCAACTGAATGTATGACTTTGAATATGGTCAAATTGTATAGCTTTGGTTCTATGTTTATAACATTACGATGTGATTCGATATTCAAAACTTCATTACAAACCTATCAATACAGAAGCCAACAACATCCTTTAAGCATTTAATTTTTTATGTAGAATATGGAAAAGGAAAAAAAATTTTATGGAAAATTTTTGTCAGTTATTGATATGACAAATTCTTGTCACTTATTGGTATTTTGGTATTGGTTTAATTAAGTTTTTGTTTTTATGAAATACATTCCAGAGTGTACTTACATTGACAACTTGAAATCGCACTTAAAGATGATTGAACATTTTTTCAAGAAAACTTTTATTTTCCGAAAATATAAAAACACCTGTTGTTTCTTATTATTTACCAATTTGGGGTAATCCGGAGGTGGGGGGTTTGGTAAAAAAAAATGAAATCTAAAAATGAAATATGATACGAATCAAGAAAAATATTTTTAATATTTTTTATCAAAAAAAAAAAAAAAAAAAAATTTATAAATAAAACATGAAAAACAGGACATCCATCCATTTACAAGAATTTTTTATCAAATTTTTATTTATTTATTTTGTCTTTTTTGATTTTCTAAAATACAGATTGTCAATAAGAGTGACAGTGTCTTGTTGTGGTTTAATTTCATCTTGTTTAAAGTTTCAAGGATATGATATAGATATTAACCGGTAACATGAATTTGAAGTAAAAACTTTTTTAAAAATATTAATTCTCTTATTATTATTTATACAAAAGATGATTTTATAACAATCAAAAGGATATTATTTTGGACATTGTATTTTTAATAATTTATATAACAATAAAGATGGGGGAATGGAACAAGTGTGTTAATATAGGTCCGATTGAGTAAAGGTAAACGTTTGAATAGTTTGTATAGACAAATATTGTAAACAGAATTGAATTGGTTAGTTTTGTTTATTCAATACTAGCAAAATTACACCACATCTGGGTCCAACACAAAATTTGCTTATCAAAAATATTCTAATATTTAATATATAAAAAATTCCAACCTACCACGTAAACCTACATATAAATAAATAAATAAATAAATAAGTAAACCAACATATAAATAAATAAATAAATAGACACTTGCAAGTTAATATAAAAGTAATAAAATAGAATATTATTTTAGTGAAATATTATGTAGATATTTTAAAAATTTCGGCATTGAGTTAAAGTTATATATTTTCTTTCTTGTATTTGTCTTATAACTATTGGTTTTGTATATATGCTTTCTTTTGATATGATATTGAAGAAATCGGTATAAAGTGCAACAATGAGCCTCAAATGAGCAGTCAAATTTAATACACGTTATTTCCATTAATTGCAATCAGTTCGCTTTCACCATATATCTCATTCAATATGTTCACATTGTAGTGCAATTGCGTTCTACAAATATTCTTTCTCTTTGGCACTTATACTCGTTTTTTCTAGAAAAAGCTTTAAAAACAAAAAAACAACAAAAAACGAAGGCTGGGGCAAAAAAAAAAAAACTGGGGCAAAATTGAATCATTTTTTAACCTGACTTTTTTAATTTATATTAAAAAAATAATACCTATTACTATTTTGGTATTTTGAATATTATATATTAATATTTTAATTATTGTATGAAATGTAATACCATAAATAAAAAAAATAAAAGAGAACTAAGTTTGAAAATAACAAAATTTAAAGAATCCATTTTAAATATAAAGTCAAGCCATTTTTTGTTAGTAATTTCATAAATGAATAAAAGCCGATGGCCCTGGTATCTAGTGCTTACTTTTATTATATTTTTAATTATAGTAAACAAAGAAATAATAAGAATAATAATAATAAATGAATTTAATTATTTTTCAATTGTAATTAAATAAGTTTTATAATATCAATATTATAATAAGTTTTCATTCATATTGTTAGAAAATGTTTCGGTTTTTTTTATTTGCTTTGTTCAATTTGTATATTAATTTCGACTATAAACATTTACGCACACATATAAAGATGCACTCGCAATTGTCGCATATTGTAAGCCCCGGAGAGCTGATCAATTCAAATTTTGAGCTTTGGATCCAAGTTTGTAGAACGCAATTGCACTACAATGTGAACACAGCCATTCAACATCGTTGCCCTGAAATTATATCTATAATTATAATTGACAAGCATTTAGGGACCTGCGCAATAGACAACTTTTCATTTCATTTCGATTCTCCTACTCCTTAATGAACTTCTAATATAATATATAAGTTGTATATAAAATAATAATGCGCAGACAGTTGAAAATTTTGTACTCATATGATTTTATTATTCAGCAAATACATTATGCATATGTGAGAACTTATTAAAATAATAAACAAAAGCAAACAAATCAGTTATTATAATTTACATTATGTACTTGCAAATGAATCTATGTACATATGCCAAAAAAAAAACAAATTCATCTAAAATAAAAAATATAAAAACAACAAAAAAACAAATCACTTGAATTCTTCATTTTTATCTTTTTAAATTTTGGTTATTTGTAGTAATAATATAGATTTTATTTAGTAAATTACTGTTTTTTTAAAAACTTTAAATTTGACTTCAACTTGAAATATAATTACTCAACAGGGGCCCCTAGTTATTGTACAACACAAAATGTTGAAAATTGAGGTGAAAATGCCATACTTTAAATTTTTTGAAGTTCTACTGATCTGTATAGTTTCTCTTCCTATTCCTATCTAATATAGTTTCTGAAAATTTTTTAATAATTCTTTGTATAACAGCTTCAACTTTTTTATTTTGTCATTTGAGCAAATTTTTTGTATTTACAACAAAATTTTATATAAAAAAAGACAATTTAAAACTTCTGCAATTATTTTGATGTATATTAAAATATCTTATATATAATACACAAGATGAACGACGTGATGAGTAAAAAAACAGGAATAATTGAATAGTAAATTACACCACAAAAATATTAAAATTTTAGCAAGTTCTTGGTGCTGAATACTTAAAACATTTCAAATATGGAAACCAAATAAATGACGGTTATTTGCAAGTTGAGCGACATCTATACTCTAAAATCAATTTCAATCACGGACAATTTTTAAAACTGCTCCATAAAAATTGTTTCATTTTAAATAAACACACAAAAAAAAGTACAAAAACAAAAACCCCAAACCAAAATTGAAAATAAAAATCAGATCAGATCATACTCTTTAAAAATGATATAATATAAATGTTAGTTCATTTGCTTCTGCTATTATAAAAAAAAATATATATACAGTAAAACACGGTTATAGTCATTCAATAAATTTCAGTAATATTTCTTTACTATAACCGTTTTGTGACTATAGGCGTAGTCAAAAAAAAAATTGCATCTTTATAAACAAAATTATTTTTCATAAAATAATCATTCGAATTACAATTTTAAACTTTATTTTATTCATAAATAGCAATTATTCTATTATGTAATCACAAAATATACATACATATTTGTAATAAAGAATAGAAAAAGAAAATATATAAATTAGTTTTTAATAAAATAATTCACTTTTGACTTATTTTTTTGTTTTATTGAAAAAATTGACGTTATATTTTAATTGGACTATAAACGATATTGATTGTATGAACTTATGAAGTTTATTGCTTTCTTTCAAACAAATTGTTGACTATTGCTATAACAGAATAGTGACTACAAATGTTTTTGACTATAAACGAATTAAAATACATCGATCTATTACGTTAATAGTAATGGAATTTTATTGTGTTAAGTTATATTGAAATTAGTATTAATTTCGTCATAAAGTATTAAGGGCGTTTCCAAACCTCTAGCACTTGCACTTGATACTCGCACTAAACCTGTCAAATCGCACTTGATTTGTTGTCAAAATTTTAGTGTAGTCTCAAGTACACTAGATATCGCAAAATTAAATTTATTAAATTTAGTGCGATTTGACAGGTTTAGTGCGAGTATCAAGTGCAAATGCGAGAGGTTCGGAAACGCCCTAAATATTATACTTTAATTTCATTTTATATATATATTCAATAATCAAGCGATTCAGAAAACAACAACAATTTTGCCAAAACTAATATTTCTTTCTGCAATTGCACAGGGGATTCACTAGTATAATATAAAATTATTAAAAAATTGAGTTTTAATAATTTGAAGTTTCAAAACTAAATGCATAATATTAACAATGATTTATTTAACAAAAATTTAATAAACAATTAAATAAAATTATATTAAATTTGATTTTTAAACCTTGATTTTAGGTCTATCCAATACAATCTTTGATATGCAATACCTAGTTCATAAGTCTATAGCTAATAACAAAACTATAATAAAACTTAATCATTTTTGACTAAATTTTTTGTTTTAGAGTTTTGAGCTTTAAAGTCGAAAAAACACGATTTACAACATCCAACAAAATAATTTTGGGGCGATGATTTGTGAACCGCTCACATATGCTGAATGAGCTTCATCAACAAAATTGTTATGAAATGAAAACTATAAGCCATCCCTTTGGAAAGTGTAAAACCATTTGCATAGTCATCATTTTCAAAGTTTTACATTTTGATGTGACATCTCCCATCGAACTTAATCGAAACAAATTGTTTTTGAACCACTAACAAAAAAAAAAATGAATCAATTAGCTTATGATAACAAAGAAAGTAGGTACAAATTTTATATAATATCTTTGATTGTAGATTTATCTTTAAGGGTCCTTTTCGTATTTACCACTTTCACCATTAATTTGCCTCTAGAATCCATATTGCAATATTTTATTTTAAGGCAAGCCGAATTAGCAAGAATAATAAATTTAGGTCGACAATTATTGCTAAACCATTGCTTTGTATACTCTATCAGGCTTCCATATTAAACTTTTTTTCCGAACATTACATTTCGTATTATTTTCGTCTAAAATTACAATAACAATTGAACGTTCATTTTTTACGATTTATTTTTTTTTCTTATATTTTCTTATATTATTTTTTGCTTGCTGTGTTCAATAAGTTTAATGTGTATTATGTTTGTTTTGTCAAATTAAACTTAATTGAACAAAGTAAGGCTTGTGTGTAAGCAATTTTGTTTGAAATCAAAATAAAAAGAGATTTTTTTTAGTCTTCTGATAGAAGTTGAAGTGAAAGCCTGTATGTAGAATAATTTTGCTTATTAATTTTTTTAATTTATAATTATACATTATGAATGGAAACATTTGCTTCAAAGTAATATCCAAACTTTGCCAGAAGTAATATCTTTTGAAAAGAAAAATGCCCATTTGATTTACACATAAGCTGGATATTTTTTTTTTTTTAAATTTTTTAATCTACCGGCCTGTTAACAATATACAAGGCAATGGCTAAACCATAATTGAGGAACACCATCAAATTGATAAAACCAATTTAAAATCTAAAAAATAATGTAAGTAATTATCGTCCAATTGCTAATACTTCTATACCTAAACTATTTGAACTTATTGTATTTGATTCTATTTATGATCATTGTACTTGTTTCTTATCATCTTTTCAACATGGCTTTGTAAAGTTTAAGTCTACTGTTACTAATCTTGTTGAGTCAACATCTACCTTTATTATTAACATGGAAGATGGGTTTCAAACGGATGTAATATATACAGATTTCAGCAAAGCTTTTGATTTGCTTCCACATAACATTATCATCTTTAAGTTAAATAAATTAGGATTTCCTAGTTACTTTATTAATTGGGTTCATTCTTACCTTTCTGGTCGTAGTTATAGTGTTTCGTTTAGATCGTCAATTTCCACTGAGTTCGAAGCTCCCACAGGTGTGCCGCAAGGTAGTCATCTCGGTCCTTTACTCTTCATTATTTCTATTAATGATGTTTCATCTTTATTAATTAATAGTCATATTAAAATTTACGCCGATGACATGAAAATTTATAAAAAAGTTGTTAATTTAGAGGATGCATTAGCGTTACAAGCTGATCTGAATCGTTTCTATAGTTGTTGTTCGTATAATAATCTGCAGCGTCAATAAATGTGCTTATATTACTTTTACACGACGATTATGCCCAATTTCTTATGTATATTCTTTTAATAGCCAAAGTATTCCAAAGGTTACATCAATTAAAGACCTAGGAATACTCTACGATACTAAACTTTCATTCCATCTTCATTATTCAGATATTTTAAACAAAGCTAATTCTATGCTCGGTTTTATTAAACGTTGGGCTAGAGAATTTGAAGATCCGTATGTATTAAAATCCCTCTATACCTGCTTGGTTAGACCTAATTTATAATATGCTAGTCAGGTTTGGTGTCCATTTTATGGTGTTCACATAGACAGAATTGAATCGGTTCAAAGAAAATTCCTTAGATATGCTTTACGTCTTCTTCCTTGGGAAGATCCTTTAAGATTACCTCCTTATGAACATCGACTAAATTTAATTCATCTTAATACCCTTGAAAAACGGCGTAAAGTTGCTGACATTGTATTTCTAATTGAGTTAAGTAAAGGCAACACTTCGTCTCCCCAATTGTTTGCTAAACTTAATTATTGTTCTCATTCTAGACTAAGAACTGCTAATATGTTTAATTTGCAGTACCATCGGACTAATTATGGTAAATATGAACCAATTAATAGGATGATGTCTCTTTGTAATGCATACAAACCCCATATTAAGTTTTCCCTAACTAAACAATCATTAAAAAATAATCTGTATTTGTGTAACTAATTTTTTTTGATTAATCTTTGACCTGTCTTCTTAATTGAAGTTTTTTCATTTTTATTTTTTAATTATTGTTAAATATAAGATTATGTTTTCTTTTTTAATTTTGTTATAATATAAAAATTTTGTTATTTTTTTTTTTTTTTTATTAATTCTTTTTTGAATGTTTAATTTTTAGTTTATAAATTTAATTTAAGTATGATTTATTGTAACTTGCTTGAATTAAGCTCGAAATAAATAAATAAACTAAAAAAAAAAAAATAAACTTATCATCAATAAAGGAGGTACATAAAATAAGCAAACTCTAGCAAAATCAACATACTATATAAATCAGTTCTATTAAGTCAAGAAAAATTGTATTAGTAAGCTGACAAAAAAAAAAAAAAATACATACGAAACGAAACGACACATACGAAAGTTTAGTAATTTTGAAGGTACAGGTAGATGACAAATTGAATAATGATTTAGGGAAGCGATACTCACCACTATTTAAATTAATAAAATAATTTGAAAAAATACTGTAAAATAGATATCTAGTACGGAGGGAATAGAATATAAAAAGGAAAAAAATTAATTAATAAAATATATAGTTAGTCACACTAAGCACTGATGAAAGAGTATATTGCTTTCGAAATATCGATATTTAATGCAATAATAGCGTTCCATTAAGCTACTGCGTAAACTACTCATATGAGTAAATTATTAAAGGAACGCTCATTTTATGCTCATGAGCAAAACATAACCCAAAAACATTGAGGCTAGTTTGTTTTCTTTTGAAAATTTATTTATCAAAAAAAAAAAATTTATCAAAAAAATCACTTCCTTTCTTGGTGTTGTGTAGTTTTATTTATTAAATTTAGGTATTTTATATGTAATTATTTTTAAAATAAAATGGTCACTTATCATATTTAAATTATTTTTTTGCTGAAAATTTCACTTTAAATTTTTGTTTATTTATTTTTGTTGATTTAAATGTCAATATCACTCTTCAAATTATAAATATGACAATTATTCAGCACAAAAAAAAAATTTATTCAGCACCTAGCGGAAAGTATATCGTTACTAACCATTTTCTACTCAATAATAAGAAGTAGTGTAGCTGTGTTCAAAAATGTATAAAAATGGTTAGTTTGCACAGCATAATGGAACGCTACTAATAAAATATGAAAAATGATTAGTGAATGGAAAACTGACAACAATTAAATTAAATTATTTTATTTAATTTTTTTTTGTTTTTTTTATTTTATTACACTTTTTATTTCATTTGTTACTTATTTAAAATAGGCCATCGACGATAATACACTAAGAGAAATAATATGTTTATCCAATGGTTGCGATAAACATTTATTATAATATGGTTAATTTAAACTTATTATGTTAGATATAGTTGAAACAAACATTTGATATGTTAATGATGAATATAACTATATGGTTGATAGAAACATATTATATTTGTCTTAAAAATATTATAATTAATCGCAATAAATATCTACGTTCTAATAAATTATGGTTGCTACAACTGTATTTCAACAAAAAATATAAACCAACTATAAATTATATTGCTTACAAAAATCAAACTATGGTTAAGTAGCTCATAATCCAGTAGTTGTATCAAACATATTTTGTTTAAATAAATCATATTATAGTTGTTTTACAAATATTTGTAGTAATATTAATCATATTATGATTGAAGAAATCATATTATAGTTGCCTTATGATTAAAGTAATCATAATAATGGTTGAAGCAATCATATTATGTTTGAAGCAAACATATTATGGTTGCAGTAATCATATTATGGTTGAAATAAACATATTATATTTGCCGTTAAAATAAAATAATTCAAAAATAGAAATTCATTGTAATTTTCAGTCTACTGTTGTTCTTTACGTAGTCAAAACGTGTTTATAAATGCAAGCGTAATATAAAAATTCTCAGTTAATGGATATAACTATCTAGATTGGTAAGTGTTTGCATACATTTTTGCATAACATTTTTTATAAACTAACAATTAATTTTTCTCTTGATTTTGATAGACAATGATGTAACTTATGAGAAACTGGATAAAATCTTTCCATAAAATAATTAATAACCAAAATTAAGACGAAGTAAAGAAAACCATACAGGTTGGTTAAATTATTTAATAATTTGTTTAAATCAAAAACTTACTTATTTTTATGGCAATTTATTACGAAAGTTGAGGCTTTCCTTAGAGTCTCTTGTCAAAAGCTATAATATAAGTACTTTTAATTTTAAGGATAATCTTAACTATTAGATATGTTTTTTTTTTTATTTCTTACAGTTAATGATTTAAAGAAAGAAGCAACAATTTAAGCAAATATTTATTGGAACTCATTGAAATTCATTCGTTGCAAATATATATTTTAAACCATTATTTTATAATAATTGACAGAAAAATATAATCCTATAGAAATTAAATATATATTGTGTTGTGTTATTATTTTAAGTATAATATGTTTACCCTTAATTATATTTATTTTTGTTTCAATTAAAAATAATATTGCTGCAACCATAATTATGTTTGGTGTAAACATAAATATTTCTCATTCAATCATATTATATTTATTTTTAACATAATATATTAGTGAATGATATTTAAAACAACAATATTATAGTTGAGAACAAAATATCGTGTTGTAGAAAGTAACTATAATATGTTTACTCCAAATATAATTATTTTTATTTCAATTATAAATAGTATTGCTGCAAACATAATTATGTTTATGAATATAATAATATTGTTGTGAGGACTATAAATTATTTTTGTTGCAACTATATTATATTTCATTCAACCATATAAGAAACTTTTTAGCTTTACATATATAAAACCCATATATGTTTAAGCTAAATGATGTAATATTTTATCATATTACATCATATTACATCATGTAAGTTACATGATGTAATATGGTTAATGTAACTATATTTTCCAACCATATTATTGTTCTTTAATTTTATAGTTGAGCCAAACATATTTTTTTTCTCAGTGTAGGCTTCGTCAAATATTATCCAATTTATATAAAATATTGACAAAATATAAAGAACAAACAAATTAATCCATGTGTGTTAAATACGAAGTAACTACATGTTGTCACAGAATTGAGCAAACAGTGAATTATGTGCTACCAAATAATTAATTATATATCCCCATTATTAATATCCTGTTTTTCTTATTCTAAATATTATGAAGTTACTCTAAGTAATGTGCAGTATCGAATATTTTGTGTAAATATGAAGTCATTGTGATTTAAGGAGGTTTTTAATTTTTTTTAAAGCCTCTTATTGTTAGACTAAAAAAAATCATTATTTAGAAATGGATTATTTAAAAAATAAAATTTAGTACAAAATAAGATCAGTCTTAATATATTAACAAAGTAAAACAAAGCAAAAATAAAAAAACAGAAATGTGGGTTAAATATTTGAAAATTTATTAAAATGGACTTGAAAATTACTTTTAAAATTTATCAAATATAAATTCTGAAAAACCTAAAGTAAGAAGATTTATTTTTTTACCTTGAAACTCTTGAGTTAAGATTTCTTTTGGACTTTTGAACCTTGAAATTCTTGAGTTTAGATATCTTTTGGACCTTGGAATTCCTGAATTAGGATTTGATTTATACCTTGAATTTAAAACATATTTTACAAACAATTGTATTCTCTTTAAAAGTTAAGATTGTGTAAAATTTAATTAAAAAAAAATATATATGTATATATTTTTTTATTAAATTTAAAGTTGATAAAAATTTATATATATATATATTTTTTTTTCTTTATTCAATTTGTATACAAATACAATTAAACTAAAAATAAATGTAAATGTAGCAAATAATTTTTTTTTTGATCTTAACTTCAAATCAAAAATTTAGAGTGTACCTAATTATTTCAAATCAAAATTTTGTTTCAATTGTAATTTATTTAATTATTTATTTATTTATAACAATGGGATATGCATATAAATCTGCTGTCCAACTATCAAATCATTTTCCTCTTTCGAAATATATTTATTATATATATAGTTAATATTTATAATTATTTATATATTAATTATTTGGCCTTTTATATATTAATTATTTGGTATATATGTAAATATTATATATTATATTATTTTTTATTTATTTTATTATATTTATAGTTAATATTTTTTTTCGGAATATTTTTTCTAATACTTTTATAGTTATTATAATAACGATTCAAACTCTTATTATTTAATTTTCCACAAAGTTTATTTTTTGAATTAATTTTAAATGTTTTATTTATTTTATTTACACATATTTGATTATTAATTTTAATATTCTTTGTATTTTATAATTGTTTTAAGATTTTACTTATACAACTACAGATTTTATTATATTCTCTTCAATTGTCCATTTTAATCTAATAACGGTGCATTTCATTTCCGTGCGTGCACAGTAACCGGAAATTGTAATTGGTTGAAATATATCTTTGACAAACACCACCTATTAGATCTATTACATAACTATATGATTATTAATTTATTAGTTTTAATATATATGCTTATTAATTATTATTATAAATTTAATGTAATTTATTTCAAATAAAAATTATCCATAATCAATATAGTACTTGTCATTTAAAAATCATTATATTATGATCACGCATCACAAATAAAAGATAAATTATTATTTTTACACATGAACAAAAAAATATTATTTTGACAGGTATTATGAAATTGATTTTAAATTTTATAGAGATTTGATAGATAATTTATATGTAATTAAATATGTCATTCAGGTTAAATTTATGTTTCTACACGTGCCGATTTACCGTCATGGTCAATTTTAACAGCTAAATGACCAATTAGAATTAACCGTCACGACGAAAAGATAAACATACTTTATTTTTTCCGTCACTGTAGTCACACATACCAAAACACATCCCAATAAATTTAATATATGACAGCCAATAAACTCAATGACAGCTAAATAATTTCATGTTGTATTGTAAGTTTAGTTATGATGTGAATATAATTAATTTATCTAAAAATATTAATAATTTTTTAATTAAATCTGTTTTTTATTATAAATTAAAATAAATCAATAAATTTATAAAATTTTTTTTTAAATATATTTTATTGAATATTTAAAAATTATTAAAATTGTTTTTATTATGAATGTATTTTTAATTTTTTAAATATTTCAATGTATGCGTGACGGAAATCAGTCAAAATGTGGAAATCGATTTGAAAAAAACGTTACAGAAAAAAGCGACTGTGATGGTAAATCGGCACATGTCGAAATCCCTCTTGAGTCACGTATAAAACACATATATTTATATGAAAATTACTTATATAGTTATAAGTTCACTAGGGGCCCCTGTTGGTTAATTATAATTCAATTTTAAACCAAATTTATATTATATTATAATTATAAATTTACTAGGGGCCCCTGTTGGTTAACTATAAATCAAGTTAAAGCCAAATTTAACGTTTATATTAAAGTTAAACCCAACTTTAACGTTTTTATTCAAGTTAAAGCCAAATTCACCGTTTTTTGTTAAATTGCTTTTTCACTTTTCCAAATCCATTGCTAAATTTTACTAATTATGTATTATTTTTAAATTCATATTATATCACTCATCACTCAGTTCAGTAAAAGAGAAAACTGTTCAAAATAAGGTTTAATCTTGAACTGATGAGGATACTCGAAAGCACACACAAATCAATGGGTCAGTTAATTTGTGAATAATAGACACAAGTAGCTACTTCCAACTACCTACTTACACTTGGGAACAGTTTTCAAGTGAACACTTAATTAGTCTAAAATCAAACTTAAATCAAAAAGTGTGTTTTTCAATTGCTACTTAGTGGCATTTAAATTTAGTAAAATGACCGCTTAAGATCCGCTTATAGATTTGGTAATAATTGTCAGTTGTTACTTTGATGATTTTGAAATAAATATAATTTTTCAATTTAAAAATTCCTCATCGGTCACTTGTACACTACATTTCAACAAGTGCTGGCATTGCAACTAACCGAAAGTAACAGTTCAAAATCTGCAGTTAAGTTTTAACAAAAAAACTAACACACATATTCTTGAAGACCCATCACTGAAGCAATGAAAAATTGACTCACGCCTATACGTCTAAATAAATCTGTATTTCTGGGTTTGTGAATTTCTTTGTCGGGGTGAAATTGCGTTATGTTGGTAGTGTAGTACATCCAAAATAATTCAAACATTAACATGAATCCAATTATAATCTAAATGATATGTGCAAGATTCCTAACGGCACATATATCTTATCTAAACTGTTTATTTTTGTTAAAATCAAAACTAACAGTCAAAACACATGCAATATTTTAAATTCCATTATTCAATTTCGTTATGCTGATGTACATTTTTTTTTTAAGTGGAACTAAATGGGCTAACCATAATGACATAGACCTAATACAGACTTTACATAGACATAGACCTATTGGTAAATGTCAAATTGCTTAACGAAGGTGACATATATATTTGTCAAAGTATATGTCGACGACCCGTTGTAACATAACAAAATATTTTTTACAAAAACAAACAAAAACAAAAATAAGGTACCTACATAATTCTAGTAAGAATTCTATAGTCGAGTACAAAACACTGAAGAAAACTGCAAGTAGTAGATGCAATACGCGTATCTGTATGATAAGCCTATCAGTAAAATTAAAAGCAAAATATTCGACTATTTTCACTATTATAAGAATTCTATGTTAAACGAAAATTTTAAAATTGTCCGATTCAACTTAATTACCGCATACGTCGATTGTTCACATTTACATGTATTTTCCATCATATACGGAATATCACAATATCTCATGACATACATAATAATATGTAGTTATATATCGATATAGTTAGCGCATAGATGTCGAATTGAACTTGAGTGTTGCTTAAATACTCACCTGAAAACTGGGCCTTAGTAGTATTAATATGTTTGTTTAACAGCAGTTTATTTTCTGGAAATGATGGTAAAATGATGCTGAATGAACATTATGGTAAAACTGATACTGGAACATGTTGAGATGATAGTGCAAATAATTACAATATTTACAACAGCAAAAAAGAGTTAAATTATATATATTTTTGTAAATATGTATGTATCAAATATTATGTAATTTAATTATACTGATTAGTGATTAAATCATTAAAATTGAATCATTACCCTTAAATGATAAAATCATCAAATTTGCATTTCTGCCTTCCAAAAACCCTTATGATTGTATAATAATACTATATAATTTTTATATGATATCGGTGGAATACATTAAGTGATACATTCCACAACCTGTACCTGTAATACAATATTAAAATCAATACAAAAATTCAATAAAAATTTTTTAACGTCAAATAAAGTTAAAAATTTAGACAATATTTAGAAAATCATACTGTGCTTTATTAAAATTGTATATCCTTTTTCATTGCAAACAATATTCATTTATATTATATAGACAAATATATATATATATATATATAGACCAAAAATATATAAAATATTTTTTACGTGTGTATTTATTACATTTTTATTAGATCCTTGTTATTTCCTTTTAATTTAATAGTCGTATACAGTCTATTTAGTTATCAACGATAATAATATATAAAGTGGAAGAAAATGTAGGCATATTGTTTATATTATCAAAATACAAAAAAAAAAAAAATATAGCTAGCATATCCTTGAATTATTTTTTACTTGTATTTTTTGTTTAAATACAAAAACGAAAAGAACAAAATTTTTACGCGACTTTTGGAATATTTTATTTTTGTGTTTTTAAATTTTTGTTTTTGTAGCTTTCTTTAGAAGGATATTTTTTCGCAAAAATATGTTGTTGCTTTCTATCCATATTGTATATATGTAGCCAAATAAATTCAGCAATTTTATAACAACGTCAGCAATTCGTGATTTATTGTTTATCACGTTTAATGTTTACTGATGGATGAATAAATGGTTGGCTGGAGTGCTGTTCTAAGGCTTTAGAAGAATCAAGCTATGAATGAACCAATTACTAAAATAATAAAATTCGATTTTTTTTTTGTTTTGTTCTTATTAAATTTTGCAAATTTTATTTTTTTTTTTTTTTGTTTGTTTTATTATTTTATTTAATAAAAATAAAGGATAAAAATTAAAAAAAAAAACAGAAAATTTATTTTATTTGCAACGTCAACATTTTTATTTGTACAAATAAACAAAGAGAAAAATTTTGATGACATTTTTTTTTTTGTTTTTTTTTTTTTTTACTATTTGAAATAACAAGTTATTAAAATGTTTTTACTACAACTGTTGTATTGACATTTTTTGATGAATATAAATAATAAATTTGATTAGGCGATATCAATTGTTGCTAACATTACTGTCATAAAATAGTAGTAATAATTGAAAGTGAAATTTCTATTTATAACTGAATTTTAATTTAGAATTAAAAGTGAGGAAGAAGGTCCTTGAATATATTTTTTTTTCGATACATGATTTAAAATAATGTTATTTTTCTCTTTGTAATCTAAATCGGATTTTTTTTTTGTTTTTATAACAAAAGTGAACTTGTTGAATTTGTCGAATAAAACTTTAAAATATTTTACTTTCAATTATTTTCAATACTTTAAATAACTGTCAATTCGACGCTTACCATCTTGAAGTGGAAAGCTTAAAAATACTAACAATAATAATTGCTGATTAGTGTTAACCTTGAACTTCTGTTTAAAACTGTACAAACTATTTGGAAAGTCTAATTCAAACGTCAGAATTAAATTTAATAATAAATTATTTGCGTATGCGGTTGTTGTCTAGGATAAGTCAATAAAAAATAAAATATGGTACCAAGTATAAATAACTTGAAATGATAGAAACCAAATTTATTATTGCTCCATCCCATTTTACTCTGAATAAATTGTAAACATAACATAATAATTATTAGGTGCGTTCAGTAGAATTTAGCGCTGCAATAAATAGCAGCAATGTCGCAATCAATGCTGAATTGTTGTACTGATTGTTTTGCAGCGAAATTTGAAATGACATCGTTTTTCTATTCAACAAAATTTATTTTACTTTAATTACTTCACTAAATTTACTCGTTTATATATATATCTATACTAATTATTATATATAATATAAAAATATTTTTCAAATTTAATTCTATTACTGTATTATTTATTATTACTTAATTTAATACTCTAAATTTTTTTCAAATTCAATCAACACAAAAATTTTTTTTTCGTTTATACGTAGGGAATCGTCAGAAGACACAATAAAGCCCGTAACATGGAATTGCGTGTGGGATTCTTATCCACTAAACCATACTCTTCCTATATTGACATCGGTAGTCCTGTAGGACTAATGAGTAATTTTTTCTTGGCTTTATTTTAATTTTGAATGTAGACTAAAGTCAGCGATGTTTGACATATTATTGCTGTACTAACTAAAAAAGTTTTACACATTTGAGTCGTCTGGCTATATTTCTATTGTCCAGAAGCTGGACTACTTCAACATTTATATGGCGCTGCAACCTTATTTCGTGATTTCTAGTAAATTTCTGCATTTCTTTATCTACAGATTCTATTTATAAATCTCTATGTAAGTCATAGTTTTTGATGAACCAGGGCAGGGTGTGTTCACAATATTAATTAGGACTGATCCACAATATTAATTAGGATCAAAATATTCATTAGGATCACTTAATATTAATTAGGATCTGAATAATATCTTTATTACATTTTTTGCTGCATAATCATAGCTAGATGCCATATAAACGACCATACTGGTTTTAATATTTGTTTATAGAGCAGAAGTTTATTTTGTATTGTCAAGGTAGAACTGTTATGTATAAGCCAGTACATTTTTCTATTGCGGATTCGTAATTCTTCTTTCTTGATTTTAATGTGAACTTTTGAGCGAAGCTTTTGACGATATTTGGCAGTATTTGAATGGGGTATTTCTTATAAATACTGATTTATGCGGTAAATTTTTTTATTTGTGAAATTCACATGTATTGACCTTAGCTTCATTTCATTTTAGCCTCCATCTTTTTGTGTAATGTTGAATTTTTGTTATAGCTTTCTACAGCTTTTCTGTATATTCTTTATTATTTTCTCCAACTGCAAGAACCGCTGTATCATCTACAAACGTCGCAATTATATTATTTTCTAGTGTAGGAAAATCACAAGTGTACAGCAGGTACAGTATTGGACTTGCTGTACACTTATGATTGTGGATAAGTTCACTTTATGTGATTGTGGATAAATACACTTCCTTGAAGAACTCTGGCATTGATTTATTTAAGATCGGAATATGCTTTTACTTGTTTTATATAGAAGTATCTCGTCGGTAGGTTGTTTGCTTGATTTCCGAATGTTTTTCTGAAAGGATTGTTTTCATTTTACAATTCAACCTTTTATTATGGCACATCCAAAAAGATTGCTGAACAGACCTTCTTCTCCTCTGTAGAGAATTTTCAATAGTTTTTGTTATTCTGTGGACGTGGTCTATTGTATCATATTTTTGTCTAAAACCGAATTGGTGATCCGGGGTTGTATTCTTTCTTTCAATAATAGGTTTTAGTTTTTTTAGATAAATATTTTCAACAGATGAGTGGTCAGAGTCTATCATCTATCTATATGAAATTATTCGAAATGTTTTTAATAATCAAAAAATCTATTAAATCAGGTATTTCATTTAGATCTGTAGGTTTTCCTGTTGATATGATTTTACAACCAAATTCGCTTGTTACTGTACAATGGAACAATTCCTTGCACTTAGTTGATGCTAACCGTGATCCCCAGTGTGTATTTTTGGTATTAAAATAATCTCCTATAACAAACTTTTTTCCCAATTTCTTAAAAAGATCTAAATAATGATGGTTCTTTAAAGGGTACTTATAGGTGGACGATATATATATACTTGCAACTACAATAAATTAATTCTTACATTTTACGTTTACGACAATAGCTTGTCTTGTTTCAAATTTGGCTTTTTAAAAATGCTGTATACTTTGTTTTATAATCACTGCACTTCCCCCTCTAGCAGAGTTACCCGGACGAAAGTTAATATTATGTTTGTTTGGTAAAGTGTGTTTCTGCTTTAAGACCAATTCCTATATTATTTATCTCGAGTTCATAATTATGTTGGTTGCAGTCCATTGGTATTCCATGAATGAATTTTTAGTTTATTTAAAATTTTTTCGGTTTCGTAGCAGATTTTTGGTACTGTTCTCTAGTGTTTCTATTCTACAATCCATTTCGGCCATAGATATTTCTATTTTGTTTGCTTTTGATAAAATAAGAAATATGCTTGTCCACATATTTAATCTAAATAAATAATCTTATATTATAATATACAAGATGAACGACGTGGTGAGTAAAAAAGCAAGAATAATTTAATAGTAAATTATTTACACCATAAAAATATTAAAATTTTAGTAAGTTCTTGGTGCTGAATACTTAAAACATTTCAAATATTTACACCAAATAAATGACGGTTATTTCCTAGTTGAGCGACATCTATACTCTAAAAAAAAATTTTAAGCACGGACAATTTTTAAAACTGCTTCATAAAAATTCTTTCATTTTAAATAGACACACAAGCTTATAGAATAAAGTACAATATCAAAAACACAAACAAAACAGAAAAACAAAAATCAGATCAGATCATACTCTTCAAAAATGATAGTATTAATGTTAGTTCATTTGCTTCTGCTATTATTAAAAAAAATATATAAAGTAAAACACTGTTATAATTATTCGTTAAATTTCAGTAATATTTTTGACTATAACCGTTTTGTAACTAAAGGCGTAGTCAAAAAAAAATTGCATCTTTATAAACAAAATCAAATTCAATAAAATAATCATTCGTATAACAATTTTAAATTTTATTTTATTCATAAATAGCAATTCTGTTATGTAATCACAAAATATACATATTTGTAATAAAGAACAGAAAAAGACTATATATGTACCTATAAATCAGTTTTTTAATAAAATAATTCACTTTTGACTTATTTGGTTGTTTTATTGAAAAAATTGGCGTTATATTTTAATGTGACTATAAACGACATCGGTTGTATGAACTTTCTTTCAAACAAATTGTTGACTATTGCTATAACAGAATTGTGATAAAAAACGTTTTTGACTATAAACGAATTAAAATACATCGATCTACTATTAATGTGATTTTATTTTATTTACTAGCAATGTGATTTTGTGTAAAGTATATTGAAAATAGTATTAATTCCTTTATAAAGTATTAGGTATTATACTTTAATTTCATTGTAAAGTATATATATTCAACAATCAAGCGATTCAGAAAACAACTACAATTACATGAAAACAAATATTTTTTTTTTGTATAAAATTGTTTTTGAAAGAACTACTTCTGTGCAATTGCACAGGGGATTCACTAGTTTTTATATCAACATATGAACACATAAACATAATTCAAAAATCGCTGCTCGATATAGAAAATTTTTTTTTTTGATGCAAAATCTATGCAGCGGTTTAATCTAGCCCTCTGTATAAAATCACAATTCAGTAGAAAATTTGATCGAGCTCAAATTACAGTAATTATTTGCAGCGTTAGATTTGACTGAATGCACCGATACTGAATCTGCAATAACAGTTATAAATAACTAAACTGTCTAACTAGAATGTTTGTAAAAAAATATCTCCTTGTTCAATCATAGATAGCAGAATTCTTGAATTTCACATGTTATCTTTGTCCCCATTTCACATTTACCACGATGTCATATTTGTTAAACGATTTTATATTAAAATTTTGTCAAATAACATTGAAATCATCTAAATACACAAAGCCATAAGTATTCAATAAATACAGTAAAAATTAAAAAAAATTAAAATAAGCTTAGCTCAAAATTATTACATTATAAATTCTATTCATATCAAATTTTAAATTTATTAAGCCGAAACATGTGCTTTGAATAAATTTAAATTTTAATTGAATTTTAACACTTCGATATAAATAAATATGGTTTCATATTATTATAGTACAATTTTACAATTATAATATTTATTTTTTTTTTTTTATTAATTTTTTAAAAGTTTTTCAAACAAAATTTCATTTTAAAAATTATTTAAATATTTATTCAAAAATTCCATTTTAAAACAACTGAATTAAAGCAATTTTTCTAGACGAAAGTTTAGTTAAAAATTTGTTTTATATTTTTCTAATATAAAAAAATTAAATTCAATTTTGTTAAAAAAAAAAAAAAAAAATAAAAACAAAAATATAAAAATCAAAATATTATGTACTACCAGGACTCTACAATATAAAAAAAATATTTTTATAACACAAAAAAAATATAAATTTAAATTTTTGAAGTTTTTATTTTCCGTTACAGTAAAAATAATATGGGGGGGGCGGTGGGAAAAAAATCACTTTAAATAAATAAATTTTTAAGGCTATTAAATTTGTATTATATATGAACCTTCCCTCAATCATCTTATATTTTATTGAGATCCTGCATATTATAGAACTTGTGTTGTTTTCTACACCACTACCAAACTACCTCTACCTACCTTCCACACATTCATAAAATCTACTTTTCAAAAACAGAACAATCTCTCTCTCTGTTTTTTGGTCTCTGAATTACTTAGTTGTTTCATTTTTTTTTTTTTGGTTTTTTTTCTGTGCTTGTAAATTTGAAGACAAAAAAAAAATTAACATAAAAATTAGAAAAACAGATAACAGTTAAGCTCTTGTATGTATATTAGCATAATAGAGAGAGATAGAGAGAGAGCAGTAAAAAAGTCAGTTTTTTTTATTTGTTTTTAAAATTAAAGACTTTTTAATATAAATTGCCAAAAATGTTTTTTACCGTAATAAATTTTAGATAATGTATAGATCCTTTGGTTAAGAAGGATAATATTGGGTCAAGCATTTTGGAACAAAAATAAGTGCTACAGATCTTCGGGAAAAAGGTTATAAAATACTTCACTTATATCAAAATGTTGTGCTGATTTAATTTTTAGTAGAAAGTGTTGATTTGCAGATATTTCGATTTAAAAATAACAAATTAACAGGATGAGACTATTGTTATTGTAATGTCACAATAGCAATGTTTATAGACGACACTGTAATTATGGCAGCAGATAACCATATAAAATACTATACAACTATAGGCTGCAAAAGCTAATAACTAAATATCTGATTGGTGTTAAAAATGGAAGATAAAATTAAAAGATTGCGAGATCTGTACAATATGTCCAATATGTATGAATGGATACAAAAAAAAGTGTTGTATATGCAAAATATTTTAAAACAAAGTTATTTATTTTTGTTTTTTTTGTTAATGTTGCAAAAGTAGAATTTTTATCTTTAAAAAAAATTATTACTGTAAATTTGGTTATAAGCAGAACTTGAGTGGGATTATAGACATCTGTATTTCTGCTTCCCTATATGTTATTCTATTACACTATAGATCGTGGTTTTAGTCTTTTCAGACTTATTATATCGTAAGATCGGTCTAATCTGTTTAGGTTGAGTCAATCAATTTTCGTCTTCAATTATCTTTTTTTATTTTAAAATGTTAGCCAACATTCGAAAGGCAAAGGGTCCTATGTCTTATCTGCACATTTATGTATAGGGGAGCGAAATAAATCAAATCAAATTAAATTTATTTTTAAATCTCTATGAATATCTTCGTTTCAATCATAATTCGATATGGATTCGTGATATTTCTAAAAAAATTATTTTTGCAGCGCTGTATAATTAATAAATTAGATTTTTTGCTGCGTCCCCACAGTTGGATACTGTAAGTTTATATAGGTTTTATTATACTTTTATATACTTGAAACGTGGAATATAAGCTGAGTTTAAACTGTTTTCATATAATACCCAGGTCATTTCTGTTTTATTTGCAATAAATTTTTTTTTGACAAATAAACCAAAAACTGCAAAATTAAACTACACGAACAAAAATCGGTTCACATTACTTACGCATTAAGTACGAAAAGCATATAAATGATATTCAGGTACCAAAAGCAGAAACAATAAAATATCTTGGACTACATCTTGCGTTTTAGCCATGTTAAATTTTTTTGTTTGTCTACTGTTTGTAGTTAAGGCACGAGTGAAGGTGTTGTCCAAGATGTTTTGCAATTATCGCTGATGGTATCTGAATATCACTTATATGCTTTTCGTACTAATGCGTAAGTAATGTGAACCGATTTGTGTTTGTTCAGTTTAATTTTCCAATTTTTGGTTCATTTGGGTTACTTTATCCAGCCCTTCAGGAAATTGTTCTGTTGGTTGTTTTTGCGAATCCCTCATAGCCATTTTTTTATTTTTTATTGAATTCATATTTATTTACCTTATAACTTAACCATGTTACCTTATTTACAACTGTATATAAAAAGTTAAAGTTATTAGACCCGTATACTGTAAGTTCCCAAATACTGTAAGTTCGATATGTGGTGCTATCGGGATGTTGGCGGTATCTAAAATGTATGGAATGGATCGTAGAATTCTTCCTTGACAAACCCCTGCTAGTACTGGGTATAAATTGGATCTTGCTTCCTCATGTGCTACTCTGAATTTTGTATTTGGAATTTGATTCATTGATCTTACAAACATTTCCTGGTAAGGTTTTGCGCATTTTATGTGTGAGAATGCCACACTCTATCGAATGCTAGTGAAGCATCAAGAAATACTGCCGTACAGATTTTCTACAAAAGCCTGTTCTATTAATGTAACAACGCAATGCAACTGGTTTACAGTTGAATGTTTTTCTCTGAATTCAAATTGAATATCAGATCTGTTGATAAACGATTGCAAACCTTTAAGAATAGTTTCTTTAACAGCTTTAATGCTGCTGGCAGTGGTGATATGGGACGATAAGAGGTTACTTCGTTTGCTGACTTTTCTGACTTTTCTGACTGGTACGTATTTCAGACTAATACAGGCATTAAATAAGTGTGTTAGTAGAATTATATTTTTACACTAGAGCTCCTTCAGATGTCCAGAAGAAATTTCATCAATTCCATGTGATTATTTGATATTAATATTTGTGTCAATTTCGCATGCGACTTCAAATTCTGTTATAATTTTAATTGTTTTGTTACCAAAATAATTTTTACACACATTAATGTTACTTTGGATGGTTTGAAAGTTGAAGATAGATGTTGCATAAATTGAATTAATTTAATTACTTATTTTCTTTAACCCTTTAATTACTTTAAATCTGTTTCTGAAAGCTTTGATCAAACTCTTCTAAAAATTTCATTTCTTTTTTTATATCCAACTAATGGTGTTGCATGACAGTGATTAAGATATAGAATATATCATATTGTAGGTATGCAAAAGTAACTATTCAAATTATTTTTGAAATAAAAACATTGGCAGTGAAAGTGTTAAAGTATGTTTATAAAATTTCAAAATTTGGCTAAAATTCCATTAAAATGTTTACCATTACAACTTGAAAAACAATTTTTACAATATTTTAAAAAAAAATTCTCTTCAAATATTTGCCAGCCGGAAAAATAACATATTTTGTATATTTTTGAAATTTTAAGCTTGGCATGACTCAAATTTAAAAAATTCAACAACATAAAATAAAAAATAAAATAATGACATTTTGCACAATGAGAAATTATGACTTGCGGAAGCAAATAATTTTGGGTCTGCTTGCTGTACATTTATTTATATATAAAAAAAAATCAAAAAAACAGCAATAACAACAAAAAACAATAAGAAAACGTCCTTTGAAATAACAACAACGAAAAAAAAAATAACCAAAAAATGGAAAATATTCAAACGCGGAAGAGAAAAGTAAAATAACAAATAGGATAAAAGCCAAACAAAGGTCCTTTGAAGAGAAAAATTTCCTAAATGTTTTCCTTTACATACACAAACAAACAAACAAACATATAAAAACGTTAATTTTCCTTAGAAAATTTTCTTAAAAAAAAAAAAACATATAAAATTTCTAATATGAGAATTTAAAATGAAGGATGCTAGAATGAGAAAGAAATAATAACAAAAAAAAAAAAATTACAAAGTAAAAAGAAAAAGAAAAGAAAGTCAAGGTTGTACTTAATGGAAGGGATATTATCATAAAAGGATTAAATGTAATATTATGAAAATTTCGTCCTTGACAGTATATATTTTACATATATATATATATATATTTATTGTGTATATACATATATACTTAAGTATTAGTTAGTTGAAAAGAAAATGTTATTGTGTGGTGATTGTTAAAATGACAACAACATATTTAAAAATAATTTCAAATTATTGTCAAAGAGAGTAAAAAACAAAAAAAAAAAAAAAACAAAATTCTAGGAAGGTCCTTTTTTTTGGTTTTGTTTTGTGAAAAAAAAAATTTGACACAATTTTGTTAAAAGTGATTTGAGAAAAAAAAAATGTGTTTGTTTTTTGTTTTTTTTTTTTTTTTTTTTGTTACTAGGATCTCAAAAAAAAGTAACAAATTAAATTTTGTACTACGTAGTGTGAGAGAAGATTAAAATTTCTTAGTGCTCTAAATTTATTTTATTACGGTAAATATTTATAGAGTCATTGTTTTGTAAGTGAATTGTAATTTTATTTAAAAACTAATTTAAATCACAAATTATAGAGAGTTTTATGGGACGATAATTATTTCCGTTATTTGAGGCTTTATTTTTAATTTTTTTCTGCGGTTACTACACACTATTTACAAATGAAAATATCCTTTAAGATTCTAGTTTATTTATGATAGTCGTACAGAAACAAAGAAATCTGTCTGTTTATTTTAGGATTTTTTTGTGTTTTTCAGGAATTTTCTGTTATTTTCAGAATTTGCTGTTATTTTAAATATTTCAGTGTTTATACAGTAAAAAAACTTACTTAAAAATTTGATTATTCTAAACAAAATCTATTTATTGCTTTCTAATTAGTGATTGTTGGTTGATTACATGCCAACAACGATTCATTTTTTTTTTTTTTAAATTGGGGAGTTCTAAGTAACCGTGACCTCTTAAGATCTATTGTACTTCTCCGTCCATGTCAGAATTGCAGGTCTATGTCCTTGATAAACGCTATTATTGCTTTGATGTCAAAGTCAGAATCAGACGATTTGTATCCTTGGAAGTGTTTGTATCAACGACCCTTACAACGCCGACTAAACCGTTGTCTACTCTCCGACTCATAGCTATGAAAAATCTGTGGATATAATGAAAAGTAAGTAACCTTCAAAAAATATATACCATCCCAATCATTTGATACTATAGTTTTTGTTAGACATATGCAGTCTAAATAAATATGTGTGATATTTTCCTGGATTAATAGGGATTTTAATAACAAGATGTTTATTGTGTTGTTTCTTTTTTTTTTTTTTTGTTTTATAATGAGATCTATTTTTTGGGGAAAATTAAATTTAATCAAAAAAAACTTCACTATAATTTACATGTAATTCGGCGGAAAATAGTGATAACTAAGTCCTAAAGAGGCCTAATCGGTTGGAGCACAGAAATGTGTTTCAATTACGATATGGTAATCACTGGTTCGATCCCCATGGGGGGGGTATAAACTATAACTAAAAAAAATAGCAAAATATTATATATAAAATTTATAATCAATAAAATATAATTAATAATTAATACTTTATAACTAAAAATATTACCTATATCAATACCCATATATCTCATGTAACACAATAAATAAATATTGGACAATAATAATTACATAATATTGCCAACAACTGACAAAAGTATGTGACATGACGTACCCAGTAAAAATAACGTCAGGCATCTTAACGTCAAGGATGGATAAAATCGCAGCGACAATTTGCAAAAAAATATGACGTCGTCTTACCACGTAGGCGCAGATAGAGTTATCCAAAGTGGTCTCCTACAGTAGGTCAATCCTCTACTTAGACAGTATAAACAGATTAAAAATGAAATTAGACATTGCATCGAAAATTTAGCAGCTAGAAATCAAGTACGATGGAAATGCCAAGTGGAAGCCCTATGCTCCCAAGAGGAGTAAGGAATAAAAAAAAAAGTCCTAAAGTCATAAATTTTTCTAAACATCATAGCTGTGCAGATGGCTTAAAACTTTTTACTACTATATTGTCGTCACCCGGATTACTTAAATCTGAAAAACGATAGAGACAATTTCGGTTGACAAAAAATTTACTTGATTTAAACATTTTTAAATGTCAAGTTAATATCTTTTCCAGTAGAAATGTTGCTCGGATAATTTGGTTCAACTACCAACTAAATTACTGTTTGTTTCAAGAGTTTATTCTGCTATAAACAACACTTTATTCTGACTTTACCACTTTAAACTGTGCTTCATGCTACGTTATAGTTAAATAGTGAGCAAAGCCAATTCTTCTTTCGATTTCATTCAACGATGGTTTAAAGAATTTGCTTGCCCCTACCTCACAAAACCTCTTATATTCCAATCAAGTATGGTCCCCATACATTATTTGACTGACATTAATTGAATTCAATCGGTTTATTAGAAAACTTATGTTTCGCATTAAGCAATTTTTCGTTAAGCAATTTACATCTTAAACTCATTGACTTACGGTAATTTTCTGATCGCCGGGTAATTCCAAATGTTTCGTTGATTCATCAACTCTTTTTGGGCAAGACCATAACCCCTGATATTTAGAATTATTTGATTGACCAATCGCAATAATCTCAGAACCGCTGAGGTATTTAATATATTCTCTTCCATCCTACTGAATACGATAGATTCGAGCCAATAACTAGAATCCCTTTAAGGAAATAAAACGAATTCGTTTTTAGCGAACCCAAAACGAATCGTTTCTATATCTTTTTTTAACAAGAAATTTCATGTTTTTTGACACTTCAGAAAAGTACTTCGCATTCATGCCGCTTATAGTTCGCTAATTACGAACTGACATTTTAAAAATACACAAAAAACATAATATTGTTCTTTTTGTTTGGTTGAGGCGCGTATTTTTATTGTGTGTATTTTATTATTAAAAATTTGTAAAATTAGTAAGTATAAATAATAATTTTAAATAATTAAATAATAGTATATATTAAATAAGTGAAAAAATTATTATTAATATGCCTTAAATATTTCAGAAAAATAGATTGAATAATTTGGCAGACATTTCGTTAGAAAAATACGTGCGGGCCTGCCTAAAAGGTATCATAACAGACAAAGCGACGGCATGCAGTTTTTCTTGGCATGGTCATCATAACAACATACCAGTGCATTCATTCGCTGTAATGAATTTTATCAAAGGTAAATAGTATTTAAATTTTTCAAATGCAATATTTAATAATAATCATATTTTTTTAGAATGTGCCACAGAAAAATTTTTAAATAGCAGAGGTGGCGATATAATAAACATCATTAAAGAATGGTTTCAGTACGCAAAGGATAGAGTACGGAAAAGCAAATAAATCAAAATATATTTTATTATTGAATATGAATAAATAAAAAAATATTTAATAAAAAATTGTAAAATGTTTTATTTAAAAAAAATATGTAGGTTATAAACGTACCAAATTTGGTTTTACGAAAAGTAATCGTTTTTGTGTTACATAAACGCATCGCTTTTTGCGAACTCATGGCGTTACGTTTTTTTTTTTTCGAATTTTCATGTTGCAATATTTACGCAAAAGCGTAACGTTAGCGAAGGCTTATATGAAGAATTGAGTTCACTTTCGTTTCGTTTACGGTTCGCTTTATTTGAAGGGATGCTTTGTGAAGTAAATTTTAATTCTAGTTCTTTGGATCGAAAATTAAGTGGTGTAACTGTTAAAAAACGATTGCGTTATAATGTACGTATAGCTGAGACTAAGTAACAACTTTTGATGTTTTGCTTTGATATTTAAAAGTTCGGCTTAGCTTTTTAAAATATTTTAATATTAAATGTATTATTATTGTCATATTATTTGCATTACCTTATGATTTTTTCATTTCTACTAACAGAATGTTTCTGGTTTATCAAAAAACAAAATTAGTAATAAAAATTTTTATAAATAAATTGGTTTTTATTTCATCATATTTTTTATCTTAGCTTAGGATTTCTACATAGTTGAAACAAAAAAAATAAATAAAAAAAAATAAAAAAAAAACAAAAAAAAATAAAAAAAAAAATAAACAAAAAAAAAATAAAAAAAAATAAAAAAAAATCAAAAAAAAAAATAAAATCAAAAAAAAAATAAGAAAACAAAACAATAAATATAAAAAAAAATAAAAAAAAACAAAAAAAAAATAAAAAAAAAAATAAATAAAAAAACAAAAAAATAATAAAAAAAAAATTACTTTACAAAAGTTTCTCATTTTTTGATATAGAATCCGAATTTGCAAAAAAAAATACCGCTTCCCATTTGAAAATCTCGATTTTGGCCAATTTTGGCGATTTTCGGGCTTAAAAAACCCGGAAGTTAAAAATATCACCAATCGATAGGGCACCCTCGATTTAGTTAATAAATTTTTTTTTTTTTTAAATAACGGTCCCTTTCACTCTTAAAAGCTGATACCAATTCCCTGAAACACCCGGTATAGTCTCTACTTGTATTTTATTACTAAAAATATAAATTCCATTTTGAATTATTGGTAGAAGTTTTTAAATTTTGGTGAATTAAGAAAAGTAAATGCCATACCACAAAAAATTTACTATCATGCAAATAGTTTTAATATTTCCATTGAGGCTAACCCTCATAATTGTGAATTTTTACATGCGGTTTGTTTTAATTAATAAATGGTAATTAAATTTACATTTTTTTTTTATTTATAACTAATCCTAGCATCGAAGGATTTTGGTTAAATTATACTATTATGTATTTGAAATAGACATGATAGTTAAGTGGAGTAAACTTTACTGTAAAATTGTTTAAGTGTCATTAATATTTTTTTAATTATTCATTTAAAATAATTATTCATTAATATTTTATATATAATATACGAGTATGACATCACTAGACTGTACATCAAATTTTTAGAATATTTATATTATTATTTTACCATATTATCAGATATACAGGGTGATTCGGCTTGTTACCTGAAAACTTTGAAAAAGGTGAATCTTTTGATTATTTTAGGAAACAAATTGTTCTGGACATGGGGTTGCTATTTTTAGATTTTTATATGTGCTGGAGAGGGTTAAAGCAAACTAATTTATTGGATTACAAAAATAATAGTTTGACTTGACAGTTGTGTATGGCTAAGTTGTGAAGCATGTTACAATGCATTAAAACAATAATTTTGTTTTTTGTATCATTATTCTGTACAACTATTTTAACACCATAAACAAAGATATTGAGTACTATTAGCTTAAATTAAATTTTGGTTATTAAACCTAAAGTAAATCTGAGTTATAAATTCAGTGGTCTGAAACGTTTCAGTCTGCGCTCAATTGAGTAGCAAGATTTGGGTGAATCTCTATCAGACGATATAAATATTTTTCGGTTTTCTTCATTATTGTGGTTATTAAGAGATGAAATATGTTAATATAGTCATATTCTGTCATTGCGCATACGTACCAGGGAGCATTGATGATGGATATTAGTACTTTGCACTGGAAACGCTCAATTAATTCGATGTTGGAGTTCCTCATACTCCATCTCATAACTCTAGATTGACTGATGATATATTTATATATACTGATAGTTTACACTATAAAGATATCTTGAAGTAGCGTCCCATGAGCAAATAAAGTTGATTGAACTTAATTTTTAACAGATTGTTTTTGTTGATATGTAATATGAGTTCTCCAAGTGAGGCATCTATCCAAGTGCAAACCTAAGTATTTTACTGAGTTACACTGTACCAACTCCTTGTTGTTGAATTGGCTTTACAGGGTTGGTAAAAGTAATTTTTTTTTACCAGGTTATCCTTTACGGTTGCTAAAAGTAATATGAATGGATTTGGATGCAGTTTTTAGCCACTTTTGTATGTCTAACAAGTTATTCAGTATATCAGAATGTAACGTCAAGACAGATGTGTCATCGCAAAAGTAGTAGTGAGAAAGCTCGATGATGTTGGAAGATCTGATGTGAAAATATGATATATATAAACGATCCTAGGATACCTTCCTGACGAACACCAAATTCAATTTGTCTTGATTTAGATTAAGATTTGCTCAACATTGTAAGTACTTACCAAATATGATTATAAAAGTTGATGGTAGTGATTAGTTAGAAAATTTTTTAATTTGTACAGAAGTCCCTCGTACCAAAGTTTATTTGTGAAAGGCTTGAGTAATGCCCAGGAAAGCTGGGGAGCAATACATTTTCTTATCAAGTGATTAACTGCCCTATGAATTGTATAATGTTTTCTTTGCTCAAATGCGCTAAAAATTCTTTAGTGTGCAAAACATGTATCGAGTCTAATATCCACTTAGTAAGTATCGCTAATTAAGTTTTTTAAAATAAATTTTAAAGAATACATTGAATATTATCGGAATTGCACTTGTTAGGCATTTTCTTTTCTTTTTTCTAATTTAATTATCAATTTACTTGGTTGCAGACCACATTTAATTTGATAATAGCCAATTATTGTTTTTTTGACTTCTAGAACAATTTGTTATACCTTTATCAACCCGTAAATTATTTTATTAGAGATTATTTTATTTTCCATCAATGTCGGATCCTACTTACCCTACTGCATGATGATAAATATTCCACAAAAATGTAACAAGTTTTCATCTCTAATAAACGATACCAGACTTGCTCTTAAGCATTCAATCTGACAGTATTTACAAACAGACCAAGAACTAGAAATCGTGAATTCCAAATTATTAACTAACATAATTCCTCTTATGCATAACCTAGCTTTGTCATCTGTGGACGTTTTTACAGAAATAAATAACTTAGACATAAAAAAAGGTCATGGTCCTGATCTTCTTCCGCCGATATTTTTGTATAACTGTATTTTCAATTTAACTGCTCCACTTACCTTAATTTTTAACAGATCCCTAACATTAGGCATTTTTCCACTAATTTGGAAAACATCGTACCTAATACCAATTCACAAAAAAGGTGACAAAACTCTAATTGAAAATTATAGAGGCATAGCAATTCAGTCGACTATACCCAAGTTATTTGAAAAACTCGTGACAGATAAAATAACACCTATAATTAATCCAAATCATAACCAGGATGATGATCTCAAATTATACCACATTATAAATAATTTTAGTGATTTTTGCTTCCTCCAGTCTAAACTTAAATGCTTAGAAAAATGGTGCTCTGAAAACATGCTAGACCTCAACGTTAGTAAGTGTTACGTCATGAGCTTCACTCGTAAAAGATCTACATTTTTATATAACTATACTTTGCATAGCCTCAACTTAGAGCGTGTAGATCATTTTAATGATTTAGGAATCATCTTGGATAATAAATTAAATTTTTATCTCCACTATGAAACAATGATATCAAAGGCCAACAAAATGCTAGGTTTTATCAAAAGAAGGGCAAGAGAATTTAATAATATATGGGTAACAAGAACTTTATTTTGCTCCCTAGTGCGTTCAATCTTAGAATATGATTGTATTATCTGGAATCCCACCTTTCTAATCCATAGTACAAGAATTGAATCAATCCAAAAACAGTTCCTTCTCTTCGCACTAAGACATCTATATAATCCCAGAGACTCTAATAACCTTCCACCTTACACTGAAAGGCTCTATTCTATAAATTTACTGAGCTTAAACTCGCGTAGAATTTTACTTTCAAACTGCTTTACATTCGACGTTTTATCTGATAAGGTTGATGTTGACCTTATTAAATTAAGAATCAGAATCAATAACGATGTTAGACCTACAAGACACACCAAATATCTAATCGAAACAACACATAGAACTGAATATGGGAAAAATGAACCCATCAACAGGTGTTGCATACTATTTAACCAGTTCAGCTCCCTTTTCCATGACACACTTTCAAAAAATGCTTTCAAATCTAAATTAATTAACAGTCTCAAACAATTGTAGATAATGTATCAAATCCTAAATTAATATATAATTATAACTAACATTAACTTAATAATTAATTATCTCATATTAAAAATTAACTAAAATAAAATGTGATATTAATCTCTAAATTTTTTTCTCTCTCTTTCTATCTAATATATTAAAATAATGCAAATCAATAAAATGTTTAATTAGTATATTTATCTCTTAATAAGTAAATTCCTGCTAATGTAAAAAAAAAGGGTAAAAGTAGAAGAGAAGAAAAAAAAAAAAATTTAACTAGATTTGATTTGATCTAAAATAATTTTTTATATATTTATTGTATATATGTAATCTATGTATTTTTATAATTATTATGTATCATTTTTTTTTTTTTTTTTTTTTTTTTTGTCAATACCTTGTAGGTAATAAAATAAAATAAAAAATATAAATTATTGTCTGACCAAATATGATCACCCTGTATATTATCATTTTATATAGTTTAATATTTTTATTATGTATACTTTTATTATATAATTTCATTGTATATGCCTGATTATTATTTGTTATTGTTGTGGCGACTCTGAATCTACATACTTTTATTATTAAAAAGCTCAATGTAGTCATGAACTTCAAACATTATTATGCAACATTAATTTTTTTATTTCCTATTCTTAAATAGAATATCTACGTCATTTGTTATAATATGATCCAAAAACTTTTTACATATATTAAATTTAAATTCAGTTTATTTTAATTTTTAAAACAGCGAATTAAATTAAAATTGAGTTGAAAAACTCTGAAGGATCTATGTTTGTTTTTTCTGTATATTTTTTTTTCTGCTTCGTATGCTCTCATACACACATACGAATTTGAATATACATAATTCATAAAATTGAGGTCAAAATTTTGCTAGTTTAAGAATAATTTAAATTTTAAACAATTACACTCTACTATTTACATTGTTACAATTTATTTAAAACAAAAAAAAAATATTTTTCAAATACTCTTAACTATTTTTATTGCAATCAAGTCATTTCTACAGGAACGTGCTATTAAAAAAAAAAAAAAAAATTGTTATCCATATCATATAAAGTGGAGAAAAACTGAGTTTCATATAATGAACACTAACATCAATGGTATTATTGTATATATATATATATATATATATATATATATATATATATTTAATCTTCTACTCTAAAAGAAAATCATTTTATGTCATAAAATTTCACTCTTTTTCAAGAATAGAAAATTGGAAAGGATTGAGATTTAAACTTACAAATTATCCTTGATTGAGAATGAGCTAAAAGAAACTCGTATATACAACTGTATACAAAACAAAAAAAGGAGTCTAGTGAAATGCAATAAAAATTATTTTCTAACGAATAAATGAAATTTAAGGATTAAAGACTTTATTTTGGTGGCGACAAGTCATAACCGATTATGTCTAAAATTTGTGTTTTAAGTAAAATCAATTTTAAAGTTTAAATAACAGTTAAAAATATATAGGAACAAATTCCAAGTCAAGAACACCCTAAGTGCTTTTTGACAGAGATTTGGAATACACAATCCCGTACAATAGCTTTTCTATAGAATTTTCATGGTATAGACGAATTTAAACTATATCTACTGTAGAGTACTTAACAGCACAGTCCCATTTTATTTTTAGTTATAACTAAATATAATTTATTATATCCCAATGATCGAATCAGTCGTAACAGGTCGAATCAATCCAGAAAACATTTTTTGTAAAAAGCATTTAAGCAAAATAAGCCATTTAACCCACACTCAATATCTACCGGGTGGTCCCGAGCATCCGTATCAGCTTTTTAAGAGGGAAATCAACCGTTATTTAAAAAATAAAAAAAAATTAATAATTAAATCGAGGGTGCTCTATCGATTGGTGATATTTTCAACTGGCGGGAAGGAGCAGAAAAGGGCTTTTTAAGCCTAAAAATCGCCGAAATTGGCTGAAATCGAGATTTTCAAATGGGAAGGGGTATTTTTTTGTGCAAATTCGAATTCTATGTCAAATAATAAAAAACTTTTGTAAAGTAAATTTTTTTTTTTTTGTTTTTTTTTTAGTTTAAGCTATGTAGAAACTATAAACTCAGATAAAAAACATGATAACATGATAAACAAATTTATTTGATTAATTTTGGTTTACCGTTAAGTTTCTTATTTTTTGTCGTAGAATCCGAATTCATAAAAAAAATACCCCTTCCCATTTTGAAATCTGGATTTCGGCCAATTTCGGCGAGTTTTGGTCTTAAAAAACGTTTTTGCGGTCCTTCCCGGAAGTTCAACATATCACCAATCGATAGAACACCTTTGATTTAGTTAAAAAAAATTTTTTACAATTTTAAAATAACGACTCCTTCCTCGCTTAAAAAAGCTGATACGCATGCTCTGCATGACCACCCGTCTGTCTATACTGTCTGTCTATAATAAATCACTGTCTTGGTATGGATAACACCGTTATTATTTGTATTTAAAAATTATCGAAAAAAGCCATACATTTTGTAATTCTTATTTACAATTCATGTTAAAAAAAAATGATTATTTTCGTTTACACAAGCCTAACAAATCCTGTGATGATCTAAACTGTTAAAGACCAATCAGGTTTACACAGTAGGAAAATTTTTTTTAAAAGATAGTCAAGGAAAGGATGAATGATTTTATTGAATTAAATGACATTTTACCCATGCAACAACTTAGTTTAAGAACTAGTCATAATAATTCGCTTTCAAGAGCTAAACTTTTTATCAGGACAAATTTATCGAATGAAATATCGGTTGGTATGGTTATGTTTGATATTCAGAAACTTTTGACTCAGTGTGGTATGATAGTCTCATTCACAAGCGTTTCTGCAGTTCGGCTTTCCACAGATTATTCAAAGTACGTGAGTCCACCTAAATCCCAAAAACAAAATCCCAATGATACAAAATCCCAAATACAAAATCCCCAAAAAATATATTCCAAATTACAAAATTCCAAGTATGTATTAATTTTTTTTGTACATTTAAAAATTAAAAATTAATTTAAAATTTAAAATTATATACTTAATACATAAAAATGATTCGGCAAAAACAGGGTTCCAGTAAATGAGTAGCGTGGGTTTGGGGCGGTAGCCTACGACTTTAAAAATAAAATAATTCTTTTTTTATATATTTTTAACTAAAGCTGCGCGGCTCTTCTGATGGAGATGTTATATCGGCGTAGAACCTAATAACGATATCCTAAGGAAAGCTGGAAATGCTAGCTTTCCAAAAATATATATCTTTAGTAGCGCATCTTATCCTTTAAGTACGAAAAGGACATTTGTATATATATATATATTCAATAGATCAACAGATATAACGGGTTTTATACAAAAACATCAAAACAACAAGGATACTTTCAAATGTCCCTTTCGTCCTTAAAGGATAAGATGCACTACTAAAGATATATATTTTTGGAAAGCTAGCAATTCCAGCTATCATTAGAATACGGTCTTTAGGTCCTATGCTGATACAACATCTCTCTCAGAATCCCCCTCAAATGTGCTGTATTCCTTTACATGCCATTGACATTAACAGTGTTCTAATAAATGAGGAGCATTTTAGAGTTGGAGTCAAAAATCAGGGTTTGCCCTTTTTTCAGAATATTTATTTTAATTAATTTTGTGACTACTTACTTACCTTTATTTTTTTTTATTTCTAGAAAAAGCAGTTATCCAGATTAAAATTCGAAATCCCAAAATTAAGTGTTCGTTTTTGGTTTTAGGGAGTCTCGTACAGCCGTCCTGTCATTTAATGATTTTAGAACCACAAGTACAAATAAAATAAGTACAACTATTTAATTAATGTTTCTTTATATTACTAATATACCTAAAACAAAAAGATTTTTCTAGATAACAGTAATATAGATAGCAATAGAAATGACAATAATTGTAGCTCGGTTAATTTTACGTTAATTTTTAATTTTTAAATGCATGAAACTTATTATTTTGTGATTTGGGATTTTGTGATTTTAAATTTGGGATTTTTTGTTGGGATTTTGGGTTTGGGATTGTGATTTTGGGATTTTGACTTTGGGATTTCGGACCCAACCCTTCAAAGTACACGTAAGAAATATTGAATCAAACATACAATGCATTCGAGCTGGTTTATCTTCGGTCTTAGGACTATTATACTATAAAATTTTTAAGCCACAGATTTACCTAATCTTCGAGGCTATTTAATTTCTGTATTTGCTCATGATATGTAGCGGTTACAACATCTTAAGTCCAATATAAGTAACAACATCTCAAATCCAACATAGAAACCTGTAGCAGAAATCGGATGACGCCGATACTAACGTCAATTAGAAATGTGATCGATGCCCATAGAATAGTTCCGGTTTGAAAAACGTTAATAAAGTAGCAGTTTATGAAACAAGATATATTTTTCTAGCGATATGTAATTTTATTTGTTAAATAAATTGAAGTATAATAAAATAAAAATAAATTGTTACAAACATTTGATTACATGTGTTTACAATTATTGTTACATTACTCGTTGCTTACTGCAGGCTTCTCTGCCGATTAAATCACTGCTGGTAACTTCAGTTGGGCTTGTATATTCTCTCGAAGTATTTTTGTAATTTTGGAAAATTATGATCAACCCGAAAATTACCATTAATTTCAATCTTTACAAGCTGCGGTAAGCAATATTTCTTACCCAATGCAAAATTATTGCTTAAAGAGAATATTGAATGGGTTGATAATGTCAAGTATGTAGAAGGGAATGTAAGATAACAAAATAATGTTTTAATTACATATTAGTAAAATTGTAGATAAAATAAAATAAATAAAAACACTAGAATTTTATATTCGCTTATAAACTGAAAATTATCTATGAATATAAGAAGTAAATTAATTATTTTTAAAACTATATATTTTCTTTCAGTTCGCAACTATGAGTGATCCAGTTTATATATAGCAAATATAGCAAATATAGCAAATAGCACAAAACAAAATTCGTATATTGTTATTTAATTTACCTTTCTTTTTTCCCACAATTTTACTTCATCGAAAGGCTTATGTCAGTTAATCAACCGTTAATCATCCGTTAACCAACCAATCCGTTAATCAGAAATCTTAAAAATCATGAAATAATTGTTGTTAAATAAGCGATTATGACAAAAATATTTTTATGTCATATTGACATAAGCGATTACATACTCTAACAAAAACATGACTTATAGTTGTCAGAATCATACCAAATTTTGACAGCAAATACTTTCGAAAATTTCTAATACAGTTGTTATTTTAGCTCAAACTTTTCTTATGTTGACATAAGCGTTTTATGATTTTGTTGGCCCAGATTTATAAAATAAAGTCTATGTATATGCAATGCACACCCAGAAGGAACATTATAAAAATGCATTACTAAAGTTTTACTTCGTGAAAAAAAGAACAAGTTTTTTTTAATAACTTTTCTAGAGTAAGTAATAAAATAAGAAACTGTTTTTGCTTCTTTGACATTAAAACTCGAGTACCAAAATAGTTTTATAGGATAATAAAAAAAAAAAAAAATTGATTAAAAAAAATTCATTTTTTGTTTTTTAATCAATTTTTTATTTTTTTTTTTAACTTTTAATTATGTGCACTCAATAATCTTAATTTTTGAATTATGGTCTTAAAATATATTGTGTTGCAACACTACTCAAATTTATAAAGCTGTCATTGAAGAAAATATCCTTTGAATGGTGTTTTTTTTTTGTTTTTATATCCCGTGAATATTCTTTTTTAATTATATTTTAGAAGAATAAATTATGTAACAAATTAGTTGAGACGAGCTCATCGCGAGTTTTACTCTTTAATAAATTACTTTAATTTTTGTATTAAATTGCTTTGAAAACTTGTAAAATTTCCTTATAAACCAAATTTTATTATGAGTAGAGTAATTTTGAATATAATTAATTTTGTAATTTTAATATAATGAAAAATTTATATAAAATTAGTTTTAGTTATCAAAATTTTATTACATATACTTTTATCTATTTATAATGTTATCCATCCATTATTATTTTATTTACATATAGTTAAAATTATAATAAAAGATGAGCTGCCAGAGATATCACTTCTATCAAAATATTAATTTTCATATTCCATAACATATCAGGGCTAAAGACAAAACTAACTCAAATGTCAAGTTCAACTCAGAGCTCAATTCAAGCTTTGAGCTAGATTACAGTTGAGCTAAACACTATATAAGCTAATTTTACAAACTAGTTTAAAAAGTCAGTTAATTTAACTTTGAACTAGATTGGCGGATACAGAATTATATGAAAATATAAATTTCCATATTCCAATAAAAGCTTAGCTCAACTCAAATTTTGAGCTAGATCACAGTGTTGAGCTAAACACTATAAGTTCAATTTAGAAACTAGCTCAAAATATCAGTTAATTTGATTTTAAGCTAACTTGGAGGTTATAGAATTTGATTTAAGTCAAGCAATAGTTAGCTCAAATTATTGAGTTGTTACTCAAAATTTGTTGCTCTGTTAAATAAATTTTGTAATTAAATATTTTACTTAAGTTATATAAACAGAAACAATGCTATAACAAAATTTTAGTAAACAAATTCCAAAACACTAAAAATGTATGAATTTGAGCTTATTTGAATTAGTCTGAACTCACGATTATTTCGAATCTTGAGCTTGTTCTAACAGAAACAATGCTATAACAAAATTTTAGTAAACAAATTTTAAAACACTAAAAATGTATGAATTTGAGCTTATTTCAATTAGTCTGAACTCACGATTATTTCGAATCGTACAATCGAAACAATACAATCGTAGTATATAAATTTTTAAAACAATCAAATTTCTGATTTTTTAGCTCCTTTGAATTAGGCTCAACAAACGATTATTTCGAATCTTGAGCTAGTTCAAACAAAAACAATGCTATAACAAAATTTTAGTAAACAAATTTTAAAACACTAAAAATGTATGAATTTGAGCTTATTTGAATTAGCTTGAACTCACGATTATTTCGAATCTTGAGCTAGTTCAAACAGAAACAATGCTTAAACAAAATTTTGGTAAACAAATTTTAAAACAATAAAATTTATGATTTTTTGAGCTCCTTTGTATTAAGTTCAACTCACGATTATTTCAAATGTGCAGCTAGTTAAAATTTTAGTTAAACACCATTAGTTCAATCTAAAAGCTAGTTCACAACTTAAGTTAACTTGAATTTGAGCCCACTTGAAGGTTATAGAATTTAAGTTGATTGAAACTTAGTCCAGTTTTATTTTGTGAAAACAAAATTTTGTTCTAACTTTATGGTTCTGATTATGAAAATCTATTCTTTATATATTCCGTGGATATCACTGGACTTTTGAATATGTCCAATGTCCAAGATCTTTCACTGATTTGTTTTACTTCGACTATATTATATTTCATTCCAACATACTTTAATATAGTGTTGTGTCATAGTCTTCTTGAGTTTTTCAGCTTTTTCCAACTTAATCCCAAAGTGATTATATATTTTTTTTAATTGCTTAATATACGATTTTAAACAAACTTGACCAAATTTAATCTATTTTCTGCTTCTAAACGATGCCAACAAGCTGCTTAATTTTTTAATTATACTAAATGTTATACAAAGTAGCTGTAGATTTTACAATATTGAGTGTGTTACAATAACTCTAATTGGTTTTTCTATTTACTTATTTAGATTGAATGATATTTGGGACATATTATTGTCCATTTTTTTTCGATTAAATATGTCTTAAATAAATCTTTTAAGTTAAAACTAATGGTATAAATAGAATTGGGGCGACTAGCGACATATACAGTTACATCCATTCATTTTATATGCACATAAACACAATTGCGGATGTAGCTGGGCGACGGATACAAATTAGAAAAATTTCTATTTGTGTATTCGTCGCCCAGCCTACCTTTTGGTAGCATATGATTGAACATGATTAAGCGTAAACAATTTCCAACAACATTAAAATATTAAAAGTAAATCTATTTTCTTTTACATTCTTTGAGGTGGCTTTTGAGGAAAAATTAATAAATCTAGTAAATTTAGTAGTTTTTGTAGCTCTACTTTGTATTCGCAATTGTGTTTATGCCAGCGATGTATTTATCGCCAGTCGCCTCAATTCTGTTTATACCATAAAAGAGTGTTTTATTCACTAATACTACTCGAACTCATCAGTAGGTAGGTATATTAATGTTGGACTACTTATACAGCTATTACATATATAAAAAATTTTGAGCAATACGACCATTCAACTTCATCAAAGGTCTAAATAAATCAATGATTATAAACACTATATTATAAACCAAAATTTGAATTGTAAAAAATAATTGAATAAAAAAACTCATATATAGATTTTACAGAAACTAATATGTGAGTTTTAAAACCCAAATCAAATTCATTTTTATAAATTAAATACTGTTGTTACTATAGTTTTAACCATGTATTATTTTTGGTTTTGTCTTGAATATTATGTTAGGTAATTCTAAAAATTTTCTTTTGAAAAAAATGTTGATCATAGTGTAGTATGCTCTGATAATACCGTTATTTTTTTAATAAAGCAAAAATAAACATTTTCACCCCTATTCTAAATTCCCTCGTAGAGCTACGTCGGAGGGAATGTTCGAAAAAGCGATTCTAAATTCCGAAAGAAATGCCTTCTAAGTTTTTCCTCGAAATTTCGTAGACTGACTTTTCTCAATTACCTCGGAATTACGTCGTAGCTCTACGCGGGAATTTAGAATAGGGGTGTTTATTTACAAAAAAAAAAAATAACGAAACTCGAATTTAGGTCCACATAAATGTAGATTAGAAGTGAAATCTGAAAATTTGTTATTTATGTAGGTCATAAATATTGAATTGATCATGTTTTGGGAACATATAAATGGAATTTGGTTCTACATTCAGGATGTTGTGGTTATTAAAGAATTTGCATAACTTCTCTTCTGCCATCTAGGGATTGCTACGATAGAGAGAATTGAGCAAATTTTACCCTTCATGTTTCACAAGGAAAACGCTTAAGTAATACAGATTTAATTTCCACTGGGCATGTACCTGTGCCTACAAGATATCTACAAAAAAAGGTAAATAGCTTCGTTTGTACGACGATGTCCAAGAAGAACAAAATAAGCAATAACATTTGGGTTAATGATAAAACGATAAGACCATTTTGGACTTTTTTCAAATGTTTTAACTTATTACTAGAAGCCACATATAAGAATTGTACTTCATTTTAGGTCGTATGAATGGTTTATTAGAAATTCAAGAGATCAAAGGAGGACAAGTAAAACATACAGTGGCTAAGAAAACCTAAACATTTGTCTGCATCTTTTGCACATCGAATATATGGTCGCTGCAGATTATTTTTGGATTTAAGTGTATACCTGGTATTTTGCTTAAACTTTCAAACCACTTTTTAAAGTTTATTTTTTTGAAAAGAAAGGTCAAAATCAAAAAATGGAAATTTTTCTGGAGATAGTACAGCTTTGAGTTTTTGAAGTGTTTTTGTGAAGTGAATTGCGATAAAATCATGGCTGAGAAAATTGGCTATGATGTCTCTTTTGGTTAATGCGTACCAGGGTTCATGTTGGACTTTTTGCAAATTCAGAAAGGTTGTGGGAATTAGAAAAAGTTCAATTTACTCACCTTTGGGAGTATTGCAACTACAATATTTGAGCCAGTTGATATTATGAATGTTAAAATCTCCGGTTCATAAAATTCCAGATTTTGAATGGATTTTTAAAGATGTGTTGATTGTGTTAGACAGGTTATTTAATTCCACAATAGCCGCAGGAGGTCCCCTAAATTGAGGTGATTTATAGAGGAAGCAAAAGTGTTTTCCAAGAGGAATTAAATGTAATTGAACAGTGGGTTGGAGCTGTTAAAGTTGTTAAGAGTGTTGTAAGCAACATCAGATCGTATATGGGAACAAAAAGTGTTTATTTCTAGTCCACACTGTAAAACAAAGTTGATTTATTACATGGATATAATATCCAAAAATTCAGCTAAATTTTATCTTAATTTTCTCACTCTTGCACCCCCATATAAAAGTGCGGTGTGAATAAAACTATATCGCTATTGTATTTTTTTTTTTTTGAATAGTAATAATTTTGCTTTTTGTTTCACAAATATTTTTCAAAAGAAAAAAAAAAAAATTTAATTCATTTAAAATGCGAATATCCTTTTTATTCTATTTTTGTTTTTTTTTGTTTTTTTTTGTTTTATTTTTTTTTCATAAAAAGCTAAACCGAATTAAAATACTTAATTTTATTATTTCTTATCTTTTTTTGTTGTTGTTATATTTTTGTTATTTATTTATATTTTTATACTTAAAAAAGATAATAAAATACAAAAATGGTAAAAATGGTTGTTGGGTGGTGATTGGGGGGGTTGGTAGAAAATGAAAGAAAATTTATGTAATCGAAAATATTTTATGAAAGCATTTCATCAATCAGTCAAATCTTATTTAAATGCACATCACATATATTTAAAATCGTTTGTATTTGAATACACCACACTATATACATATACATAAATAATTTACACCTACATAGAATATTCATGAATTATAAAAAAAAAAAAACAAAAATTAAATCCTGAAGAGTTATACCGTAATTTTTCCGCCCTATGCCCCATGGATATTTTTACAGGACAATGATGATGATGAAGAGTTATATACCAGTTATATGTAGGTCCTGTATTCGACTGTATTTGTGATTACTTGTATTTGTTAACAAAAAGAATAATTCAATGGTATTTTTTTTTGTTTTGCTTCGGGATTTCATTGACTGGGTGAATTGAATGGCTATATTAAATGTATATATTACGAAATATTATGTTTTACGTCATTGAAATGAGCAAAAAAAAAAAAAACAGAAAAAAAGAAGAAAAAAAAAATGTCTTCACAAATGTGTTGTATTGTGTACATAGTGTATATGTATGATGAGATTTTAGAGAAATATGTGCGGTAACAATATTGTAATAGTGGTATTAATACAAGTAGTTGAATATGGTACTAAATCTATTTTTAGCTATGTATATATATATATATATATACATAGATTGAGATTATAGTTTTAAACGAGTTGAATAGAAGGTGGTGTTTAATAATAATACAGAATTTCTTTATTTCGATTTCATTCTTTTTTTGTTATTTTATTACATATATACATATATATAAAGTGGTTGTAAAATTTTCTTTGATTTTAGAATGGACGCTGATATTGCAGAAAATTTCAAATTATTTCGATATTCATGTTGACATTATGTTGAAATTATTTTTTGTTGGAATAAATTTTGAAATTTCATGGTAAAACATTTTAGTTTTTTTTATTTTTGTTATTTTTTTTTTTTTTTTTATTATATTATAGAAGTATTGTAAAATTTAAGGATAACATTTTATTTGATAAGGATTCTGTATAGAAAAGATAAATATTCTAAGAAATTTATTTAAAGTCTGAGGCTAGGTAATAAATTTTTCGATTTTACGATGAAAATTTTTTTTTCTTTTTTTCTTGTGTTTTTTTGTTTTTTTCTTTCTTTATTTTTGTATTATATGAATAATTTGGAAATTTAAATAGATTGGGAAAAATTTCATGACTATGAATTTGAATTCAGTTTTTTTTTTGGTTTTTGTTGTTTATGAAATTTTTTTATCCTTGACGTTAAAGATTTTTTTTTTGCTGAATTTCTGACTGAAATTCGTTTTTGAAAAATTATTTGGGTTTTTCAAAAAAATTTTTTTTTATATTTAATTCGTTTTTTTATTATCATAATCATTTTTTTTTGCAAATTTTAATTTTCTGTTTAAAATACAATTCTGGAAATTCGTCTTTTCCAATTGAAAAATTTTTTTGATTTACAAATTTTATAAAATTTTTATATTAAATTTTTTTTTTCAATGTAAATCAATTTTGGAATAAATTTTGTTGAAAATATTCAATTTTTTAGTTAAATTTTAAATTAAGTAATTTTGAATTTAAACCCAAGTCAAGTTTGTGTTATTAAGAACTGATGACAGGACTGTAAATATTGATGAAAATATCATTGATAACAATTTAGGATTATGACTCTATAGTGTGTGTGTGTTGTAAGTATTGATGACAGGGATTTTAAATGTTTGAATCAAATATTAATTGATAAATTTGCAATATGACCCCAAGTCTGTGTTATGAAGTGTTGACGGGACTGTAAATATTGATAATAATTGTTGTGACATTTATAATGTCTATAAATGTGGATAATTTGTTGATAATTATAAGATTTGTGTTGAGGATGGGACTGTAAATATTCTAATAATTTTAATTTAATTGATAAATTTGCATTGGGACCCAAGTGTGGGTTATAAACTGATGACAGGATTGTACATATTTAAGTAAAATATCGTGGATAATTTAAAAGTAAAACCCAGGTTTGTATAATAAATATAGATGAAAGGAGTATAAATATTGAATTTTGTCTTGATAATTTTGTATTAAGACCCAAGTTTGTATTATGAGCAGATGACGGGAATAATAAAAATTTTTTTTTTTTGTTTGATTGTTTTTTTTTTTTTTTTTTTTAATTTAAATTTTGTAGGAACCCAAAATTGAAATTACAATTATGATAACATGAAAAATAAATTTATTTATAAAAATGATTATTATTAATTTTAGTTTATGAAAGGAAAATATGGTGGATGTTTGTTTTATTTTTGTTAATTTTAAGGAGAAGTACTGAGAAAACAAAAAAAGGTCATTAAACATTAGTTTCTTATTTTTTGTCGTAGAATCCGAATTTGCAAAAAAAAAATACCCCTTCCCATTTGAAAATCTTGATTTCGGCCCATTTTAACGATTTTTGGGCTTAAACAACCTCTTTCCGGTCTTTCCCGGAAGTTTAAAATATCACCAATCGATAGAGCACCTTTGATTTAGTTAATAAAATTTTTATTTAATTTTAAAATAACGGTTATTTTCCTTCTTAAAAAGCTGATACGCATGTTCTGGGACACCCGGTATAAGAGGTTGGATGTTTAATAAAAAATATCGAAAAAAATGTTTATGGATAATTTGTAAAGCCGTTTCCAGACACTTACTGCTATGGTTTTCTGACCAAATTGCACAGTAAGTAGTTGTTGCTCTATTCATGAGTATTAATCTGGCAATCAAATTGTATCTTAATTTGCTTTTGTAATAAAAGCTATCTATTGGTATATCAAAAAATATATGACTAATTAACTACAGGTGTGGATATGAAACAAGAGAGCATTTAAAATATTTTTTTTTTTATATTATGAGTCGCATGAGAATGTTTTTGGATCAAAGTAGTATAATTATTTTATTTTTGCAAAATTATTTAAAATCTTAATGCATGCGCCATCGCTTTTGGATATGGATCAAAATACATTTCAAACAAAAAGGGTATATAGATCAAACTGACATCTAAATATCTTTTAAGTCGATAAAGATAGGCATAAATTGATAGATGTCTCCAAAATCTAGAAATCAATTTATAAGTCCAAACACATTGAAGTGGCGTATGGATCAAAATGAAGCACTCAGCCGGTGAAAATACTAAATTATAGTATAGGCCAACTATCGGCAACCATTTAACAAAAACGAAAACAAAATAGCCTAATTGTAATTAATGAGAAATTTGGTATTGTTTGAAAACTTTGAGCAACTCGTTGTAGTTCACCTCAAAGTTGGTTGCACCTGCTTTTAATATTGCATGCAGGTGTTCATCAGTTATTCTACTACGATATTTGCTTTTATGTAATTTAACTTTGACAATGTTTGTTGGCAGATATATGTGCTTGCAAAAGTTATTATCATCCCAGCAGAAAATTGTTTTAAAAGCGGAAAATTGTTTTAAAAGCAGAAAAGCAGAGTCCGGTAGATTAGAATAAAATGTTTTCAGCTGCGATGGGTCAAAAGTTGATTTTAAAACATAATTGGATTGTAGGTTAATTAACTCCATTTCCAAGTAATTGGGAACATCTTCAAGTTTAATTGCAAATGGATTTTGAAAAAGTTCAATTTCTTCGGAGGGGCTGTGAAAGTTAGAAACTCGTGTCGAAAATTCATTTTCCAAGATTTCGACATAATCGTGAAATTTTGGAAAATAAAATTAAACTGTATGATGCCATCTATTTTTTAATGGCTGTGGCGAACGAATAAAACTAATAAAAAATAAAAACACAATGGGCCGCATTCAACAACCGAATGGGCCGCATTTAGCCCATGAGCCACACGTTGCCGGTGGCTGGTAGAGGCTATTGTATATGAATTCCATTTCTTTAATAAATTAAAAGCCAGTATTGAACTGTATACTTTTAACCTAAACTCATCTCAATAAATTTAATTTTTAATTTGGCAAACTGAAAGAAAAGCTAAAATCAATGGCATAAAATATTGCTTGTATATAAAAAGGCTTAGAGTTGATATTTTTATCCTAAAACCAATTCAAAGCCATTTTGATAACGAACAAAAGACTCCGGAAAACGGTTTAATATCTCATATATTGTACTACAAATAAGAATACCTCGAAAAGACCTTGCTCACGTGCTTTATAGTTTCTAAGCATTTTATATTTTTAGACAAAACCGGTTATATTCCAAACCGTAATCACTATATCATTATAATAGATGGGCAAGATATGTAAAACTATTGCATATAACCCGGGGCAATACAAATGAAGAAAATTTAAAATTCGAATTATCCAGATAAGGACAAAAATAATTAAATCAATGTATGAGTGGTGGTTGCAAAACTCTAATTAGAATTAGTACTAACTGCTCAACCTAAATAAGAGCGTACGATATGGTGTATACAATTTACCTGCATTTGTGTGGATTACGTATAGAGATTTTGTTAATTTACATGTGTTTATATGTCAATATCTATACGCCAAACGTTGTACGCTCTTATTTAGGTTGGGCAGTAAAATGTAATTCGTTATTGTCACTCACGTAACACCAAAAGCTATTAGCACTAAAATTTAACTCACACTTATCTTATCTTAAAATTCTCAGAGTGGAAGGTCGTATTCAAAACTCAGATCTGCAATTTGATTAAAAGCATCCACTCCATCTACTGGAATGGGCCTACTTTGTTAAGTTGCTAATGAGAATTCATATGGATTCGTTTCAAATAAATATAAAAGTTCAAAAAAATACAAAAGTTATATTGAATTATTCGTGTGCCTCACAATAAAGGCAATTCATTTAAAATTAGTAATTGATATTAGTGCAGAGGAGTGTATGTAGGCATATTATCGCGTTACATCACTTTGAGGTAAATGTCCGGAAATGTATTGTGAAAATTATACTAATTTTTTGGTATCAGACAAACAACTGCACGGGCACAAATTATTGCATCTGTATAATAGTATTTTTTTCTCTCTTAACTGTATTGAATACTTCGAAATGAAAATGATAATTATTTATAACAATAGTGACCTTTATGGTTTATTCGAATCTTACAATCTTAACAGTTGGAAGGTTTAGTCCATTGACATTTTATATTTGTTCGTTCATTTGAAATTTTATGCCTTGCAAGACCGCCAGAATGTTTTGTAGATCTCTCCCCAAAGGTTTAGGGCGTTGGATCAGTTTGGTTGCATATTGATTAATATTTCTAAGAGACCAAGGTGGTCTGGGTTATGGTATGTAAAATTTTTGTTGGATTCTTTGAATTGTATCGATGTTACTATTAGAAGCAGATGTCCATAACTGACACCCATAGGATCAGATTGGTTTCAGAATGGCTTTATATAGCAACACTTTGTATTCCAGACATAGTGTAGAATTTTTTCCAAGAAGCCAATAAATGCTGTTCGTTTCGTTGTCGTTGAGACGAGTTACATATACTCTTTTACTCTTATTGACCTTCATTTTCAAAATGAAGGTCTCTCATTGAGCACTTATAAAGCCATTTCTGCATGTGTTTCAAATGTTCTTGCAAAATTGAAGATGCTATGTGTGAATTTAGATGGCAACTTAAAATTGCAGTATTATTTGCGAACGTGGATGTTATTGTGTTCCTGTTTGCCGGTAGATCAGATGCTGGTGTATACTAGGTATAAAAGCGGTCCTAAGTAGTAGTAATAGATTAGTGTAATAGATAGTTCGTTTATTTCCAAAATTTGTTAGTATAACATAATTTATTTATTTTTTTTGATAATTTATTTTATTTTGTTTAAATCAAACAAATTATAATAATTAATTGAGATTACAATGATATTTTTTATTATAAAAATAAAAATAAGTAAAAGAATAAAACAAAAAAAACGAGAAAAATAACAAATAGTAAAAATAATAATAAATTTAACAATAATGAAGAAACAAAAAAATGTAATAAAATCAAAACAGGTTTTAATAAATCGTTGCAAAGTTAACTGAAACAATATTTTGATCTAGATTAAATTATTTATTAATTAATCCAAAAGCAGGGCTTGGCAACAGTTGATATGTTATGTTGGATATACAGAAGTCAGCACATCTATTTTGTTAATAAATCTTAAATTTAAGAATAAATTGCTACTACATAATATTGTAAAATATCAGTAACTAGAGAAAAATTAGTAACTACAAGATGAGTTGCATTAGAGGGATGGATCAGATTAAGCAGATAATTTGGAATAAAGGCGCTTCTTTAGGGTATCTTTAGATAGGGAAAAATCAATAAAATTCTGGTATTTATTACCCATGATCATCATTCTATGGATTGGTTCATTCATTCCATAGTTGGTAAGGGTAAAGAGGGTAGAAGACCGAAAGCACCTGATAGTATTTATTTGGATTAAGTTGGAAATGTAAGGAGAACTAATATTTTCTTTGACCACTTCAGTGACAAATATAACATTCGCAACTTCGCGTCTTTTGTTCAATGTATCAAAATGAATTAAATTAAATCTGTGTTCATATGGTGTCAGACCAGGGTCAGACTAGGGGTCAGACCAGGGAAGATGGCGTAACGCGAATCTTAGCAAATTTTTTTGAATTGCCTCAATTCGTAGTGTATGAATTTCATAATAAGGAGACGAAACCTGGTTGGCATATTCTAGTTGTGGCCCAACAAGACGTCAAATTCTCTGGACCATCGTTTTATAAAACCTAACATTGAATTAGCCTTATTAATAATATTGCTATAGTGTAATTTAAATGAGAGTTTGTCATAAAAAAAAAACACCTAAATCTTTGATGGACTTAACTTTTTCAAATACTTGTCCGTTAAGGAAATAGTTATTTGGAAGGTATGTAGTACGTCTATTGTAGCACATTACAGCACATTTATTGATATTTAAAAGAAGGTTGTTAGACTTACATCAAATGAAGAAGTTATCAAGGTCAATTTGGAGTAATAGTGAATCATTTGGTGATGTTATTTTTTTGGAAATTTTCATATCAGCAGCGTAAATTTGGACTTGGCTATTTTTTATTACTGATGTAACGTCATTAATGGATATTATAAATAAAAGCGGTCCTAAATTGCTTCCTTGAGGAATAGCAGAGTTAGTTTCAAAGGATGATGACATAGCTGACCTAAATTGATCTGACACTGTATTTGCTGTTCGGAGGTAAGACTCCACCCAGGTGACAAAGGACTTCGGCAATCCTAGTTTTGTCAATTTACATAAAATACACTATGCGGTAAAAATCTGTATAGATGACGTCGGTTTGAAAGCCTTTCTCCATGTTGATAATAAATGTAGACGTAGATTCAACTAAATTAGTTACTGTTAGTACTTATGTTTTACGAATCCGTGCTGGTTTAGTATAAGAAAACCGGTGCAATGGTGATACATTTGATCAAAGACAATTAATTCGAATAGTTTGGGAATGGAAGATAATTTGGCAATAGGACGGACGATAGTTACTTACTTCATTTTTTTTTTACCTTTCTTGTGAACAGGTCTAATGAAGGCATCTTTCCAGAGAGAAGGGAAGACTTCTGTAGTAATCGATAAATTGAAGATTTTAGACAGATTCTGAGACATCATCTGGCCCAGGAGATGGGTTCTCTCCGAACTTTTTTAAATAGTCAAGGACGAGAGTTTTACTTACATGTATGGAAGGCATGAGTCACATTTATAATGACAGTCTTCTTATACTTAAGTTAGAGTTTAGATTATTAGTATCTCAACAGGTGTGAGTTTTATTTTATTCCAATTTTTATTTTGCATTATATTTCGTCGGTTAATTTCTATTTTCGAACAAATGTTTTGAACTAGTTTCGAGTAAATCGAGTTTAAAGTTTGATGTTCAATAAAAAAAAAACTGCCCGATAAAAGTTTCTTTTAAAATTGAGTATTAGCTATGTATATTTTCAAGCTATAAAAATAAAATTATCACGACTGTTTGCGCCCAAGATTCGATGAGATAGAGCCAAAAAACTGAACCCACCTTTTTTTGCTGTTGGCTATATCCCATGGATTGTTAAAAAATTTGTTAACATTGTATGAAGTGTCCGAATTTTGTTCGGATATGTCCGATTCTAGAACATTTTTTGTTTTGACTAAAGTGGTGTAAAGTAGATAAGTCTGAAAAAAAGGTTAAACCTGAATAAAATAAGAGAAAAACAGTATTTTTTATTATTGTTTTTTAAAATTTTATTAATTTTTATATTAAATTTTAAATTATCAGCTTTTTTTCACAGCTTTTGTTTCATAAAAAATAAATATTGTACTTCATATCACATTTATTAATTTAATTAATAAGCTTAACTTGTGACTATTAAATGATATATTAATAATTAATGTAATTTTATATTAATTTTTATATAATTTTTATCTTAACTTTTAAATTAACAGCTTTTGTTTCGTAAAAAATAAAAATTGTACTTCGTATCACATTTACTAATTTATTAAATATTCTTAGCGCCTAACTAATTACTTATTACCTAGTACTTTTTTGAAAATGTTTAATGAATTGAAATTAACTAATATTATAATTAAATTGTTTTTAGAAGTTACAAAAATTTTCCAAATGAAATCAGTAGATCTTTAATTTGATCATAATTATGTTAAATTTTAAATAAAAATATCACGAAATTCATAATAATAATTTTAAAAAATAGTTTTCTTATTTTAAAAATTTAATGATGGAATAAATTGAAAATATTTTAAATTTTCAATTATTTTATTTTAAATATAATACTACAGTCTTATTTTCGTCTTCTTGTCTCTTTTTTACCAATTCTTTCAATTTGTTTCGTAATTTTGGTCTGCTTCGAAGTTCTTAATAAAGCTGCTAAATATTTTTTATCTTCTTCTGGTAAAAAAGGAAAAAGATCTTGAATATCTTTTGCTTTCGCAGCTGAAATTTTATTTTCTGACAAAATGTGTAAAGTTTCACTAAAAATATTTTTAGGAGTGGATAATTTATTCTTCATAGCTTTTGCATATAAGGAATTTGCTTCGTAAGTAGTTTCTTCAAAAGATTTTTTATATTTTATAAGTATTTCCTTCTCCTTATCGAACAATATTGATTTTATTTGAAAAAATGGTACTTTTTGAAAGCATAGCTTATTAGCTACTGTTGAAAAATTGTAAAAATCTTCTGGTTTCATTTGCAAAATTTTTAGTGATACTTTTTCAGTCTTAAATCTTGTTAATAATTTAATTAAATGTAACGGACTGTATATTTCTATATTTTTTAAATATCGGTCTAAAGCTGAGTGGACACAGTCCACTTCTTGAATATTCGAGTGACCGGGTTCTGAAAATTTTTGCTCTATTGTTGTAATTTTGTCATGATTATGAAGAAACATTTTTAAAGCAGTTGTGTTAATTTTGTTCCTGTTTTGAGGAACGCATGCATCACTCCATAATGTAATTTTTTCTATAGCTGGAAAATCTTTAATAATTTCTGTTAATATCCTTATAAGGGCACTTGAAATGTCATTTCCCGAGCGTCCGGAAAGTACTTCATTCCAAATAGAGCAATATGTTATTTTATTTATGTTTGGCAATATTAAAGTACCAGTTAAATTAAATGTGTTTAGTTTCCTTTTATAAAAAAATGTAGATGCATTTCCTTTTGGTAGACCAAATACTTTTTGCAAGTCGTAAGCTATGATAGCATGCTTAATATCATCATCGCAACGATCTGAATCCCGTTCAACTTTTCAAGTTACTTTTTGTTTTAAATGAATTGAATAGAGATGCTTTTCTTCCTCAGTTGCATTTTCTTTTTTTAAATTATAAAGTACACATTTATCACACTGGTCTTTTTTAGGTTTATGAAACCCAATGTTAAATTCTGTTTTGAATATTTTCCTATAAATATGAATTTTGACAGGATCATCTGATCTCTCTAAATAAAGTTGGAACATTTTCGTTAGAGTTAAATTTGATTCCAAATACATTTTTTGCGTGTCTGATCTACAATAGTGTGAATCAACTATTTCAAAACTGGAAATATGCTTTTTAACTGATTCTATTTGTTCCTGAGGAATACAATATTTTACATGTTTTCCTTTAATTCTTGGTAAAGGTGTGCCAGTTGACTTGTCACATAATTTTTCAAAACAATAGTAAATACGTGCTTTATTAATGGAAAGAGTATTCATAAAGAATAGTCGACATACTCTGTGAATATGCGATGAAGCTAAGTAATATTTAAATTAAAACGATTTCACGATTTTGCTATTAGATGTACGGCGACGTTTAACATTGCATTGCTTTACAAATTTCAAGTAAAATTTGGTCTTTTCATTATCCGACAATTTCCAAAAAGCTTCAAAAATATTCTGCCTATCTTTTTCTGAAAATATTTTTGTACAGCAGAAGTTACAAGTATTTTTACAAGGTGGTTTCATATATTTCGGTTGAACATCTTCATTTTTATAATTTGTATAAGATAAACCAGCCTCTCGTAATTTCTTCTGAATATTTTTTTTCCATAATTCAGGTTTTCTTATTTTTTTCTTCATCAATAAAGGCGATGTATTGTTTTCAGAATCTAAATATTTTTATTGAATTAATCATTTTAAATATAAAAAGTTTCTAAATTAATATTCATTTACCATAATAACTTGAACTAGATGGTAGGCTTGCACTTTTTTTGGAATTATCAAAACTATTTTCTAAATCTAAAAAATAAACAATAATTTATCAAAAAGTTATTATGGAAACTGATCTTAAAATATTTTAAAAATATTGTTACCGCTTAAATTTAAATTTGAATCTTCTCTGCTATTGGTTGCAGGTTGAAAATTTGGATCCCTGTACTCATCATCCGCTGTAAAGTAATAGTAAAGTAATAGTAATTCCATATTGTAATAAAAATAAAACATGAATTTAAATAAAAAATATTATTCAATTATACATACAAGAAAAATCTGAATCAGAAGAGTAATAACTTTCCGTGCTTCTGACTTTTTTTGAGCGACGATTATACACAAAAATTTTTACAAGAATTTAATTTCAAGAATAAAAGTACTTACCCTAAAAGAGTTGGTGACAACGACGGTGTTGATGATTCTCTTTCCATTATTATTTTTTTTTAAACAACACAAACATGACCATAACACTTTCAGAACTTTAACAAGACTGAAAAAAATATTAAAATGCAATGCTCTTATATAGTTTTTTACAATATACATTCGGCTGCTTATGTTGTTGGCTGAAAACTAGCTCAATTTATTAGTTGTATGTTTAAGCCATATCCATATAAAATGGCTAATGAGTAAGTAAAATGCATGGATATGGACGAAACAAGTATAAAAATTTTGTTATTTCGTTTTCAGACATATCCATATAAATTTTCTATTGTCCAAACAAAATATATGGAATTGGACGAAATTTCTAAAACAATTTTTATTTTTATTTTTGGACATAACCATAGCATTATTAATGCTATATAAAATTTCATAATGTAAATGGACCAATTAAAAACTTACGGAAAACCTAAAAATTTTTAGTCCATATCATCGGATCATTAAAATGTCTTATTTAAGGAATTAGAATAAAATTGTCGAAAACTTCATTGAAATTTTCGGACATCAACCAAAAATTTGGATTTGTCCGATTTTATTATTCAAAAATGTTGAAAAAGTGGAGATGTCCGAATCTCGACTCTTTATATCTACAAAACTAAAATAGATAATTCAAAACGGGGCACACTAAATGAAAGAGCATCCCTAAAAAGCTAAGGACCAAGTCCTAAGTCAAAAAACTCAAAAGTGGCGTTTGTCCGAAAATAGAAATTTACCGACGATTTGTTGTTTAATTTAAAATTTATTTTAATTGTCACAAGGAAAAATAATGGAAAATTACAAAAACCTTGTGACTACTTGTATTTTTAAAAATTTTACTTAAAAACTTATAACTAAAGAGTATAACTAATTTATAGCTAAACAAAGCCCAAACAAAAAAAAAAAAATACAAGAAATGATTAAAGCAAACAATCCAAATTTAATTACATTTAGTAATTATCGACCAATTGTCTAATTAAAATGTTTTCGGAGCTGGAGCAGTTGGCAATAAATTTGTTAGCTCTAATAGTAATTTTATCTGTTATCGTCGTACTTTTGGATTTCAAATGGCTATATTGTACTAGTAATATGTGAATAAAATTAACATAAAATTAAAAATTTGTTCAGAAGTTAATAAAGTACAATCAAAGAGCTGTTTTTGTAAATTTCTGTAGGCTCGACTAGTTTAAAAATGCAAAAATAGTGGGACAAAATAAAAATTTATTTAAAGAAAAATTTATCTACTGACGACACAGTGTCTCGCCATAGATAATAACTTTACAGATTTGTGATAATTTAATTATTATAAAACAAAATGTGTTGCAAGCTAACAACTTATTTAAAATTATCAAAATAATATCCGGAAAAAATTATTATTCTGAAACATCATTTCACAAATGATTTTTTCTTTGAATTTTTTATCATCACGTTCTAAAAATTGTTCGTGTGAATCTTCATTTTTTATTTCAAAGGTCATAAAAAATGCACATATTATATGTATATATATATAAATATATACATTATACATATCATGTATTACTTATACATAAAATATCTACTTATGATTATCTATTTACTTCTAAAAAGGTTTTTCTCTTTAGATATTTAAGAAATAACTTAAGGATTGCTTTTACATTTTACTTTGGTTACTAAAACTTTTAATGGGTAAATATGAATTACCATAATTTCCGTAAATAACCCGGGCTTAAATATAAAGTTTTTTTAAATGAAACCACTAAGAGCAAAAAAAAAAAAAAATTATAACAAAATAGAAAATTATTTATTTTATTGTTAATATGAATTTACACAAACTTAGAATCAAAAACGAATCCTGTTGCACGCATTTCAAATTTAAGGATATTCGAAAAATAAAATACGAATTTGTTTATTTTGATTTTATTATTGTTTTTTTTTTTTTTTTGTATTTGTAAAAGAGTATAATATTCACTCAATGAATTTATACATATATACAAAATATAATACATTCCGTTCTATGTCCCCACTGATGGGGTTGCCATCAGAGAGTGATGATAATGATAACAAAAAAATACATACTTGTGTATGTGAAAAGAATATTTATTTGCTTTTCGAATCTGATCTTTATAAGAATGAAACAAAAATAATAAAATATGTATATTTAAGGGTACAAATCTATATATAATGTTTTCAATTCAACATACTTATTATTAAGAATAACAAATCATGGGCACGTACCATTTAAAAAGTTTGTTTGTGAATAACACACGATAGACAGTAAAAGAACATAATAATGTACAAGGATATGTTTTTATCCTTTTAAATATAGAAAAATAAAATAAAAAATATATTTAACAAAAAAAATATTATAAATATCTAGGCGTAAAAACTTCTTCAAGAATTATGAAAGAATAAAAATGGTACAAATTTTCAATTTCCGGAAAATTCCATTTTCTGAAATACAGAAATTTTGTTAAAACTTTTTTTTTTTGTTAATTTAAAGTCAAATGAAGGAAGTTGATAAAAATAACTCTAACAAAATGTTAATACTATTTATTAAATATATAAAATGAGAAATGAAGAGCAAGATATTTATCTATATATATATATACAGGGTGGGGCTGGGGGCTATAAGTTACTGAACATTGTATTTTTAATATAATTTTTTGTTTATTTTGTATTTTTTTTATCATTTTATTTTTTTCAGTATTAGAAACAACGTTTGGGACTGGTTCAGTGTAGCCATGTATGTACGATTGAGGAATGAGCAGAAACTGTTGAGTTTTATGTTGTCTAGTCAAAATTCAATAATTCAAACCCAAAGAAAATTTCAATCGAAATTTTTTGCGCATTTCCATTAAAGTTTCCATAAAATTTTAGAATTTGGGATACTGAAAACCCAAGAGTTATTCAACAATGTTCGTTACATACATTTAGAGTCACAGTTTGGTGCAGAATATCAACACAGAAAATCTACGGCCCATATTTCTTTCAAAACGAAGATGGAACTCATATTATATTTGTTTGTGACTGAATAGCTCGCAAAAGGCATAAATGTTGTCAGGAATAGGTACACATCGTCTGATTCTGAAATTGATATCGAAGTAATAATAGGGTTCATCTAACACATAGACCCACAACTCTAAAATGATATACATTGTCTGATTCTGAAATTGACATCGAAGTAATAATAGGGTTCATTTAACACATAGACCTACAATTCTAAAATAATATAAATTGTCTGATACTGAAATTGACATCGAAGTAATAATAGGGTTCATTTAGCACATACAATTCTAAAATAATGAACGGGGAAGTACAATTAATCTTAAGAGGTCGCGCTTACATAGAAATCCCCTTTAAAAAAGCAAAAATCTATGGGATGAACACCCTAACGCTTTTTAAACAAATGTTTGGCATCTCTTTCGTGCGCTAATCGGCTGGAGTACACAAATGTTTTTCAATTACGATGTGGTAGTTGCGGGTTCGATTGCCGTGGGGGGTATAAAATATAACTAAAAAAAAAATAGAAAAAATATTACATCTAAAATTTATAATCAATTAAAAATAATTAATATATAATGGAAGTCACACAAAATCCCCAGAAACAAAATCCCCAGATTTTTAAAAAGCCCCAAAAGCAAAATCCCCAAAAAAATGTTTTAGTTTATATTGGCATACAAATAAAATAATTTTTACTAAGACTGTGTCGTATGCGTTTACCTGCCTTCGGCAAAGACACGGTTTCAATAAATCAGTAGCGGGGGCTTTGGAGGCAGCAGCCCTAGACCTTTAAAATAAAATAAGTCTTTTTTTTAATATTTTTCACTAAAACTGTGCCGTATGCGTTTACCTGTAGTCGGCCAAGACAGGGTTCCAATAAATGAGTACCGAGCGTTTGAGGGCGGTAGCCCTCGACTTTAAAAATAAAATGGGGATTTTTATAAATTTTATTTGGCGATTTGGTGTTTGCGAATTTTTTTTTGGGAATTTGGTGTTTGGGGATTTTGATTTTGGGGATTTAGGTCCCAACCCTAATTAATACTGTATAACTAAAAATATTACCTATATCAATACCCATATATCTCATGCAACACAATAAATAAATATTGAACAAACACTAATAATAATTACACAATAATGTCAACAACTGTCAAAAGTATGTGATATGACGTACCCAGTAAACATAGTAACGTCAGACATCTTAACGTCAAATGGAAATTATGACGTCGTCTTGCAACATAGTTGCAGATAGAGTTATTAAGATATTGCCTCGAAAATTTAGCAGTTAGAAATCGAGTACGCTGGAAATGTCAAGTGGGAGGCCTATGCTCCCAAGAGAAATAAGGAAAAAAAAAATTTGTCAGACACAAATACGTACAATAGTTTTTTCCATTGAAATTCTTATGATGTAAATTCTAATTTACATACTAATAAACTATATCTTTTGTAGTTACTCTACCTCGCCTTCATAATAGTGCGTAGTTCCACTTTATATTTTGGTGATAACCAAAACTATCAACAATTTTTTATTATTAATTTAGTCCCAATGACAAAGGATACTGGAGCAGATCTTTGAAAACCCCATTAAGCAATTTAATTGCCTTCGTTGGGAATCGAAGGTAGGATCCTTCGGTTGAATGAGAGAATGAGAACCACTCAGTTTGTAAGATTCCAATTGTATTTTATGATCGCAATATCTTTATATTATTTCATTAATTATTATTTCCATGTCTTTACGATCCTAAAACGAACAAGACCACTTAAGAGAGTTAGGTTAAAACCTTTTATCTATTAAAACCTTATTGGATTTTGGTATCTTAATCTTAGATCAAAGGTATCTTAGTTTCTTTGAGTTAAATGTAAATTAATGGTTTAAGACTAGTTTTAATGTTGCAATAATGATAGGAGTTTTTAGTGGGTTAAAGTCCAACAGTCCTTCAAACTGCCTTCCACGGTAATAGGTAGTCCTTGAAGCCTCTTTCGATGATTTACTACTATTTGGAAAAAAAAAAAAAAAAAAAACAAAAAAATATCTTTTCGACTTAATTTTCTTCAAACTTTGTGCCACGTTACTTTCTTCATAGTACTGTAGTCAATGTTGAGACGTTTAAGTAATTATATTTCATTGATTATTGAAAAGCATTAAATTACCGTAATAATCCTATTAATATTTTATATATGCTGGCTGATCCACTTGGTAGTCTTCAACCGAACTTTATAACTTTACTATCTTCAACCGAAAAGTCGAAATGCTTGATTCCAAATGAAAAAAATAATTTTCTTTGATATTTCGATTTGACTCTTCATCATCTGGGACAAAATAATGGTACAAATAAAGATTAATGGCAAAAAAATAGCCTATGGATAGCTATATTTTACTTTATTTTTAATATTTTAACAATATTTTACTTTTTGCATCCCAAATACCTAAGCCAGTCCTATATAACTCGACTGTAAATCAATACTTTATTGTGTGACAAGACCAAAACACGAATTTCTATCTATAAGCCATACCTATCGTAAATTAATTTGTTTTTATTTTATTTTACATAAGCCTTCCAATTTCGAAGTATAGACAGCAAAATAAAAATCCTTTTAATAATCAATTTGTATCAGATTTTCAGATTTTTTTGATGCATCCATTTTTTATTTTATTTATTTATTTATTTTTTCTCTTTTTTTTTAATTGCTGTAGTAATAATTAATATTTTGTTAAAAATATAAATAAATTATTATATTCTATTATTTTTAATAATATATAAATAATACTTAATAATAAATAATTATCTAGATCTACAAAGTATATCAATTGGTATTGTTGTTGTTGTTCTGTTAAACTAGACTATATGTATAGTATGATTAAGTATGTATTTATGTAGGATTACCAAAAATTAATTACCAACAATATTTTTTTACAAAATGTATTTATGATATCAAAACATGTACAAAAATGATTAATATGTAATGATCATATATAAGCATACCGGCATACAGTATTATAATAACAAAAAAGGTTTAATATTTAATAGAAAATAAATGAAGTATTTATATTAACAAGTATAAGATTAAGTTGTGAAATAAAAAATGTATCCGGTGCTAAAGATATATTTTTTATTTGTATTAAATATCGGTTCGCTGTGAAATTACAGACTTTCATACACATATGATTTTCTGGCACACGATTAACTTCTAAGATAGCTCTGGATATTGAAAGTGTTTGGATTAAATCACTTATAAATATAAAGAATAGCTTGGATGAGAGAACTGATCTTTGGGGGATGCTAGCGTTTATTTGGAATCGGTCAAACTTTAATTCATCAATTAGGACTTGAATTGTACGATTCGAAAAAAAACTTTCAATACATTTGAGATAAGAGGTATCCAAATCTATAGTTTGACTCTTTGCTAATAATGCATTATGCCATACTGGATCAAAAACTTTTAGAAATATCCAGAGCCACAATATTTGCTTCATCTGAATTATGGAAACAAATATTTAGCTTCTCGTTAAGGTATGCTATTAAATTACCGGTAGATCGGCATAATATAATATATTCGTATTACCTATCGTGGAAAATACCTTGGAGAGCATCAATATTATAGCTATACCCCTGTTGTAATATCAAATAATTGTGGTTTTATTCAAATAATCTTGAAAACATTTATCAATTTTTATATATAAGTCTAAGTATATTATAATAGTGCTAATATATATTTTACAATATCTAAACTATAACTTAGTTTTATTTTAAAAATATAAAATAAATATTGAAAATTAAGTAACCCCACAAATAGATCGACAATAAGCGATTGTGAAATGTGTTCAAATGATTTTACAATAGTATTGATCCATAGTTTTTTCATCTAGTTGTATATGAATCAATAGTGATTTGATTTATTTGTGCAAGAAAAAAATATTGCGTGTAAAATTTTAGTTATGCAAAACCAATTTCTGTGCATTTTTTTTTTTTTTTGGGCCTCAGAGAACTAAAAATGTGTTTCGTTTATCTTATAGTACAGTATTATATTTTATTTGAGTGTCCAATTGCAACTGAACTTATCTCTTAAAAACTACCATGCTTGAATCTATATGCACTAACATTTACTTACATCTAATAATCATATGTGTTATATTACTGTTATAACATTTTTTTTTTATTTAATTTGTTGCCAGACTATACACTTAATTATTTTTTGTCATTTATTTTATTATGAGGGTATTGGACCAGGCCGTTTATACAATGACCAGGTTATATGCAATGACAGAGAATACTGGACCAGGTCGCAGTACTGCGCCATCCAGCGTGCATTAATTTGTATTTAATATAAATATTTTTTAAGGTACTTAGATTCTATTATGCAACTTAACACTTACGGTATATCACATCTCATTCCTTTTTCTTTCAAAACATCTATAGAGGTATAATTCAAAATATGTTATGATAGATTATGCTTAATAAAGGCTAAATATTATTAATTCGTGCTTCAATAAATTCATTATTATATTAATTTATTTTCAGATTTATCTACTATTAATCGTTTTTACATATAATTACTATAATTATATCATATTGGCTATTGCAGTGTTATATATACTCCTGGCTCTGAAATTCGTATATTATATCAATATATTATTAAAAAACAAAACATCTGTGAGTTAAAAGAATCAATCAAAAATCTTTAATGTAAGTTCAATAAAATCCAAAAATTTCTTCTAATTTTACTATTTTAATAAATAAAACAAATTAAATTAAAACAAAAAATATCTTTGAGCCTCAAAGGGTTAAAGAAGTTTTTCATTTATCTCATACTACTGTAATTCATAAGTAGGAAAATATATTTTAGTGTTATAATACTCCTGGTTCTGAACTCCGTTTCATTCTTTAACTTATATTAATATTTAACATAAAACATCTGTGAGTTATAAGAATCAATCAAAAATGTTTAATATAAATTTTATAAATTATCAAAATATCTTCTGATTTTACTATTTTAATAACTAAAATAGATTAAATCAATTTTTTATTTAATAATTATTAATAATGATACATAAATACAGTATTGTATCAACTTTGATTCTAATAGTTACTACATACTTACCATAAATTTTATTTCAATAATGTTTACCGAATATAAATTTTAATAATTTTTTAATTTTATTTTTTTTTTTTTAAATATTGTCTAAAAATCAATTTTTATTATTGTATATTTTTATTCTGGAACTACAGAATATCAAATTACATTATTTATCTTCATTTAAATATATATATATATATATACATTTCAAAAAGTAAATTAATATTAAATTTCAAATTAATATTAAAAATTTTTACTATTTTCAATCAAAATACCTCTTAAAATTGTTTTGCTAAAATATTTTACTTAGAAAATCTTTAAATTAGAAAAGCAATTAAATTTTATTTGGAAATTTACAAAAATTTTCTCTTGTAATATTTAAATATCTTTTCACTAGGTACAGGAAGGAGATATGTAATTAGAATTAAATATTTTAGATTTTATTACTTAAAATCAATTTATTTCTAATACTTAAATAAAACTTATTTTCTTCAACCAAATGATTTTTCATCCAATTTCATTTTATCAACATTTTACGCTTTATTCTAATTTAGATTTTCCATTAAATTTTATTTTAAAAGTTTTCCCCTTAAGTAGAAAAACAATTTTCTTTCTCCAAATGAAATCAAATTTCTATGTGTAAATATTTTTTTTTATTTTTCTTAATTGTTATTTTTGTTTTTAATTTTTATTGTTTTGAAATTAATTAATTCAAAAAATTTCAATAAAATTTTTGCATAAGACATCCTTACAAGGAATTTAAAATATTTTTTACTTTTTTATTTTTTTTTGATTTTGATTTACTTTTTGATTTTAATGATGTTGTTCTTTTTTTTTGAATACAATGTACTCGTAGATTGTGTTTAAGATTTTTATGTGCTTCTATTTTGTTTTTTTTTTTTTATAGATAATTGAAATTTTTCTAAAATAATTAGAACATTATAAATGAGGTTAAAACTGGAATAAGGTTACTATAGATTCATTATTGAAATGATAGAATAAAAATATATATAGAACAAAAGGCAGAACATACATAACAGTGATAAACAAGAATGTGTACATATAACAAAAATAATCTACTTTCATTTAAAATGATTTGAAGATTTGAATGAAAATTATTGAAATACCTGTGACGCATTAATAATATTCTAATTATTCACATCACATTACAGTTTTGTTAAAAGTAAAAAAGTCTATGGATATGAATATCGATGTCGAAGTAGTTCATGTTGTTGAATATTTAATTTAGGAATTAAAAAATTCGAATTTTATTTTAAAATTAATTAATTTTCATATTGCACATATCGGTATTTCGGTAGTAACTTTGGTGCTACCGAGTACCGTTTCCAGTTTTTACTACTAATTTAATAAATAATTAATACAAATGTAAACTATAAAGATTTTAATCTCATAAGGCATTTGAAGTCGAAATAAAAAAATAATTTACTTGTTGTAACATTAATAAATTGCGAAATTAGTCACAAGCGCTGGCTGATGGAAATAAATATCGCTTCTGAAAAATTGATATTTGCAAAATATGATTTATTTGTTGAAAATTCGACAAAATGAAAAATGGTTAATAAATTGATTTTTAAAAATTCAGATTTCGTAACTACGAATTTTGCAATATTTTAATCATTCATACAATTCCGCTTTGTTAGAATTAACGATTAACTATCCCTCTGTTCAAACTACACAGCATTTAGTGTGTTAAAGAAAGAAGAATTTGTTTAAGATGACTTTTATACAGGGTCGATAATATCATCATTATAATTTTAACACAACCCCATTAGTGGCAGTTAACAATGTTTAGCTTAAATTTATTTATTTATCATAGATAAATCTGTAGGACAACTTTATAGGTCCTATTCCCTTTCGAAATGTGGGCCTTTTTTTATTAAATTATATTAATTATTTGGTATACATTTTTGTATATTATATATTTACTAGTTTTCTAACCCGCCATAAATGACGGAAGCAAAATAAATTCTAGCTTTTTTTCCTTCATTAGAGTTTTCATTTCAAGTTTATAAAAAATATGCATTTGCTTACTAATTTACTTTATTTTTTTATTAGAACGCTTTTAATTACCATATAAACAGAATATTTGTAGTAAGGTGCAAAATTTTCAATTCCCTATTTACTCCCTATTTATAAAGGCTATTTACTCGTTCATTTTAACGACATCTTATTTGCCATCATTGGAAATTTAAACATATATTATCCTAAGGTCTCAATAATTATAAATAATCAATATTCTTAGACATTCTATTGTATTTAATTAATTATAATATAAGTTAGTCAAAAAGATAATTTCAATTTAAATTAATATAGAAATATTAAAAAAAATAATATTTTTAATGAAAACAAAATCTAACTATATATAATGTAAACTTACAATATGTTTATATTTTTACAATCATAGCAGCGTTCTACTGTAAAATTCAAATTGTAAAATGAAATTAATTGGCGCCATCTAAATTTAACACTTGAATGACATGACAATCATTATGAAATGATGGGCAAATTACAGCTGACAAAAGACAAATGACAGATGACAGATGACACATATAACAGATGACAGCTTGACAAATGACAAATGACAAATGACAAATGACAAATGACAAATGACAAATGACAAATGACAAATGACAAATGACAAATGACAAATGACAAATGACAAATGACAAATGACCAATGACAAATGACAAATGACAAATGACAAATGACAAATGACAAATGACAAATGACAAATGACAGATGACAGATGACAAATGACAAATGACAAATGACAAATGACAAATGACAAATGACAAATGACAAATGACAAATGACAAATGACAAATGACAAATGACAAATGACAAATGACAAATAAATAATGAAAGATTACAGATGGCATATATAAGCAATAAAAAACAGATACTATGTTTATGATAATTACATGATGTTACAATTTGTATTTTATTTACAAACATATACATATATGTAATATAATTTTTGTTTTATTAGTTATATTCTAAATTTATTACTCTAAACAATAAAATATAAAATTATCCTATAAAATAATGAAATTTTTCCCCAATATTATAAATTTTATTAATTTGAAAATATTTCATTAAAATTTTTTAAATTAAAAATATTTAAATTCAAAACTTTTATTTTTAAATAAAAATCAATACACTCTCATTTTCAAATTAAATACAAAATTTTCTTTGTGATAATCATTCTTTCTATATATATAAGATATTTAAATTCAAATTAATTTTTCTGAAGAAAATTAGATATTTTTGTTATTAAGATATTTTCTATTTAAAAATTTAATTTATAATTTACTCAAATAAAACAAAAAAGATAAAAAATTAAATAAGCAAGTATATAACAATATAAATTAATACAAATAAACTAGGTTAAATAAAAATCACTTCATTTTATTGAAATAATTTTGAAAATTTTCTTCTATAAATTTATTATGGATATATTTTTGATTATGCAAATAAAATTTTTGTAATCCAATTTCATCGTCTTTAAAATGATTTGACATTTAATTATAAAAGTTTTTCATTAAAATTATAATTTTAAAATAAAATCAAAATAAATTTTTGAAATTGTTGAAAATAATATCTATAGGATATTATTATTGTTGTATATTGAGAATTTTACAATCATGTCACTATTATAATATGTAATTAATGGTATACTGCTGTCAGATATTTTGAATTAACAGTATTAATTGTTAGTGTATGTTGTATATATAGTGTTGTTGTTCGTAGTAATTGAAAAATATTTAAAATTATTGAGATCCGCTTTTATGATCAATATTTAAATGGTGCCGAAAGGTTAAACATAAATCGAAATAAAAGTACTATTGATGCCATTACTATTGTTGGTAACGATTGACTTTTCTAAAGAGGTCAAATATCTTATAATCGTACTTGATGAATATCTGAACTGGAATGCTCGTCAAGACAATGCTTTAAATAAAGCCAGAATTGCGTATTCTGGACATGTAAAAGCCTATGTGGCCGGAAATAGGAACTTAACCTCAAAATGGCAATTATATACCGCAATAGGTCAAACTTAGCCTACGCATTCGCAAAAGTTCAAAACATACTCAATAAACAACAGCACTCAGCTTGTTTGGTGAGAACTGGGGCTATGCAGACAACATCTTGGAGCATCATTGGAGACTCCGGTTTACCTAGAACCCCTTTAGGGATGCTTATTCTGGCGTGAAGCTGTATTGGATTATGATTGGAATGTTCAAAGCGCATTCTGTAAGGATGTTTATAAACCAAACTTAGCCTATGCGTCCGAAAAAACAAATACGCAAATCACAGCTCAAAACAAACTCAATAAACTACAGCACTCATCTTTTTTGGGGATAACTGGGACTATCGTCAATATTTACAGCATCATTGGAGACTCCGGTTTACCTAGAACCCCTTAAAGGATGCTTATTGTGGCGTGAAGCTGTATTGGACTAGGATTGGAATGTTGGAAGCGCATTCTATGGTTAGGATTTGGATTTTACGGTTGGATTGGTTTTGGTTAGGGTTTCAGGACAATAAATACATGTCTGAGATATCGAGATCTTGTGTGTAGGTGTTTGTGGGTTAGAAGAGATAATCTTAGGCGGCGTATTGATGTGGTTTTCACACCAATGGCGCGGGATTTTATTTTAATGGGACTTGGGTTATTTGAATTGAAGTTATGGATAAAACGATTGAAAGACGAATTCCAGGCCGGATGTGTGGCCGTATGACATAATTGAACTTTTTATTAGAAGGCTTTTGGCGGCAATATATGCCCTAGCTCTATGCCTTATACATTCACTCAGTAGCTTTTCACATTTAATGAGTTGATAAGCTATATAATTTGATAAATAAATGCTCGAAAAATATTGTAGATATTGTGGTATAGTCTTGCAGTACCGTACTTAATTAAGAACGAAAAGGTGATTCTACCTAAGTTACTGTCAAGAATAAAAAACTGAACTAAAAAACTGATTGGCACTTCTGACAATCATTTTAAACGTCAAAAATAAAAATTGTATGGGATGACCACCCTAACTACTACAGAGATTTAGAATACACAATTTATTATCATCATCATTATTCCCATCCGTGTGGTATATGTATAACCAAAAATCTCATCTATTTTGATAATTTATTTTATCTAAGTGACAAAGGGACGTACCGAACCACGCACTGAAAAAAAGGTAATTTTTTGGCTTTCGTTGCAAATCGAACCTGGGACCTATCGGTTGAAAGGTAGATACTCTACCTACTTTACCACGGGCCTGTAAGATTTGGTTATAAAATTTTGAAGATTTAATTACAGACACAAAATAGTTGAGACAAGCGAATTTCGCTATTAGAATCGGTGTTCGAAATTCTGTTTACAGTTATAGAAAATTAGTCATTTCTAATTCAGACAACATCATGACTATATCAATATAAAAGAAAATGAAAAAAATGTTCAGCATCAGAAACGAAAAATGAAAATTCAAATATTAAATTTCCAGTTTCGCGGTTGTCATAAGAATATTGATAGTTAAGAGATTGTCTTCAACTCATTAATTTTATAAATTTCCATAATACAAACTCCATTAAATTTTCATCATAAAACAATAATACTTTATTGGCATCTCAATACAAGTAAAACAGCGAAAAACAAAAACGCAAAAAAAAGGTATGTAGAAAAGGTAAAAATTAAAAGAGATGAGAAAATTATACACTAATTTATTTGTGGTGGTTCACTTTATCAAATTTTCACATTTTTTGTGTAATGGTGTTAGTAAATAAATTTGAAAAAATGATGAAAATTAGTTAGTTGGGTTGTTTTATTTATGTTAGAAAGGTTAATAAAAGGTTAATTATCATTTTATGTACATTTATTTTAAAAATAAAAATAAAATTAATGACTATTAGGGTAAATTTAATATTTGATTTGTTGGATTTATATTTATGTACATCGTTTGCGGGAAATTATTTGGAAATATCAACAAACATAGGTTTAATTTTAATTGTTGATTAAATGAATAAATTTACAATGTAGTCACATTCAATGTTAATTGTTGTAAAATTTTTGTCTTAGACTTTATTGTGTACAACCGTTTTAAATATTTTATTTATATCTAATTAAGGTATAAAATATAATATTTGAGAACAGTTTACGTGTATCTACTAATCAAGACTTGTCTTGGCTTTAATTTAATTTGGATATTTAAAACTTAGGTCTTAAAACTAGTGGCTTGAAACATTTCAGTCTTCATTTGCTTCATTTCTGATTATTTGAACTGCGAATGAGCTTACATTGGGTATTTTACCCTACTCAATGTATTTGCTGTATTGGGTTATATTCATAAAATATATTACGGCAATTGAAGAAAATATGTAGTCTTAATGATTTTTTATATTTAGTTGACATCCGTTGAGTCTTTTGTTTGTACAGCATAAATGGAAACTATGCAAGATAAAAAAAATTGTATTTCAATTAGCATTTTAAATTCAGTGTACTTAAAAAAAAATCCGAACCTAGTATAGATGCTTTAGATCGAATGTTATATGGTTCTATACCATTAAATTAATAAAAAATAAATAGCTTTAAATCATTTTATTAAAAGACATACACAAGAGTAAATGGTTATAGACATTTTTCAAGATCCAATAACTCCTACAGAACTGCAAATATTGTTCCATCTTCCGAATAATATTTGTTTGCTTCAAAACTGTATATCATATGCAAGGTGTAGACATATAATTTAAAATCGTATCCAGTACAAGGTGCATCATTGAATTCAAATTGATATTTCAATCGTTCTGATAGCTCTCACTCACTCTCTAAATAGTCAAGGTGAGATATTATTGATTATATAATCTCTAATTTTTAACTTAAGGACAATTAGATCAAAAATGATAAACAATGACAAGCAGCAACTAGAAGAACATGTTCTGTGTAATGTTGAATAAGTAAGTGAGTGAAGTTGATTACAATCGCCATTTGATGGGGAAAATAAATAATTTGAAGATTTCGAAGCCTGACAGGAAATATAAATTCGCTAAATTTGTTCTACTTCTTCAATAATTCTGATTAAGATAATTGTGTTCTCTCATGTCACTTAAAATTAGCAAGTGATAACTATAATAATTTGAAGAAGCAGTACAAATTAGTGGTGACAGTTGTATTTTGAATTTCTGTTTATCGTTTCCAGTAGTTCGTTAGGCCAAGCAAATCAGACTTCTATTATTGACGAAATTTTGCATCATTTTGCTAAAGTCTTGCGCAACATGGTAAATGCCCCTTGGTATGTTCGTAACAGTGACTTGGGCAGAGATATAAAAATACCTTGCATAGAAAATGAAATAAAAAGATATGCAGCAAAGCATTTGGCTCATCTGGAGGGTTATGTTAACGTTGAGGCCAATCAACTGCTAGATAATCAAAATTATATCAGAAGACTTAAAGAACTTAGCAACGAGATGTAATACGATATAGAAATTTGTAAACTTCTTCTTTAAGAAAATAACACTAGAAATAAATTAATGGTTATAGTCTGTCGGACTAGTTTTAATGGGAGGGGTGTGGTTTAAACAGTAAAAATACAATGATACACAATGGAAGCTATGGGGCTCATTGTGTCTATGAAAATTCCCACTAATCCCCGCAAACAAAAAAAATTTTGCTAAACGGTGAGATCATCATCCAGTGGGTTAGTAGCCACCACCGTTAGTAACTATTATTGGTAAGATATAAAAAATAAATAGGTAACATGCTGTATAGTTAGTAGAATGTTAAAAATATAAATTCAAATACAAAAAGAAAGTAAACTAACTATTTATCGATTACACAGAGTTAATTTTAAGCTTCTTTTACTAATTTTAGTATAAAAACAAACTATACTCTCAAATTAGATTCACATAACATTCTATATACACATAGGCTCAAAATTACCGCAGTCAGTACTATATGGTTAGCAGTAATAATCCCTAATTTTAGATACCGGGATATTCCCAGCAATAGTTTTAGACAAACATAATGTCCGCAACTAATTGACGTTGTTAGAGAGATTTGGGGTCTATCGAAAAAAAACTATCTTCTTAAGGAGGAAATTGAAAAAGGTCAGACCATGAAAAAGCATATAGTATAAAGTGTAAAAAATTTACCCTGAACTGCTTCAATACGTTAAATATCAACATTACGGTATGGAGAACAAACTTACGAAGCCAATTCAAGTGTCGGTTTAATGTATGCGATGCATAAATGTTTTAAATAAATATTAAAAATCTAGAATTGTTTCACAGTCATTTTTATTAAATATCTTAATCGATTTCAGTTAATACACAATCATTAGAGGACTGATGTTCTGATGAGAACTGAAATCGATTAAGATATTTGGGGATTCTGAGGGAGATATTGTATCGGCGTAGGACCAAATATATGGATATTACTAGTCTTCCAAAAGTATATAACTTTAGTGGCGCATCTTATCCTTAAGGACGAAAAGGATATTTGAAACTATCCTTGTTGTTTTGATGTTTTTGAATAAAAACCGTTGTATCTTTTGATATATTAGATATATATATATATATATATTCAGTTATATTCTCTAGAAAGATAATGGCTTGGAGCATATTATAACATTTATTTGATGATGATTGGTTATGCCGTTTTGGATATATTGTAATTCAAAGTAGAAAATTTTGGGAAACAAATCAATCTTTATTTTCTTTCTTCAAAAACCGAATACCTCAAGATTTTACCATACAACATCTCCCTCAGAAGAGCTAGATATTTAATAAAAATTGTGGAATATATTTTTAATATTTATTTAATCTTAAGACCCAACAGTATATTCTATAAATTATATTCTAAATGTTTTGTAATGTAGGGGTCTGTAAAATCTTTGGCCTAGCGTATTATAAGCCCGCTTTAATAATAATGGAATTGAAATGTGCTTTGAAATTGAATTTGTGATCCAGAATTACACCTAGATCACGAGTGACGAACTCAAAACGATTTTTAAGCTTAATTCCGAAAATGGTAAAAATTTGACCTAAAAGCTAATAATCTGACATTTAGAGGCATTTAATTCGAAGTTGTTAGTGCAGTATCATTCGGCGAAAATGCTAAGATAATTTTGTAGTAGGGCTCAATTATTAACACACATAATAGTTTGGCTATTTTTGGAGTCATCAACAAAACAACTTTGGCCAAAGAATCATTGGTCAAATAATCACTTTGAGAAGCTTTTCGAAAGTCAATTAGCCAGGCCCATTTCCACACAATCAACTCATAAGTTTTTTAGCAGTTTCTTAAAGTCAGTTTTTTGTTCAACCTATTATCCTGTAATGTTGAAACACTTAATCAAATCTCTCATAGTATAACACATTTATTCTCTTTCCTGTAATTTGTGACCTAGAAAATGGGAAATCTTTTAACCACTATTAATAAATCAAAAAAAATAATTATTAAAAAAATATATGTTAAAATCATATATAAATTAACCAGAATTTTTAAATAGAAAATAAACTTATTAATACAAAACACAACTTCAATGGATGTTCATTTACATTTCATCTTAAAACATTATAAAATGACAAAATATTATCAATCAAAAAGTCTGCATAACTAACATAAAATATAAATGGCATAAATTTCATCAATAAATAAAAATATTTATTCTAAAGTACTCTAACTGTAAATATAAACACGAATTCAGGATCATTTGAAAAAAAAAAAACAAAATGTAGGTTATTTACACGAGTAGAACAATAGAAGATTATTAGAATTTATTACATTTCATCATGAAAATCAAATTGCTTGTAATTTATTTCGAAATGGGTTATTTTCCTTTTGGGCTATTCCATATAATTTTCTATTTCTCTTCTACCTTTTTTTAGTTTTTTCTTATTATTTTTATTAAATTTGTGTCCAAAAATTGCTATAGAATTATTTATTTTATTGTTTTGTATGAAAAGTATGAGTATACAAGATATTAAAGTCAAGGACATTTTGTACACATTATTGTAATGTGAATAGAAAATCTTTGTAAAACAAAGTAAACCACCAAAAACGTGAAAAGAAAACCTAAAACACAAATCAACAAAATAATAAAAATTGTAATTTTCTGTCTTTTTGTATATTATTGTTCAGTTAAACTAATAAAAAAGACAATTTTGTAGATAAATGTTGTTGCGTCTGGGTCTATTATCCTAAAATATTATTAAATTAATTGTACATAACAGAAGTCTTATGGAGTATTTTTTCATTCAGTTCTACTTGTATTTGGTATTTTTACATAATACATAAATAAGATATATATATTTATATATATAATATATATATATATATACAAAAATGAATTATAATGCTCTTATAAACATTTTTCACTTTGCTTTCACACCAATGCTGATCCCAATTATATATTTTAGTTTATACCCGTAAATTACACCAATCTAAATTTTGACCATTTATTCATGTCTGTACAATAATGTAAAAAATTACTAGTTTTATTTATGATTTTAATTATGTATTTCAGTTTAGCTTTTAATTATGCAATATAAACTGAAATACTTTAAACCGTATCTTAAAATCTAAAAACTTAAGACTTAGTATTTACCCGAATTAGCCCAGATTATTTATTTTTTTTATTTTGAGGTTATATTTAGTAAAAACTGTTACTTCTCAGTAAAATAACATATTTTTGTGTTTCTTGTTGACACCGCCCTGCTGTTCATGAGGCATGTTGCCATAATTGTAACGCTGGGCTATGCATAGGAGAAAAAAATTAAATGAAATAGACATTTTAGATTTTGGAATAAAATATATTAGTAAAATATTATAAATGAACAATAGATGAAAAATTGGCAAAAAAAAATATTAAAATAATGGAACACAATATTATTGCTTGTGATACGATTCAAAACACCGTATGCACAGTCCTTTATCACATTTGATACATTTACTTATGCCAACTGTTTTACAATAATCGCCAACAGATCTTCGTTTGTTCTTCACAGAATTTACAAAGTGTCCAGTATTATATAACACAAAGCTTTTGAGAGGGATCTTTTACGTTTTATATTTCCAGCAGATAGTGGTTGGGTGCCATAATGATCACAATAATATATAGCAATTTGTCAATGAAATTCAAATTGACGCATCTCTGCATTGTGAACTCTATTAATTTGTCAAGGATTGAGTATTGATACATCAAGAGGTCATGTAAATATGCTGTTCCATCATTTCTTTCCTTGATTCCCAACCCGATGTAAACTGATATTCTCATCCATTATATCGACGCTGCTTATGTACTTATTTAATTCGTCAATAGCATATGTGCGTGGATTTTTTTTTTTGGAAACTTTGGAAGAACCACTTAAATCTACAATTTCATTTGGTGGTACAATAAATATAGACTTAAGTATGTACGCCCGAAAATATCTTCTAAATAATCTAATGTTTTTTTTACTGTTAATTTTCTATAAAATCTCTGAACAAATATTTTCTACAATAGATTAGCCCAGCGTTGCCATATGACAACAGAAAAATACTAATGAAAAAAATTTGTATAAGATACTTTTTGAATTTCCACTTATAACAAATAACTACATTTAGTTAAAATAATTATCCAAAAATAAAATTTAATAATTACGGTTTAATATTTAGAAAAATAATGCAACTTATTTTTTCATTTCATCCACTTTTCACAATTTTTTTTCACTAAACTAAAACTATAATACTGCACTATTTCTATTTATGTCATTTTAATTTCAAATCCTAATATAAGTAAGTACATATAAATTGGTAAAAAAAGTGCGATACTACTTTTATAAAAATAACGGCTTTTGTTTCATATGACAACACAGGGCTAATTCGGGTTAAATAAATTTTATTTAGAGTTAATCAACAAAAAAATTATATAAAATGTAAATCCATGTAACAAAAAAAAAAAAATAGTGATATCTAAGCCTGCCATGATATTTGGACATCAACATGATCATCTAAATGTATCATTGTCATAATCATTGTCTTATAACCCTATCCCCGGGCGGAAATATATATTCAGATATTATTAATTACAATCGATTTCAGGTTGCAATTCTTATATACATATCAAAATAATCAAATTGAATGTAGAACTCCGTGGTGGTAACACAATATGAACCTTTTTGGCTTTAGTTTGCCGAACCAAAGAAAAAAAAAACACTACTAACTATATACCCTAACTACCTAATTTAATTTAGAATCGAAATTTATTTAAAATCTTAGTACTGGTACTATAGTTTGAACTACCGTTTTGTAAAATACTGTTCACAGTAGACATCCGTATAAACTGCACCTTGAACAACATATTATACAAACAAATGCAAAACGATAAAAGAATTAATATAAATGTGGTTTAATATACAAAATAAAATGTAAGCTAAATAATGAGCTGGAGTTAAATTCATTAATATCTAAGTGATTTGCCAATGTGTTCAGTTCATCTTGTTAGTATTGTGGAGATTTTTGTTATATAATATTTTCTTTACATAGCTACTTAGCATAGAAATAACATTTTAATAAACAGTCTTAGATAATATTAGCCATAGACATGATGTTGTGATCGAACTTGTATTGTAGTTGTAGTAACAAATCGAATATACAAGTAAATATAAATAGTACAAGCGTCCAAAACAGAACACAACTTTAACAAAATAAAAAAAAAACTAGCCCGCTTCTCGAAATTCGAGAAATTTTGATAAAAAATTGTACTCAATATTTCGTTATGACTTGTTTTCCATCATTTTATCATGAACAATATATTTTTTTATTGATTTATCTTAAACACAAACCTCATGCGTAATAATTTATTTAAAAAAAAAAAAATTAAATTGAAATCGGGCGTGTTGTTGGAACAATTCGGAAAATTTAAAATTTTTGTATGTTAAAATAGGGTACATGGGATGAAATTTTACATTTCAAATTGAAAATTAAAAAGTATTTGAATTCCCCACGGCTCTTTTTAATTATCATTTAAAGGAATAATAATGAAAATCTGTTTTTTGAATTGATTCAGTTATTTGTACCGTACCTTTCTTAATTCGCAGATTAAAATAATAGTGATGATGATGATGATAATATTGTTATATGCCTAATATGATTTATCTTAGACAACAACCTAGTACGTCATAATTTAAAAAACAAAAATTAAAAATTGAATTTAAATAAGAGTTGTTTTTGCGGCAATTTGATAAATTAAAATTTTTGTGTATGTTAAAATGACTTGTACATTGGTTGAAAATTAAAAAAAATGTATTTGAATTCGCCACGCCACGTCTCCTTTTAAATCCATCATTTAAAATAATAATAATGAAAATCGGTTTTATGAATGGTTCAGATATTTGTACTGTACTTTTTTTAATTTACAAATTAAATATAATGATTATATAGTTTAAGCAACCTCAGTATCAGAAAATTGATCGGATTAAACCAAGCGATAGAACTAAGCGAAGTCCTGTAGCATTATGAATGCAGCGAATATTGAACACTAACAACAAATCAAATAAAATAACAAATTATTTGATGATGTTATAATTTCTTCCGGAAATAAATTAGATAATATCAATTCGTACTCTGTTCTGGATGATCATGGATCAAATATTATAAAAACATGAAAGATAAGAGTGTAAAAAATTGAAAATTAGGGAATAAAATCATAATATCCCATGTAACAATTTTATTGCTATATGACTCTTACGCATTCTTATAACACTAATACAAACACTCTTATAGCAGTATTAGTGTTAATTTGAGTGCTCCGCAATTGTTGCGAAATGTTATATATACGTTATAGCACTAAAATGGAGAATCCTATAAGGCACCGGAGCAATTGCTGTAATATTTTTATAGGATTAGTTTATATGTTTTTATTTTTAAATTAAATTTATTTTAAATAATTTATATTGTGCGAGAGTGAGAATAGATAGTGGGATAATAGTGGGAGATAGATATTAGATAGCTATTTTTATATTTGCATGTAAATGATTTATAATATAAAATATGTCTTACTATCTAATAAATAATATATATAAGAATAATTGAATTAATATTTATAATTATTGTGGCCAAAATGCAAAATTTTTTTAGCTTGGAAAGAGATTTCATTGACATTTGATTATAATAATACTTTGAAAAAATACATTGCCCCTCAAAAATAATAAATTTTTAAATAAATAAAAAAAAATATATTTTTAAATTACATCTTTAAAATGTTAAATAAAGTTACGTTATACATAACATAAAATTTTATATTTAAAATAATTTTAAATTTAAATAAAATTTTACCATATTTGTAGAAAATAATGGCCGTCGCAAGATATTTATTCTAAATATTTATTCAAAAGCTACAGTAGTAACATTATAGGAATACAGTAAAATAATAACACATACTACTCCTATTCTAACAATTCTATTCTTATAACAACACTTTAACTCTTATTATAGGATTACGCGGTTTTAGCTCTTAACAATATTGCTGTAACACTTGTTTAAAATACCATTATAACAACTCCCACAATTGTTAGAAGAACATTCTTATATCAATATAAATCACATTATTCCCATAAAAACATTATTATAATATCTTTAGTGGTTATCGAGAGTCATATACGAGTCTTATAGCACTAATTTTATTTTTATAACAATAGAATGTTACGTGGGATACCTACTATGTTTTTACTGGGGGTGTGATTTCCATATAAGAATATTTTTATTAAATTTAATTAAATGGCTACATAGAGTAGCTATATATATATATATATATACTAAATTATTGTTGTAGCAAATTTTCCACTTGATTTACTATTACTAGTTGTCTCCTTTGGAAGTATCATGTGGCTATACTTTTGAATCTAAACAACATTAAATTATTTTTTCCGAGCTGGTTCTGGTCGCGTTTCAACGTTTTTCGTTAGTTTTTTCTGTAAATTTAGTTTATTTTCGGTTTTGTCATTTGATCAATTGGGTCCATAATTGTTCTTAGAAGTGTCTTGAGCTGATTGCTTATACTGTTATACATTACGTTTAACCAACATGTTTTTTTTCTGTGTTTGTACTGTGAGCGGGAGGTTGGATGGTAAATCTCAGTAAAATCCTAATGCTACTCTTCTTTTTGTCTATTTATCAATGAGGAGGTTGGCGAAAGATTTCCGAAAGACAGTAAAAATATATATTAAAGTTTTTTGGACTTCAAAAATACATTGATTATAGGTTTAAATTATGCAGACATTTTTTTTTATTAAATTGCGGTTTAATGAAACTGAAATATTTTAAAAGTTAAAAGAAAAAGGGCTTAATAGAATTTGTTAAAATATTTTATTATTCATTTTTTAAATAAAATTCGTTATGTCTGACGTATATTTACGTATATAATATAAATCATATATTTATATATATTTTATCATCATATATTATCAAAAATTACACAAACTGATGTTGAGTTTTCTATATTACTAAATTTTTTTTCTACTTCTAAAATTCAAAAAATTATCTTTGACAGCTCTGCAGACATTGTTTTAATTGATGCCATGTATTCTGGAGTATTGGTCTATAAAATACTTACCATGGTTCTTGTTAGCCTTAATAAGTTACGCGATCATTTATTCCGGTCCCGTATTGGTAAGGTAAGTTTGGCTACATTGCAGTTAGACATAATGAACAATTTGCTACTAGAAGCTCTGATTGCTTCTTTGTGAAGTAGTATAAATTTTAGGTAGCTAGGTGTATCTAAATTGCTGTTTCACTTTTAATGAATGTTAAAATAAACCGGCACTATCTGCTATAATTCATACATTAATCCAATCCATAAATTTCGTTTGGAATCCAAATCCGATTTGTAGAAAAAAAAAACGGACTTATTGTAGACATTATGTCCTTAACCGTTTTTTTTGTGCAAAATTTGGGGATTCTGAGGGAGATATTTTATCGGCGTAGGACCTAATGAACATACCCAAGGTAGGACATAATGAACATTTGATAATAAAAGAAAATTGTATATTCTCACAATGAATATATAAAAAAATATATTTATAATTCTGGAAAACTAGGGTATACAATATTCTTGAAATTTTGGGCTCTTCTGAGGGGGATGTTGTATCGTCGTATGACCTAATGAACATATCCCAAGGGTAGCTGGAATTGCTAACTTTCCAAAAATATATATCTTTAGAGGCGCATCTTATGCTTTAAGGACGAAAAGGACATTTGAAAGTATCCTTGTTGTTTTGATGTTTTTGTATAAAAACCGTTATATCTGTTGATCCATTAAATGTATATATATTCAATTATATATACTAAAGATATATATTTTTGAAAAGCTAGCAATTTCAGCTATTCTCGGCATATGGTCATTAAATTCTACGCCGATACTACATGTCCCTCAAAAGAGCCCCAAAATTTCAAGAATATTGTATACCCTAGCTTTCCAGAATTATAAATATATTTTTTTATATATTCATTGTGAGAATATACAATTTTCTTTTATTATCAAATGAAAATTAATATATTTTACAATTTAACGAACATTTCTGGAAATTTACAATAATAAAAAAAAATATGGAAATAAATATTGTAGAATAAAAAATAAATACAAAAGAAAAGAATATTATATTACATTATTATAAATTTTATTTCCAAAAATCGTATTTTTCGTAAAATTGCAATTAAAAATTTTGTTTATTATCATTTATTGTGTTTTGGTACAAAATTTAAATTCCAGTAAAAATTAATTAAAAAGAAATTTACAAATTACAATTTGTTTATTATTGTATATATATTAATAATCAAATCAAATTTTTACTATTTTTCAGTAGCCTTTAGCTCTCGTCATAAAAAAAACAATAGAACCGAACAACCAAATATTTATTTCGTTCATCATTTTATCTAAAATTTGAATCTTGAATACATCCAAATTTAAAGCAATCTGCATTGGATAATGGCTGTGAATGACTACATATTTTTTTTAAATTCAATTCAATATAGTTAAATTCAATTCTAATATAATATTATGTAGATATAAAAACTAAAATTGAATTTAAACGATATGTATGGACTTTTAAAACCATTATCCTATTTGTATCTCTAAAATAACACAATTCCACTACTATTTACATAATATAAAAAAAAAAATGTCAATTTTTAAAATAACAAATTTTTATTTACATATATTGGTGCAGTTGTCGATATCTAGTAAAAATGAAAATTTTCGTTTAATAAATGTTCACGTTTTTAAATTACAAATTCAATTTTATATCGTTAAGTTCATAAATCCTGTGGATTGGTATTAGTTCAACCTGAATTCAATATAATAAAAAATCGCCTAAAACTAACAATTTCAAATGTTTTATAATTTTTTTAATATACTTTTTTGAAATATGTTTAAAAAAAAAATGTCGATGAAAACCTTGATAGTTTATTATGGTAGACCAGGGATACCAGATTTTGTGGGTTGAGGTCAAAATCGATAAAATTGAAAAAACCAAATTTATTTCATATTGTAAAATAACAAAAATAAAATGTCATTATAATTTAATTTTGTTCAAAATATTTGTTTTTTTTTTGTTCGAAAGATAAGAGGTAATCTTCGCAGATAGTATGAGAGTATATTAGAACTAGGAGCCCCTGTTGAGTAATTATAAATCAAGTTAAGTTTTTATGTAAAAATTGTGTACCTATAAAGGTTTTTTTTTTATCAGAAAAGAAAGAATGAATGACAGGGACGCAACAGAAATTCTCTATGTTAAAATTTAAGCTTCCACAAGCAATTTTTCAATTGAAATTACTACTAATAAGTATTTTAATGTAATGTGATCAAAATGATTGTGTTCTCAAATCGAAAGTGTTTTTTTTTTTACAAATCTACAAATATTTATATGTATTTCTTTTTCACAAACTTCATAAGCTCAGTATGTAGAGTACCAGTATTTTATCAGCTCAGTATAGGTATGGAATCTGGCATAATTTTTACTGTCGTAAACTAGATAAATTTAGTTAGGATTTGTATAGTACATTTGTGATTGTAATTTAATAGTAAAGTTGTAATTGTTATTGTCGTGAACAAATCATATATCATAGTATGTGTGTATATATATAAATGTATTTGTAATTTGATAGTACAATTTTTTCTGTAATAAACTGTATAGTATTTGTATTGTAAAATTGTAATTTTTACTGTCACAAACTAAGTAAATATGTGTAGCATTTGTATATATAAAATTGTAATTGTAATTTGATAGTACAATTTTTACTGTAGTAAACTGTATAGTATTTGTATAGTAAACTTGTAATTTTTACTGTCAAAAACTAAGTAAATATGTGTAGTATTTGTATATATATAAAATTATAATTGTAATTTGATAGTACAATTGTTACTGTAGTAAACTGTATAGTATTTGTATTGTAAAATTATAATTTTTACTGTTACAAACTAAGTAAATATGTGTAGTATTTGTATATATATAAAATTATAATTGTAATTTGATAGTACAATTGTTACTGTAGTAAACTGTATAGTATTTGTATTGTAAAATTGTAATTTTTACTGTCACAAACTAAGTAAATATGTGTAGCATTTGTATATATATAAAATTATAATTGTAATTTGATAGTACAATTGTTACTGTAGTAAACTGTATAGTATTTGTATAGTAAAGTTGTAATTTTTACTGTCACAAACTAAGTAAATATGTGTAGGATTTGTATATATAAATTTGTAATTGTAATTTGATAGTACAATTGTTACTGTAGTAAACTGTATAGTATTTGTATTGTAAAATTATAATTTTTACTGTCGCAAACTAAGTAAATAATTGTAGTATTTGTATATATAAAGTTGTAATTGTAATTTGGTAGTAAAGTTGTAATTTTTACTGTCGTGAACAAATTATATATTATAGTATTTGTATATATTTAAAATTGTAATTGTAATTTGATTGTAAAATTTTTAATGTAGGAAATTGTATTGGTAGTATAAGGTTGTAATTATTGCGGTCATAAATTGTATATGTTTAGAAATTGTATTGTCAAATTGTAATTGTAATTTAATGGTAAAGTTGTAATTTTTACTGTCAAAAACATATGCATATAATATTTGTACTGACAGAACTGCCTCCATACATATCCAGTTCAGCAAAACTAACTTATTAACCAATATTTTTGAATTTATTTAAAATATTCTCAAGGATGCTGGATGCAAAGAGAATAGTTTAACAAACAATGAAAATTTTTTTTTACTATAGTATCAACGTATATATAGTATATAGTATAATATATAGTATAATATATATAGTATAATAATATATATGTTACGATTTTGATACACAACGATTTTAAATTTAAAACAAACGATTTTTTTACTATACTTTACTATCCTTTGCAGTGTAAGTACATCTACATCGCAATTTTACGACATACCTACATCGTTTAACGTATTCTATTAAATCCTTTATTTTAAATAATAATTATTATCTACTGGAATCGATATTGGTTTTTTTTTTATTTTTCGAAATGAATGAAAGTATTTAAAGATAGTATAGTACTGTATACATCAGGTATAATACTCCCACAGGTTTATTGTTTTATTTTTGTGTCAGTTTATTTTAGTATCGTGCAAATTCCAGTAGCAAAGATTTAAAAGAAAAATGTTATACAAAAAAAATATGTTATTGTTATAATATATTATGTAAATATATATATATATATATATATATAGGTACTGTTACATTTTTTGTTTGTAAAGTGCATTATTTTATTTTTAATGAATTTAATTAGTAAGAATATTTATGTTATTTCAGGTGGGATTAAAATATCAGATTTTCATTGTATATAATAGTAAAATAGAGAATTGAATGTTGAAGAATTATAGTATAGCTACTTAGAAAATATTATAATTAAAAAATTCTGTCAATTTGATTTTAGCTTATTTTTAGAAAATTCTGATAATGATAAGAAATTTAAAATATTTTCACGTAGGATTTTCACTTAATATTGAAACTATTGGATATTATTTTGTAATAAACGAATTTGTGTGGGAGCTCTAGTTTGTAAATTTAACGTTAATGTGTTAAAATTTTGTTGACAAATTTGATGTTTACATCATTAATAGATTACTTGGCTTTTCAATATCAGAATTTTGTATCAGATCTAACTCTGATCTTAATTTTTGAACTTTCTGTGTAAATTACTAATTTGGTATTGTTAACACTACCGAATTAACTATATTAGGTAAACAAAAATTACATATCAAGTGGAAAATATTGAATACGACCACTAGACCAACCAATAATTAATACAGAATCTGACTACTTATACTTTAAAAACAAATAATAATGATGGATAATAATTTCCAATGCCAGTTAAAAAACCTGAAGGTGAAATATTTAAATTAAATTTAGTTAAAGATGTTACAAAAACAGGTATACAAGGTGAATCTTTGAATATTACAGCTAAATACCGACCATGTGGATCCCAAAAAATAGATTGTGGTATTCCATCTAATTCATAATATGTAATTGTTGTTTTAGAAAGATTTGCAATGGGGAGTTTGGCTGTCGTAAACCATGTGTATTTGTATAGTATTTGTATATATAAAATTGTAATTGTAGTTTTTGCTGTCGTTAACTATATACATATTATGTCTATTATTTGTATTGTAAAATTATAATTATAAAAATAATGCAAATAACTGTTATTCCGCAAACTGTACAAACTGTACAAGCGATATAAAAATGATTCATCAGAGATAACAAAAAGCAAGAATGTGCCAATGAAGCGCCCCAACAGATTGTACCACTTCTAAAAAAATCAAATGGATCGTGAAAAAGTTGAGATTTTTGCATCTCATTCACAAAACGTTTTTGTACCACATCCACCACTAGAAAATAATAAGATTGAAAGTCTTCTACAGGTTCTTCATCAATTAGATCTACCGATTAAAAGCATTCGGATAAAGAAAGTTTAAAAAAAATAATCCTAAATTAAATCTCCGTCAACAGATCTCCTGGGTATGATTGAATAACAGGGGTGTAGGAACTTCCTCATGCAAGCCTAAAACTATTCACGTATATCTTCAAGGCTATTATTGAGATTAAGATATTTTCCGGAACACTGGAAAATAGACCAGATTATAATACAAGGTGTAGAACGAAGTAGGTTTCTATATACCGATTAGATTTTTACCTGTGATGTCCAAAATGGATTAGTGAGCCACAAATCCATAAACCGAAATCTACAAAAAAAATTCATAAATTCAAAATCCATAAAATTGTGTTAAATTAATCCTGCAAAAAGGATATATTCTCGCTATATCCAACAGCGGCTATGCATAAAAATAATTTATATAAATGTTCTGTAAAAGCGGTAGAACTTTGATTGTGAATCTAGCTTTAAAATCTCTACTAACTCAGAATTTCGTATAAAATAAAATGCCATACACATGCAAAAAAGTGAAATGCATAACAGCAATAACAAGGATCGTTTTTGTGGATTTTGTTTTTTGTGGCAAAAGCCATAATGGATTTTGTTTTTATGGATTTAGGGACTAACCCAAAAATATTTAAAAAATTAATAGCCAGCATATTAAACAGTGTGATTGCCAAACGAAATATTCTACCTGATCATCAGTTTGGCTTTCGCCACAAACATGAATGGAACAACCGAGTAAATTTATAGGGTAGATAATCACACAAACAACTTACTTGATATGAAAAGGTATTGCTTTGCAGCGCTTCTGGACATCACTGAAGCGTTCGACAAAGTTTGGCACGATTGATTTGTCTACAAATTTTGTTGTTATATTTGTCAAAGAGAGCTTTCTTTGTTAAGTCCAATGGTGAGAAAATTATGCTAGGACAAATTGAATCTGGTAGTGTTCCTGAGGGAAGTGTTCTATAACACTCGATATACTTAATTTTCATATCAGACCTTCCAACATCATTGAACGTTTTCATTACTACTTTTGTCTTTTACACAGATGTTCTGGCGTTGCATTCTGATCCAAGTTTAGCTTCCGAAAAGCTTCAGAATAACCTGTTTGACATACAAAGGCTGGCTAAAAACTTGAAAAATCAATGCCAATGAATTGAAATGACTTCATATTACTTTTACGAATCTTAAAGGAAATTGTTCCCCCCAATCGTCTCCCAATTGTCGCCTACTAATTGTCCCCCTAATCGTAAAGGAAAGGGGGTTTCACATGAACGACAGAGAGTTGGTACAGTGTGAGTCGGTAAAGTACTTCGATATGCACTTGCAGAGACGCCTTGGATAACTCACAATATCTGCGAAAACAAGCATTTAAGAAATCAACTTTACTGGCTGATAGAATGCTTCTCCAAGATGTCCAAGATGTCCAAAATATTAGAATTTAAATCAACAATATATAAAGCTATCATCAGGCCAATCTGAAGTTATGGGGTGGAACTTTGGAGAACCGCTAGCAACTCCCATCGATCCATCGTCAATGCTTCCTGGTATGTGCGGTTGGATTTAAATATTTCATCTGTTAATAACACGACAGACATTTGATTTTTTCCTTAGAAACATGGCAAGTACTCTCAAACATTGTACACAATAGTTAATAGTTAAGATAATTGTACAGAATAAAGATACAAAACAAAAATAATGCGATCTACAAATGTTATACAGATGGACAGATTTTGGTCGGAAGCGGTTCTAGGTATTGCGTACTTCGTATATGTGCAGCTATAGTAGCTTTAAACTGATTCGTAAATAGAACAACGTGCCCGATATTGGTTTTCTTGAGAAATGTATTTTTTCTGAGCCGAATAATGCCTTCGACTGTCGTGTTTATAATGAGCTTAACGATCGTGGTTAAGTACAATTTTCTATTAGTCTAGTTAATTCAACATAATAAGAACTATTTGATACTTCTACTTTATTTAGCTTAAATTCAGGATCCTGTGCTTGTACATGATACAAAAAATGCTTGAACAATTGATATAAAATTAATGCTTCAAATCTACATGACAAATCCTGATATACGTACAAGAGAGTTGTAAATTTTAATAAAGGAATCTGAATTATCGTACACAATGAGTTTAGTTAGAGGCTATCAAATGAAAAATTTTAAATTGAATTTAGAATTTAATAAAATGAAATAAAATACACTGAATAAAGGAAAAATATCAACAGAGACAATATTGTGGAACCAATATAAAGGTTGATTTCATTTCAACAAAAAAAAATTGTTAAATGATAGGTGTGATTACACTGCTTTGTAACTCACACCGAACATGAAAAAAAAAAACGAAAAATAAATAAATAAGAAGTGAAAAAGCATTTATTTGGTACCTTTAGACGTGAATTTTACGTATTCACATCGAATTATTTATATTTTTAAAGCAAACGATGGAATTACAATATACAATTCTTTTTATAAATCCACCTACATAAAAAACTAAAATAAAAAATGGTGAATAATCACATATAAAAAATAATTAAATATGCAACAGTCACCATAAAGAAGAAGATGGATTCACATGAATAAGTACCGCATGTGAAGAAGAGAATATTAAATAGTAAAATTAATAAAAATAAAACAAGAAAGCAAAGTACAGAAGGTCTCTGCTGCCTTAGGATAATAAAAGAGTTAATTCTACATACAAAAAGGAATCAAAAAAATAAATGGAAAGGGAGAGTAAGATTAAAAATACACAATGTTGTTCATATGCAGAAATATAAAGAATTAAATATGTATAATAGAATTCATTAAATTTGTTAGAATGAAATTAAAAATTAAAATTTACATATAAAAAATTTTATATTTTTATTTTGTCGTAAATTTTCTAACTCGCTACTAAATAATTTCTTAATGAAATAACTGCCCAAATTTAGACGAATGAATTGCCTTTTATTCTGAAAACATGAAGGAAGCATTTGATAGAGTTTAATATGAGCTGTTAACCTAACATTTAACACAGTCAAAAGTAAGTATTTGGGTGGGTGTTGTAAAAGGCTTCAGACAAAAATAAAATTAGTACATGTCTGAAGCCTTAGTTACCAAAGACTATGCAAGTACATATATTCGTTAGAAACCGAATTTTTTGTACAACATAAATATTCGTGTATTCATATACGTTGTAATGTACAGTAGAAAGAATATCAACTAACATCATTATAACAACAACAATAATAATAGTGACAAAAACAGTTCACAGGGGTTGAAAAAAATAGACTAAAGCAATTTGTATTTAATATATTGGAGCGTTTCGTCTAATTTATAGATATACTAGCAAAGTTACCCAACGTTGTCCGGGTCGACCACAAAATGTATCGAATTTACTTAAATGAAATTTGATTTATGAATCGAATTGATAAAAATTGGTTTATCAAAAATATTCTAATATTTTTTTTCACTACGATAACAAAATCAAAAATATTACAACTTAAACTATACTTATATTAAAATTATTTCTTTGTAAACAATATTTTAGTCTTTTTCTGGTGTCGTATAAGCAAACACGTTCCTTGCTATTGCGGTATTCTTGAAATAAAGATATGTTGGCTTTTTCCACAATCAATTTGAATTTATGCTTAATTAAAATTGGGCTTAATTCTTAATCTAGTACCATAGTTTTGGCTGCTTCAAGTTTCATAGAAGCAATATTGAAGCTACTATTTTTAATTTCAATTGATGAGGAGGAACATATTCATTTTCATCAATAACTGTATCTATCGATTTGTATACATGGACCGCCTGGAACAGTATTATCTGATTAATAAAACAAATTGTCACATTTTTGTGGCTAATTCACATACGACTTCCTGATAGAGTATGTAAGTGTAAATTTTCATGCCTGTAACCCAATTGGGTTTTAAAATACTCCCGAGACGTCCTAGGAGTTGTACGGCAGCCACTCGAGCCATCCAAATTTTCAAAATCGGTGACATTCGGGATTATTTATTTGTGAAAGAGTATCTAATTGTGAATTTTCATGACTGTAACACAATTGTTTTTTGAAATATTCCTGAGATGTGCTAGGAGTTGTACGGCAGCAACCCGAACCAGTTCAAATTTTTGAAATCGGTAACAGTCGTATTTCTTTATTTGTGAAAGAGTATCTAAGTGTAAATTTGTATACCTGTAACACAATTGGTTCTAGAAATATTCCAGAGACGTGCTAGGAGTTGTACGGCAACAATCCGAATTAGTCCAAGTTTTCGAAATCGGTAACAGTTGTATTTTTTTATTTGCGAAAGAGTATCTAAGTGTAAATTTGTATACCTGTAACACAATTGGTTCTAGAAATATTCCAGAGACGTGCTAGGAGTTGTACGGCAACAATCCGAATTAGTCCAAGTTTTCGAAATCGGTAACAGTTGTATTTTTTTATTTGCGAAAGAGTATCTAAGTGTAAATTTGTATACCTGTAACACAATTGGTTCTAGAAATATTCCAGAGACGTGCTAGGAGTTGTACGGCAACAATCCGAATTAGTCCAAGTTTTCGAAATCGGTAACAGTTGTATTTTTTTATTTGTGAAAGAGTATATATAAGTGTAAATTTTCATGCCTGTAACATGCCTGGGTTTTGAAATATTCCAAAAACGTGCTAAGAGTTGTACGGCAGCACCCCGAACCAGTCCAAATTTTTAAAATCGGTAACAGTCGTATTTCTCTATTTGTGAAAGAGTATTTCAGTGTAAATTTTGATGCCTGTAACACGTTTGGTTTTTGAAATATTTCTGAGACTTGCTAAGAGCAACCGGCAGCAACCCAAACCTTTCATTTAATGGCTTTGTAAAGTACCGTGTCCGGCTTCTTTTATGATCATGAATAACTGTGAAAATATTCATAACTCTATCTTCAAAACTTTCCCTTTTATAAGTATAAATATATTGGTTTAGAACTTGGATAAGTTTTGTCAATAATTTATTTGAAAATTAGTAGTAACTGTACTAAATTAGTACTTTATTTAATCGATAATATTTTGAAAAGCTACACTTTATATTCCAGTTGTATTCCAGCTAACGGTTATATTCCAGTTCAGATCTCTTATTTTGAGTATAGGTAAAAAAAATTTAATTTCTAATTAAAAAAAAAAAACAATATTAAATAAGTAATTAAAAATTTTATTTTAAAATTAAAGTCAAAATACATAGAAATAAGTATTATTTAGAAATTAGTTTATTTTAAAATTAAAGTCAAAATACATTAATATATACTTTTTGAATATTTCTTAATACTTGTTTTAATTTTAAAATACCATAGAAAGTAGCAAATATTTAAACCAAATTAAATAATCGAATATTGTCAGATATTAATGTAAAAATTAAGACTCATAAAAACACATACAAACACCCATATTAATTTTATCATCTTCTACATAATTAAAATAAATTATTGTAAGTATAATGTGTTTTGTTATATCCCACATTTACAATACTTTAAATAAGATTATTTTAATAAAAAAAATATATATATCCATGTAGGTATATATGCAAATTATTATGATAATATTGCAAGGACCTAATAATAGAGATAAATAGGTTAAGCATATGCAAAATATTAATGAAAAAAAAAAACGATTTACAAACACACAATCATACATAATACAATTCATATGTACAATTCATATCAATAATGGTTATAATCATTAGTATGTATATATAAATTTGTATTAAAATTTCCTTTTCTATCCTATATATTGTATTTTTCAATTTTATCGTAATATCACAGTTTTTTTTTTATTTTTTATTTTTATTTTAATAAATGTATAATAGAAAATAATCATCACCATAAAAATGTTCATTCAACTTTGGAGCAGAAAAACAAAATCTATAATAAAATATTGTTATCCTTATAACAATAATATCCTTTTAGTACAATTGGTTATAAAAATCTTATGTTCGTATATATAGTATTTTTTTTTTGCATTGTAATCATCAATGGCTTTACAATTCGATCTGAGTAGTATAGATCTTCTGTATTAATCGTTTTTGTCCTCAATTTTGGTATTGCAATACAAGGTTTTATGATTTCTATTTTAATCTATCCTTCTATAAGTAGAACACATATCTAATTTGTACTGGAATAGAATTTTTTCTTCTTGACTGTTTAAATGGTTTAAGTAAAATTTTATTCAATTTTGTTGTGTCATCCAGTTCTATTCAGTTGATATGTTTTTTGAGACAATGGATATTTGCAGAAGTAATAGTAATGCCGAAACAAAGAAAATCGTTTTTAGAGGTAACATCATATCGACCGATTCCACTGTTTTCTATCATATCAGAAATATTTTACAGCTCAAAAGACTTGGACCGATTATAAAAGAAACATATCTGATCTTGAGCAATCAATTTAATTTATTCAAAAATAAACATTCTACAATTGATCAAATGCATCCGAACACAAATATAGCGGAAAAACCGTTCGAAGAAATAAAAACAATCCTACTAAGCAATCTACTTAGATTTGTTCATCAGGTACAAACTATGGAACCGAGACCTTGAATTTAAACTACATCGTGATTTAACAAAGTTTTAAATACAAAAATCATACATGGCCAGTAAATGCTTTCGTGTATGTTGAGCCAAAGAATATTCAGAATAAAAAGTAATATCTGCGAGAGTTGCCGGTCTTGTTCTAATACTTTGCCTTTTTTTATGTTCTTAACAGCAACGTAGGTAAAATTATCTTTTAATAGTGCTTAATTTATGTACTACAGGGTTTAATACACATTTTAATACAATCATTTTCAAGTATATTTGATGTTCCAGCTACGTTACCAGTTCCACCCATAGGCAGTTTTTTTTTTGCTTAATTGGGAATTGAATCTGAGACACCCAGCATGCAAATTCTATGCACATGAGATATCCCCCAAATTGACAACATTTTCATGACTACTTTTTGCGACAACATTGTGATTCTTCTAATTGACAAATTTACTGAAAACGCAATACTTCAAAATGCAGTGAATAATACAAGATTATGGACCCAACGATGGCATATGAAACTTAATGAGAGCAAAAAAATCAACTTATATCAATTTGACATATAAGAAGATTGCAAGCATTCCCAATTCATATAAGAATATCCAAAGCCATTCCAATTAACAACAAAATATGTAGTATGATATGCCAATACAGCAAAGGATTTGGGAATGACGGTTGACGGTTGCAAAGTATTTGGAAATGACGCTTAATGCTAAACGATGGAAGGAACATATAAGAAAGAAAAGGGAAGGGCTAAACATGAGACACAAAATTTTTTACTGATTAATTCATAAGTCAGAATTAACTACAAAATGAAATACAAATATATAAGCAGATATTAAAATCTGTGTGGACTTACAGTAAATAATTATCGAAAATATCGAAATGCTGCAAAAATGTCAAAATAAAGTAGTCCATGGTGTAAGTTAATGGACCACGATACAAACGTACGTAATAATGATTTCATTCAACCATGACTTGCACATTGAAACAGTCACAAATAAAATAAAAAAACATGCAAAAACATGAAACACCGAAACAAACATGTCCTTTGAGGCTTACTAATATTATCGGTTATAAACAACAGTTATATTAAATGAGTTTTGTGGTTATTATAGCATGTGGATTCCCATTAAGTTTGCTGGCTTGTGTTGAAATGTATTGATTTTCTTATGTATTTATTCTTGTAGGGCACTGCAGATTATTGTGATATTTTTTTTTTCTATGATGTATATTTCTCTATACGTTTTCAGACAGATTCTGATTCACAAGCTATTTTGTTATTTTCACTGATAATTTTATTTCTCCAACGATGGTACAAATGGCTTGCGGATGGCTTTCGGAAGAGGGGAGGTCATGAGGGTTTTTTGACATGGGCCTCTTAATTTTAGGGGGCCCCAAAACAACACTATTTGATACTACACAAAACGATCAAAAAGTTTATTTCGAACTTTACATAGGGCAACAATTTCTAAGATAAAACCTAATTTAACTATAGAAGTTATTTTTGGTGTAAAGTCGTAAACGAATTTAAGCTATGCAGTCTTTTGGCTGATGCTCAGATTCAGAATGAATTATTTAAAAATTATTTATCAAAATTTGAATGTGTCTTCATGTCTACAATTTGGATGAAGGTTTTAGTGCTATTGCATCAAACAAATCTAATTCTCCAAGCGTGGAAATCGACATTGACAACAGAAAAAATTAATATTGATAAACTCATTATTGAAGATATAAAGGAAATTAAAAGTTCATGGGTTTCGGTTCTTTCAGAGTCAAAGAAAATTGCAGCAGCTAATGACATTGTTACAGAATTTATTACAAAATGCAGAATAAAAGATCAAGTATCTGCAGAAGTATATTTTCACAATTACATTTTTAACGTGATCATTGATTCTTTAATATATGGTGCAGATTTAAAGCTGATTATGCACCATATGCAACATATTTGGAATTTTATGGAATTTTGATGAGATGGAAGAGAAGCGCTTAATTGATGCAGCAAGTATTTTACAGACAAAATATCAAAATCAAATAAGTGAAGAAATTCTGAAAGATTTTAGATTTCTTAAAAGAGTCTATAAATCCAATTTTAAAGGCTCCACGAAACTGTGCGAGCTTTTAAAAGAGATAATTAAAATGGGGTTTTTAAATATATATCCAAAAATTGCTATTGCACCCAAAATATTTTTAACGTTGCCAGTTAGCATAGCAGAGGCGGAGAGGAGTTTTAGTGTACTCAAACGAATAAAAAATTATTTAAGATCAACTATGCTACAGGACCGTGTAAATGGTCTGGCGACGATAAATATTAATTACGATTAGAAATGTGGACTATTCTGAAGTAATAAGTTCGTTTGCAGCTCTAAATGCTCGAAAAGCGCATTTTTAAATTTGAATTAATATTACGTTTTGTTTTTATACTTTGATATTCCAAATAGATTTTTTTTATTTTTAAAATAATAAATTTTTTATCAGTAACAAGTAAAATTTTTTTATATTTTTCATTATATAGCGGGCCACATATGATGTTAGACTTGGGCCTCCAAGGATCTCTAACAGGCTTTGTAGTAAATATTTACAAATTCACGCATTTTTGCTAAATTATATTGTTTGTTAGTATGTATGTAGATATATTTTTTTCATTACAAAATTGTCTATATTGTCTATTTTAAAGTCAAATTAATTTATAGTTCCACCACAACATCTATTATAAAGAAAAAACCAATTAGATCGTGTAAACAGTCGCTAGAAAAAAATTTATAATCTTACGCACAATTTTTCTACCAATTTTTTGACAGAGCAAATTTTATTACAAGCTCTTGTTTGATTGATAAAACTCTGACTTCGGTATAGCTGTACCAATTTGATTCTCCTGTTTGTACTCTATCTTAAAACACATTAGTCTTCAACACAATAGTCTTCAAAACAATTAATGCACCTATTCAAGTTGCAAATAAAGTTGCAATGTGCGATAAGATAATCCACATCTTTCACGCTACTTACTATAGAGTAGCTGACTATATTTTCAACTTGAACAGGCCCATTAATTGTTCCGTGAATAGAATTTTATAATACATATTTTTATACGTACGTCGACATAATTTGACTTACATTTTTGTATTGCAAAACCCGTTATTATAATAAGTATAAAAATACAAAAACAATTTTAATGTCTAAATAGTGTTGCAGACCAATTCATTTATGTAAAGATCCTTTTAAAAAGTACCACAATAATAGATTTTTTATGTTTTTGTATTTAATGCAGGATAATGGAATATTTTTACTTTAATAATAGAAAATAATTTTCCTCTATAATGAAATTTATTTTCTTTTTTTTTAAGTTTTACAACATTTTCTTGAATATGTCTTTGGTTTTATGACTATTATATTGTCCTCGTGCTATATTGTTTAGAAATATATAGAACATAATTTTAATAATAAATGTCTGAGAATTCTATTGGATAAAAATTTAAAGTAAAGAATTTGAAACAAAAGCGAAAACAATTTAAAATGTTATAAAATTAATTTTGTATAATTTTTAGAAGTTTAGAGTACAAAAAATAAACTAAATTTATTAAATGTAAGTAAAATTTGAAGACTAATAAATATTTTGTATGAAAATTAATGCAAGAAAAATATAATGATCAGGTTTTGATTTTAATTTGGGTTCTGTGAAGTAGTCCGCTGGATCTGGGTTTACTCGTTGTGTTTACATTTTTTAATATACTAGGATAATCTAAAATAATTTTGTTGTTTATGATTTTTGCACCTATATGGCTCATTGTCATTGAATAATAAAAAATATACATACGTATACGTAATTTTCACATTTATTTATTTATTTTATTTTAGTTTTGACTCAAAGAGCCATCAGCTCGTATAGAGTATATAGAAACTTAAATTAGTTAATTATAGGAGCAAGCAGTTGTTAAAGTATGAATTTTGTTACGAAATCATTATTTTACAGTTTTAATGAATATATGAATATAACTGTATATAAATCTTTAATAAAAAACTATATATGATAATACGTACATTGTTAAATATTCTTTTCATTTGTAAAATTATGTTAACCAACATAGCTAAATATTATGGAATTTACTATAGTATTATTCTGAGTTCAAATGCGCTAAAAAAAATTTTTATACAAATTTAATGAATCATGTAAGGCAATGAACTTTGTTTGATAAAATACTTATTATAAAATTAATGTAATTTATTTTATACTTAATCTGCATATTTTTATTGAATTTATTATTTTTAATTGTAAATAATTAAGTTAAGATTTATATAAAATTTGTATAAAAGGGCATGATTGCCAGAACAATAATCATTATTAAATCAAACCTTGAACAAAGAGAACTCTTTCTTTTATTTTAGGATTGATTTAAATTGAAAGTTCTTTTTATGAAGCCATACGCTTTTAAAGATCATTTCAATATAAGTATATAATCTTTATAGAGCCATACGCTCAAAGACTGTATACAGAACAGAACTCTAAGAATTGTTTGACAAAGCTATACGCGTTAAACATTCTTACGAGGTAAAATATAGCTTTACCCAAGCAATTCGCTTGAAAGCTATGCAGACTATATATATATATCCATACAAAATAACAGTAAGCTCCAGTCGAAATTACACAGTGCTTAAAACCTTGAAAGGCTTCCTATTGCTTCACAAATTTCTTCTGCGTTATGTTTTTTATAATTGGTTAAAATCATTTTACAATTTATTGTTTATAGATTTCTTGAGGCTGATTTAATATTGGATATTCGTATTTTTTGATCTATTCTCTGTGCTTATTTCTATTCTCTTCCATTCTTATTATATACGCAAAACATTTTGTTATATAATTTTTAATATGTTTTACTACTTCGTTCTCATAATTTTTCCAAATTAAATATTATCGTGTTTGATTTCACTCAATTACAAGTTATATATTCCCCCGTGAAACACAAAAGGCAGCATGTGCTCATCCCTACAACATTGAAATCCCTAGATTGCAAAATACAAGAAATGGAAATGTTTTATAACCTCAACATCCCGAATTTTGAACCAAATTTCATCTTATGTGTTCCCAAAACATGACAAATTCTATATTTATGACCTAAATAAATTCAAGACGAACGTTAACACCTTCATTCGTAATAATTGTTATTCTTCCCTTTTATCATCGTCTTTTGCTAATTTTTCTTTCCCCCCATAATTAAATGTACCAATCGGTATAAAAGGTACCCACCTAGTGTTTTGATTATGTATAAAAAAAATATTGATTTATTGAAACTATTACTATAGGAGGGTATATATTCAATGTCAGAGCATTGACGAGGGCTATTACAGGCTATGAACCTTTCAACAAACATCTGATGAAGATTTTGTAAATCCAAAACAGTCATATGCAGATTCTGCTTGCAAGAAAACAAAAACTCTTTCTCTCACATTTTATTTGAATGCGACGGTGCAATCCAATGCAAAAAATATGAATATTTCCAGGTATTTTCAGGATGCATATTATCCAATTCTGTATTGACATTAACATTGTTATCTGTATTATAACTAAATTGACATTAACGTAATAATAATGGATACCAGAGACATAAATATGCAATTTTAAACAAACAAATGGGGAAATACAACAATAGAGCTGAAGAGGTTCCGTCTACATGGAAAATTCTACCGTATTAGAAAAAAAAAAAAATAAAAAAAATTATTATTGTTTTTTTTTTTTGTAATATCATGGGATGGAGATCTTGAATTCAGAGCTACGTACAATCAACATTTTTGTATGGAAATTTGGAAAACTACATTACATTGTAGAGTAACTAATGTTATGTAGTAGTCCGTAAGGGAGTCACACGAAATCCCCAAAATCAAAATCCCCAAGAAACAGACTTTCAAGAATCCCCAGACTTTTAAAAAGCCCCGAAACCAAAATCCCAAACAACAAAATTTCAAAAAAATCCCAAAAAAAATTGTTTTAATTTATATCGGCAAAACTAGAAAAAAAATAATTTTGTTTTATATTTTTTACTAAAATTGCGCTGTATGCGCTTACCAGCCGTCAGCAAAAACAGGGTTCCAATAAATCAGTAGTGAGGGTTTGGGGGATTAAAAAATAAGATTGGGGATTTTTAAAAATTTTATTTGGGACATCTTTGTTTGGGGATTTTGTGTTTTAGGATTTTGTGTGTCAGGATTTTGTGTTTGGGGATTTGGATTTGGGGATTTTGATTTGATGATTTTGGCTTTTGGGATTTAGACCCCAACCCAGCCCGTAAATACTATAATTTTAATTTAATAATTCATTTATTTTTCCTTTTATTTTTGCAGTTCCGTTTTTTTACTATTTTGCTATTGGGGGGATAGTGTCATGGTTATTACTATCCTTTGGTACATTTAGTCATCGAATATTATTCTATATTCTTCGTTTCTTAATCGTTTTTAAAATATTATTAATGATTTATTAAACTTATTATAATATAATATATTTGTAACTGAACATCACATACACCCTTGCCCCAGCATGATGTAGTAGTTTCAATGAGCTATAAATTATGTAGTATCACAATTAGATATTATTGTACTTCACATTATTTCAATTGCATCGAATTACTTCTAATTTTCTAGAAAGATGTCGGGCAACGTATGTAGATATGTGGGTCGGTAGAAGTGGCTACCTAACGCGGCACACTTAAACCAAGAGTTCCTCGTGCGGATCCTACCCATCAGTACCAATTCAAACTTTTTATGAAGTGATGTAAACACTTAATTTTCATACCAGAAAAATCACCCAGGGGAGGGTGATATCCATAAAGTAGGCTTCTAGATGAGTCCTTCTTTTGTGAGCCATTACAAGGTAGATAAAGAAAAGGTATATGATTGTCTCAACTCTCCCTGCTTTTCATCATTGCAGGATCTGCATAAATCGCTTAAGTGAAACTCTAGCTTTCTGTTTGCCTATAATACAGTATCTTTGTGATAACTCCAATAATCCACCACAACCAGTACCACAGTACCGATATCTAATCTCGCTAATCTACTATTATCAGTAAGATTAAACAACTGTTTATTGTCCAGTATATTGGCTACTTAGCAGTCAGGTCTGAGAAACAGAATCAAAAATGAATAAGGGTGTAATGTAACTGAATAAGCAATACAATTATTTGATATACAGCCAACTACATTCAGTATAAAATTGCAGTACCGTACTTAATTAAGCACGAAAAGGTGATTCTACCTAAGTTACTGTCAAGAACATAAAAAAAAATCTATAGTATATTAGACTCCTAATCTTTTCTTTGGTACCTAATTGGCTTAATAATTTGGAATTATGAACATTTTGTTGTTCTTGCTTTATATTTTGATTTTATAATAAATTATCCTAATAAATATTACTATAATTAAGTCATGCGATAATAATAATAACAATAACAGTTTAACAGTAAATGTAACAAAAATATAAGACACATACAAATCTAAACAAAACAAAAATTCTAGTACAACACTATTGATTTTATCCACAGTTTTATTTTTTCAATTATTGAATAATTGCCCAAATCCTGAAAATAACATTAAATATTGTTCTTTAGAAAATTTATATCAGAAAAATACACATTTAAAACAAATTTTACCATTTTTTCGTTCAAAAGCAAACCATTCAAAGTTGCTGATCTAAACACGAAAGAAATACAAACCATTATTTTTAAGGGTTAAAAACAAAACAAAAAATTAATTTATTTTTTCTATGAACCAAAACATGAATTTGAACTCATAATTTGAATTGATTAAAAAAAAAATACTAATTTATATATATATATATATATATATTGTGTCCTGGACCCAAAAATAAACTTGAACCTGTATTTTTGAAGGTTGAAAATCATTTTAGTTAAACAATATTTAATTTGAAAATATCCTAAAAATTAAATTTTAAGGGTTTAAAAATTTTTAATCCTTAAAAACATAGGTTCAAGTTCATTTTGGGGTTCAAAATACACAAAACAACAAAATAAATCAATGTTTACAAAATATATTCGAGCCTGTTTAAATTCAATTCAATTAAATACCTTTAAATACATTTTAATTAAAAAAAAAAAAAAAAAATGCTCATACCACTTTGGTAAAACAAAAAGTCTCATAAAATTGTACTCAAATTAAATTAAAATTCTTTATTAACTTGTTAGTTTCGTAATCAATTTACAATTTATATATTTTTTGTTTTTTTATACTTTTTTATTATTTATTTTTTCATTTTAATTAAAAGTTAAAATATTCGAATCCTCTAATTAGAGTGTAGCACACCTTTAATTAGTCTTTTTTTTTTTATTTAAATTTTTGTTTTTTTAATTCTTCAAGTGTCATCTCAAATCTCCATACGAAAATCTGTAAACTTGTTAAGATTTTTAATTTATCCTTTCCAACACTCTTTGAAGTATTTATTAAGTATAATATATATATAGTAGGGACTCTTGAGTATTCTTTTACATAATTTTCATTTATATACAAAAAAAAAAAAAAAATAATCCTTTAAAATAACTGATGGTACTGTTGTTGTTGTTGTAACTCACTAACTATAATATATACCGTTGTAAAAAAAATTCTTAAAAATGTCGATGCAACTCTTTAAAAACACAACAAACAACAAAAAACAACAAAAAACAGATGAAAATAATTTTTTATTTATTTTTAAATTCTTGTATAGGTACATTCTATCTGGATTTAACCTAGATAAATAATTCAAATAAATGTATTCTATTCATAGAACAAAAACATAAAAATAAAAATAAAAAAAAAAAAATAAACAAATAATAAATAAATAAAAAAAAAAAAAAGAAAATTTCCTTCGCATACAATATTAGATAGATAGATATATCCTTTTAAAAACTGACTTGCACAATTTCTATACTTATTTATTTCAAGGTCAATGTCATTGGCAAATAAAAAATCCATTCAACAACAACCAATATATACAACGTTTTCACATGAAATGATTGCCAAAGATTCTCTAAAACAAGAAAAACAAAAGAAAAAAAAAAACAGAACAAAATACAAAAATATTCTAATTTTACATTGTACCAATATTATTTGAATATAACAGTTTTGTTAAAATATCAATATTACATACTTATATCCAAACAAAACTGTTATATAGGAGAAATGAAAAGCTTTTCGAACATTTTATTTTGAATATGCGCTTTAAATTTCATAAAAACAAAATAAAGTATAACAATATAATATTATAATAACAAAAATGTAATACTGTTATACAAATATACAAATGTATTTGATTCTTTAAGTCAAATACCTATTTTAAATATTATTTTTCTGAAAATGCATTCGGATTGATTTAAAAACAAAGTGGAGAATTTTAGTTAGTTTTTCATGAATGAATTTTTTTTGTAAAATTTGCAACAGGTGGTTGATTGTTGTTATTGTAAAAGTAATTTCGAAAATAGAACAAAATGTATATAAATAAGTTTAAAAGTATTAGATACTGATAATAATTTTACTGTCATGATAATGCTAATAAATGTTTTATTTTGAAAATTTAAATGAAAATTTACTGTTAAAAATTATTTAAATTATTCAACAAAATGTTTGTGTAGTGAAAATTTACTATTAAAAATGATTCAAATGATTCAAAAAAATGTTCGTATAATTAAAATATAATGATTCAATTGATTCAAAAACGTGTTCATATAATAATTCAAATTTAATTTTAAAAATGATTGAATTGATTAAAAAAGTGTTGGTATAATGAAAATTTACTATTAAAAATGATTCAAATGATTCAAAAAACTGTTTGTGTAGTGAAAATTGACTATTAAAAATGATTCAAATGATTCAAGAAAGTGTTGGTATGATGAAAATCTACTATTAAAAATAATTCAAATGATTCAAAAAAGTGTTTCTGTAGTGAAAATTTACTATTAAAAATGATTCAAATGATTCAAGAAAGTGTTGGTATGATGAAAATCTACTATTGAAAATAATTGAAATGATTCAAAAAAGTGTTTGTGTAGTGAAAATTTACTATTGAAAATAATTCAAATGATTCAAAAAAGTGTTTGTGTAGTGAAAATTTACTATTAAAAATGATTCAAATGATTAAAAAAGTGTTCGTTTAATAAAAATCTACTATTAAAAATGATTCAATGAAAATTTGCTATTAAAAATGATTTAAATGATTCAAAAAAATGTTCGTATAATGAAAATTTACTATTCAAAATGATTCAAATGATTCAAAAAAATGTTCGTATAATGAAAATCTACTATTCAAAATGGTTCAAATGATTCAAAAAAGTGTTTGTGTAGTGTAAATTTACTATTGAAAATGATTCAAATGATTAAAAAAGTGTTCGTTTAATAAAAATCTACTATTAAAAATGATTCAATGAAAATTTGCTATTAAAAATGATTCAAATGATTCAAAAAAGTGTTTGTGTAGTGAAAATTTACTATTAAAAATGATTCAAATGATTCAAGAAAGTGTTGGTATGATGAAGATCTACTATTGAAAATAATTGAAATGATTCAAAAAAGTGTTTGTGTAGTGAAAATTTACTATTAAAAATGATTCAAATGATTAAAAAAGTGTTCGTTTAATAAAAATCTACTATTAAAAATGATTCAATGAAAATTTGCTATTAAAAATGATTTAAATGATTCAAAAAATGTTCGTATAATGAAAATTTACTATTCAAAATGATTCAAATGATTCAAAAAAATGTTCGTATAATGAAAATCTACTATTCAAAATGATTCAAATGATTAAAAAAGTGTTGGTATAATGAAAATCTTCTATTAGAAATGATTCAAATGATTCAAAAAAGTGTTTGTGTAGTGAAAATTGACTATTAAAAATGATTCAAATGATTCAAGAAAGTGTTGGTATGATGAAAATCTACTATTGAAAATAATTGAAATGATTCAAAAAAGTGTTTGTGTAGTGAAAATTTACTATTGAAAATAATTCAAATGATTCAAAAAAGTGTTTGTGTAGTGAAAATTGACTATTAAAAATGATTCAAATGATTCAAGAAAGTGTTGGTATGATGAAAATCTACTATTGAAAATAATTCAAATGATTCAAAAAAGTGCTTGTGTAGTGTAAATTTACTATTGAAAATGATTCAAATGATTAAAAAAGTGTTCGTTTAATAAAAATCTACTATTAAAAATGATTCAATGAAAATTTGCTATTAAAAATGATTTAAATGATTCAAAAAAATGTTCGTATAATGAAAATTTACTATTCAAAATGATTCAAATGATTCAAAAAAATGTTCGTATAATGAAAATCTACTATTCAAAATGATTCAAATGATTAAAAAAGTGTTGGTATAATGAAAATCTTCTATTACAAATGATTCAAATGATTCAAAAAAGTGTTTGTGTAGTGAAAATTGACTATTAAAAATGATTCAAATGATTAAAAAAGTGTTCGTTTAATAAAAATCTACTATTAAAAATGATTCAATGAAAATTTGCTATTAAAAATGATTCAAATGATTCAAAAAAGTGTTCGTGTAGTGAAAGTTTATTACTTAAAATGATTCAAATTAAATCATAATAAAACATTGATGTTAGTCGTTAGAGGTCGTAAGCTCGAATACATTTTTGCTTTTATAATAGCTTTGCAAAGTATATGTATAATTACAAAACAAAATTGTATAATTACAAAACAAAAATAATTAAATAAAATAATGCATCTCGAAAAAGAAAGCGAAAAAGACAATAAATAAATAAATAAAACTATTATATTTGAAAATTCATAGTAGATATACTTAGGCATTCCATACATAGGCATTCTATACTGAATATTAATACAAAAAAGAAAACACTCTGATCTGTGATATTAAAATTTAAATCTATTGTCAGGACATTTCTTATTATATCAAAATTACTGTCAAATTATTTTTAAAAATAAAATGTTGTAATATGAAGAAATTTGTTTTTACTATCGTAAAACCACAAAGACTAATATTGTCATCAAAAATGCATTGATAACAAAATTAACATAGATATTGCTTGCATATCATTTATAAAATTTTCTAGATGTGCTGTCATGATAATTTATTATTATGTTTGAAATGTATATACTTTTTCAAAATATTATTTTTTTTAAAATTACTGTGAAGACAATATATTAAAAGATTATCTGTTCTATTTTGAAAAGGTAAATATTATTTACATTTATATTTTCTAAATGTGCTGTCATGATAGTTCATTCTTATGTTTAAAATGTACCTACTTATAAATTTTCAAAATATTTTTTACATTACTGGTGAAGACATCATATTGAAAAGTTCTGTGCATTATTTTGAAACAGTAAATATTATACAAAATTCAATTGAATTATTTTAAATAGTAAATGTTACACATAAGGTAGAGTATAGTATTACTATCATAACAATTTCAAGAATTATTGTACTGTCACCAACACACAAAAAAATTTAATATTAACACATTATTTTTTTCTATATTCTGTATCAAGACAATACTTATATTCATTTATCCTTTGAATTAGTTTTAACAACATCATTTTACTTTCAGGACAATAAAATTTCAGGAAATTCTTAAATTTCAGAGTAATAATGTGGAATAGAATTGAATTATTCAAAAATATGATAACAATATAAATTTTGGTTAATAGTGTTCTATAATAATAAATTTACAGGGAAGATATTTTTTGTGTTGAATAATGATCTTCAAATATCTGATAGTAAATTATAATAACAACAATTATTTTAATTATTTTAACACAGTTGATTTTGTTTAAAAATATTTGGTAGTAAATTATCATAACAACAACAATTAGTTTTATTACTTTAACACACTTAATTTTGTTTCAGTGTCTCCGTACCAGTATGGTAATATTATGGTACATATTGTCTATTATTTATATTTACACATTTATATTTACAAATTTTAGTATTTAGTATTTGACATAGTAAGGTAGATTATACATTATGTAGAAAATTATAATGTATCAAAACTATTATAACAGTAATGTGTATGTGTGAAGAGTGAATTTGTAAAGCTGTAACAGTGAACTTGAAAATTAATAAACCATGTTATACTATGAGCTTGTTAGTTGCATTTACTGTTATAACAGTAACATATAACAGTAACAAGGTTTTTCGTATATACCAATACATTTGTTCAAAGTTTGTGTCATTCATAAATTTTCACTTGTATGATGCATTGTTCAAAAATTGCATTAAAATTTAACAATTCGAAAATTTTTGTAGAAGAAAATTAGTTTTTGGAAAATATATTTTAACTGATTCGTTTAAGTGAAAATATCAATTAAAAGTTTATATAAAAAAAAAATGTTGAAAATTTGAAATTTATCGAATTAGGTTATTATCAATTGAAAATCTTTAATAAAATTTGATAAAAAATTTTTATATTACACAATTTAATTTAATGTTAGTTTTTCATTAAATTTATTTTAAATTAAATATAAATTAAATCATTATTTGGTTGTATTATAACTATATACATATAACAATATTATTTATATAGCTTAAGCAAGTCGAACATTTAATTTAATGTCAACGCCAGTATTGCAGATTTAATTAATAAAAATGCTGGCTTGCTTTAACCTTTTTCAAAGAACACTAGCATAATAGAAACAAGTTGTAGCATTTGAAAATACACTTGTAACAACTTGTAATACTATTCATTTCTCCTTTCATAACAGCAAAAAATTAAACCCCAAAGAAAATTCATATTAATAGTATTTGATCTTACATCCATGCACATTTACTTTTATTTACTGTTTTGAGAGTGACATTGTTATAATATTAATAAAAACAATTACCCTATTTATTTCTTTTTTCATAACAGCAAAAAATTAAACCCCAAAGAAAATTCATATTAATAGTATTTGATCTTACATCCATGCACATTTACTTTTATTTACTGTTTTGAGAGTGACATTGTTATAATATTAATAAAAACAATTACCCTATTTATTTCTTTTTTCATAACAGCAAAAAATTAAACCCCAAAGAAAATTCATATTAATAGTATTTGATCTTACATCCATGCACATTTACTTTTATTTACTGTTTTGACAGTGAAGTTGTTATAATATTAATAAAAACAATTACACTATTTATTACTCCTTTCAAAACAGTAAAAATAACAATCAAAGTAAATCCGTATTAATATTATACGATTTTACATACAATTAAATTTTTCATTTACTGTTTTGACAGTGACACTGTTATAATATTAATAAAAACAATTACACTAATTAATTCTCTTTTCACAACAGTAAAAAACTAAATCCCAAAGAAAATTTATATTAATATTATTCGATTTTACATACATACATGCACAATTTATTTTTATGTACTGTAAATTATTAAAATAATCTAGAATTGTTTTTTTTTTAAACTATTTTTCAATTCATATGCTAATTTAATTTAAATACTGCTGAATAAATTCATATTATCTTAATTTGTAAATTTATTCATTTAGAGTTCTCGAATTAGGGACGTTGAATGTTACAGTAATCCACATTATGTAATTCACTTAGTTTATAAATTTTTTGTTATGTAAAAATATTTCTAATTTGTAACTGTTAAGAAAATAAATAAAAAACTATAAAAAAAAAAAAAATTTCATTAACTGTTTTGACAGTGAAATTGTTATCATTAATTAATAAAAACAATTACCCTATTTATTTCTTTTTTCATAACAGTAAAAAAGTAAATCCCAAAGAAAATTCATATATTAATATTATTTGATCTTACATCCATGCACATTTACTTTTGTTTACTGTTTTGACAGTGAAATTGTTATCATTTATTAATAAAAGCAATTAGTACTATTTATTTCTCTTTTCATAACAGCAAAAAATTAAACCCCAAAGAAAATACATATTAATATTATTCGATTTTACATACATGCATATTTACATTTATTTACTGTTTTGACAGTGAAGTTGTTATCATTTATTAATAAAAACAATTACACTATTTATTTCTCTTTTCATAACAGCAAAAAATTAAACCCCAAGGAAAATTCATATTAATATTATTTGATCTTACATCCATGCACATTTACTTTTATTTACTGTTTTGAGAGTGACATTGTTATAATATTAATAAAAACAATTACCCTATTTATTTCTTTTTTCATAACAGCAAAAAATTAAACCCCAAAGAAAATTCATATTAATAGTATTTGATCTTACATCCATGCACATTTACTTTTATTTACTGTTTTGACAGTGAAGTTGTTATAATATTAATAAAAACAATTACACTATTTATTACTCCTTTCAAAACAGTAAAAATAACAATCAAAGTAAATCCGTATTAATATTATACGATTTTACATACAATTAAATTTTTCATTTACTGTTTTGACAGTGACACTGTTATAATATTAATAAAAACAATTACACTATTTATTTCTCTTTTCCCAACAGTAAAAAAGTAAACCCCAAAGAAAATTTATATTAATATTATTCGATTTTACGTACATGTACATTTACTTTTATTTAGTGTTTTGACAGTGAAATTGTTATCATTTATTAATAAAAGCAATTATTACTATTTATTTCTTTTTTCATAACAGTAAAAAATTAAACCCCAAAGAAAATTCATATTAATATTATTCGATTTTACATACATGCACATTTACATTTATTTACTGTTTTGACAGTGAAGTTGTTATAGTATTAATAAAAACAATTAGTACTATTTATTTCTCCTTTCAAAACAGTAAAAATAACAATCAAAGAAAATCCGTATTAATATTGTACGATTTTAAATACATTTAAGTTTACTTTCATTTACTCTTTTAACAGTGAAATTGTTATCATTTATTAATAAAAACAATTACACTATTTATTTCTTTTTTCACAACAGTAAAAAAGAAAACCCCAAAGAAAATTCATATTAATATTATTCGATTTTACGTACATGTACATTTACTTTTATTTCATGTTTTGGCAGTGAAATTGTTATCATTTATTAATAAAAACAATTACACTATTTATTACTCCTTTCAAAACAGTAAAAATCACAATCAAAGAAAATATTAATATTATACGATTTAAATTTACTTTTATTTACTGTTTTGACAGTGAAATTTTCATAATATTACTAAAAAAAAGTGTTATACAACATATTAAAAAGAATATTATTATTTATTTCATTTTGAGTTGAAGGAATTTTATTCTTATGAATAAAATAACAAAATAGAAAATCATAATAAATTGGGATATAAAAGTTTTTTTTTTACATACACCATCAAATCTTTTTGCCTCTTGTATATTTTTTTCTTATATTATTTTATTTTTCATTTTAAGAAAATTCTATTCTGTTTTTTTGATTTAAATATGTTTTTGTTTTTTTTTTGTGTTAGGAATATTTTACCAGTTTACGATTTTATATCGTTGAGTTAGGTTCGCGAATTCGGAAAATTTAAAACCTTTTCTGTTTTCTATTCAAATATTGTATGTAAATTTGAGAATTACAAATAAATATTTTAAATAAAAACAAAATAAAATAAACGTGATTGATTATTATTTTATATGGATGTAGAAAAATATATATGCATTTTTTTGTTTTTTTTTTTTTTTTAAATGTATTAGTGTTATAAAAGAAATATATCTAATATAGGATGTTAATTGAATAAAATTGAATAATTCATTAATTAAAAATAATTAAATAAGAAAAGTGCAATAATTTTATAGAAAGTGTAGTTGTTTTTAAATAAATTTTAATTATAAATTTTTTTTTTTTTTAATTTTTAGTTAAATATTATTTAATTATTAATTATTATATTTTGTTTTAATTTGATTACAGGTAAAAATTAAAAAATAATTGTGTGCATTTTTGAGAATTACCATCTCTAATCCCGATTTATAGAATTGTGTTTATTACAATTAACCATCACCTAAAATTAACGAAATTATTTAATAAGGTTTTAAAGTCAGTGAGTGAATGACTCAAAATCTTATCACATTGTGAGTGTTATGAATCGTTGAAGGTAAAATCAAAAGTTTATATAATTAAAAATACATTTAAAATATAAAATAATTAAAATTTTTAATTTATTAAATTAAAATAATATTCATTTAATTTTGAATTATTGTGTTAAATATTGCGTGATAATATTTGAAAATAAAAAAATTTATCAAAAAAAAAAAAAAAAATTAATATCAAAAAATTTCAAAAAAGTTTTAAATTTTCAAAATTTTAATGGGTTTAAAAAAGTTTTCGAAAATTATCATAAAAAATTATTATTCGACGGATTAAAAATATTTCATATATATATATTTATTCGTTAATAAAATTTTTGAACGGAAGTTCACGAATAAATAATTGTCATCAGTGTGTGTTGTGCTTTGTGAGGATAAAAATAATAATAATAAAAAAAAAATTAATCACAAAAAATTTTCACAAATTTTTCTTATTTGTTTTTATTGTTTTTTTTTTTTTTTTTTTGTTGAATGACGTGACATTCTACATAATATTATAAAAATTATTTACATATATTTTATAAATATAACAATAATAAAACCAAAAATAAATTATTTTTTTTTAAATATCTGGTAGTAAATTTTAAAAATTTTAATATTATAAAAGTGAAAGTTACTAGAACGTAAAACAAAAACAAGCAAAACAAAAAAAAAAAAAAACAAATTAAATTTCTTTTAAATTTAGAATTTCATCATTCACAAGTAAATAAAACAAGAATTATTAAATTTCGAAATATTTTAAAATAAGCTAAAAAAAAATTAAATATAACTCTACTAAACTAATAATATAACAAAAAAAAAAAAAGTGTAGATTTATATTTTTTTTTTGTGTTTTTTGAATTATAAAAAATAAAATATAAAATAACCAAAATTTGTACAAAATAATTTTCTATATATATTATGTAAGTGTGTCTATTTGAAATGAAAAAAAAATATATCAAAAAAAAAATAGCGAAAATTTTCTTCGAAAATTAAATTAAATTTGTTTTTAAAATAAGAAAAATATTTGTTATAAATTTAATACAATAAAAAAAAATAAAAACAAAAATAAAAAAAAAAAAAAAAATAAATTCAATTAAATAAGTTGGCGAATTGGAATACCCGAAATTTTAAATAATAACCATAATTAATAAATGAAAATCAGATGAAAATGAATTTTCTTTTCATTACAAAGACAAAATAAAATGTAATAAAATGTAAGTGTGTGTTATTCAATTAACTTTTTTTTTTTGTTTTAATTATTTTTAATTACGTAAAACAAAATAAATATAAGTATTTTTATTTTAAATTAAATATATAAAATTTTATTTATGAATTATGGTAGATTTAAGATTTGTTTCGACTTTTTTTTGTGGCTGTCTTCTGGCCGAAAACACTTTTTATATTTCGTACTTTGTTGATTTTCATTTTATAATTCTACTGTACTTGGGATTATAGGATTTTGACATATAGCTCATAATATATTCTGTTTCAGTTTTCTATGTGTAAAAATTAGTTGTGGTGATCAACCCATAGACTTGGAATTATAAAAAAAAATATTTTCATTGATCAGACAACGCTTACCCATCTAATTACCGTAGTTTAACATTACCAATTACCATTTCAGTTTGTGAATATAGGTCTCAACAAATATTGTTTAGTATAGGGAAATATTTTCGATTCCGTGCTGTCGGGATGATGTATCAATGCAGCCGCAAATAGGCTTATTGTGATTACCTGTGTTAGTTAATGCTATTCATAATAATTATCTGAGGCCTAAAGTATACCAATTTTGTAAATAAAATAGTATAATCTGGTGACAAATTAAATAAAATGAAAACTATTCTATTTAAGAAGGCTTAGTTCCTGACAATAGCCAAAATAGAGCCAGTAGTTTGTTAAATAAATACTCGAAATATTGTAGATATTGTATAGTGTAAAATTGCAGTACGGTACTTAATTAAGTGCGAAAAGATGATTCTACTTAAGTTACTGTCAATATCCAAAAATAAATATTTTATCATTAATTCCGATATTAAAAATATGGACTAATATTACCATTTTAACTACCGGGATTATTAGCTTCATCATCATCTTCGTTACTGTTTATTTTATGTATTTATTTGTACATGCTTCGATTGTCGGGTATAGGTTATGAAATGTGTATTGATTCTAAATATTACCAAATCAATTTTTATATTATTTTTAGTTGAAATACTGAAGACATTATTATTAAATCTGGATTTTAGCAAATAAGAAAGAGCTACTTTTTACGACGGTGGTTATTGTTCAGTATTTTTTTATTGTTTTTATTAATTTATGCAAAATTTTTGTAAATTTGGATAGTAAGGAATTAGATTGGGAGCTAATCAGGATATTACAGAACAATCGGTTGGTATGTTGAAGACCAATCTGGACTGGCTGAAAAATTACAAATTGTAAATTGAATAAAACATTGCCGAATATTTTATTTGAAAAATTAACATTCGGGGTTGTTATAAAAAAGCTAAGACATTTTTGCGAAAAAAAATGATAAATTACGATAGAAGAGTTGGCGCAAAATAAAAATAGGAATAGTGTTTCGGATTTGACCAAAATTAGCTGTAGATGAATATTAGTATGATATTTTTATTTTTTTGTTTTTATTTATGCAAAATTTTTGTAAATTTGGATAGTAGGGGATAGAATTGGGAGGGAATCAGGATGGACAGAACAATCTGTTGGTATATATTGAATTGGTCTTCATCTGAACTGGCTGAAAAATTACAAATTGTAAATTGAATAAAATATTACAGAATATTTATCTCAGAATATGAGGTAATCAGGATGTCAGAGAACAATCGGTTGGTCTGTTGAAGACCCATCTGAACTGGCTCAAAACATATAAATTGTAAATTGAATAAAACATTGTAGTAGAATATTTTATTTGAAAAATTAACATTCGGGGTTGTTATAAAAAAGCTAAGACATTGTTGCGAAAAAAAAATGATAAATTACGATAGAAGAGTTGGCGCAAAATAAAAATAGGAATAGTGTTTCGGATTTGACCAAAATTAGCTTTAGATGAATATTAGTCTCATATTTTTATTTTGTATTTTTATAACTTTAATTTAATTTAATTAAATATTTATTAATACGGCCGGAATTAATCTGGTCCGCTAATATTAGGGCCATATTAGCTGCCTTAGGCATTTGGGCCATTTTTATAACTATTATTAAACTAATTGTACCGTTATATCATGTATTGATTCAAACGATTGAATCATATTGGTCTGTTTTTTTTTCTGATGTATTGTATTCTGCCATTAGATTGCGGGCTAAGCTGTTTGGATATGCTGAAAGTTCTTTCCCATTTCCCAGTACATACTTCTAAATTTGATATCAAGCTCTGTTACTGCGGCAACAATTATCTTTACGCCGGTTTAGCCTTTTTCTAAATGTATGCCTAAGTAGTTTACATCACTTTTTTTTTTTTTTGGTTGATTTTGTTTTTTAAAATGATTTTGAAGTAAAAGTGATGTCTGTTGACTTCGAGACATGTTCCGTTTTTATAGCCATACTTAGTATTGAATATTTTTTAAGTTGGTTTGCAATTTAATGCTATTTTAGTGTCCTGGTTTTGAATCAATTGTATTTTTTACATCTGATACTATTGGAATATCAACCGTAAACTGTATTAATAGTTATAGATCTAATATAGTATCTTAATGGATTATCATAAAGATATATATATATATATATATATACATAAAATTATTGGTTCAAGTTTTACATAAACATAAATCATTCAGTTATAAGTTTATGATATATTAAAGGCCCTAATACACTACCACACTACCTTGGGGAACCCCAGATTGTATATTATATAGTTCAGTGCATGCATTAGCTAGCTTCATAAGGTAGCATTTGCATATGCATAGGTATACATTAGCTAGCTTCACATAAAGCATTCTGTTTTCAATGTAGCTTTTCAAAATTGCCTATAGATCACATTTTTTTTTGATTTACACCAAAGGCCAGGATGTCATCAACTTGTGGAAGGTTTGACTGATGTAATTACAATGATGTTGTACAAAAACTATTTAATCGTCTTATATGACATTAAACACCTTAATTAAATATGTATGATACATTTTGAACACAACATTATTTATTTTAATAACTACTACAATATAATTTTAATACCATTTTATTACTAATGTAGAATGTCAAATTTAAAATATGACCTGTTTTTAATATTATTATTGATTTTGATAAATTTATGAGCTTGAATATTGTATGTATTGATATTGACTGTTCAGTTGCGTATTAAGGCATTTTGTACACATTATACTGAACTCCGATTGTATAACAGACAATTCCAGTTTAAATAATTCCCAATTCAAATAAAATAAACTCCTTATTCAAAATCTTGCTTATACATATGACACATAAGTACTTAGTCCTGATTTTGTAACCAATATTATAAAACCGTTAAATATTTTCAGTGAAAATATTTAATTTTAAAATTTTGTATTTATAATTTCGGTTTTTCGATAGATTTTGTAATTTATAGGATTATGTAATTTGAGGTTATGGGTTATGGGTTATTATAGTTATGGGGTTATGGGTTTGGGGTACATTTTTTTTTTTGTGATTTTGAAATTTGAAGTTGTGTTACACTTTTGATTTATTTTAATATTCTAAAATTCAATCCACAAAAAACCATACATACATTTTTTATTTACGACCTTAATAAGTATAGGTAAATTTCAGACTGATAGAATGTATTTTTACAATCAATCTATATTTTAAATTACTAATTGTATTCGTTTTATATTTTATTATTGTAAAATGGTTTTATTGTAAATTTTAATATTGTAATTTGTAAACCGTTGAACTAAGTATGAATAAATAAATAAAAAAATGAATTGATTCTATAGTTTTAATTTAAGGCCAGGTTATAGGGCCATCTTTCTATTACAAATATTCCATAGTTAATTAATTTTTTTTTTTTAATGTCTTGTACTTGTGTTCAAAATATAATTTCACATTTTGTACCAATCAATATTTTAATAAATTTAATTTATTGATTTTAAAACTTCTAATTTGACTCAATGTTGATTGTGTTGTACCAGTTGTATTACAAATTAAGTATACTCTAACCAAAAAATTCATTTGGGACTAATTTTACATTGTTTAACAATTTCAAGCACGTACTAATAAGTTTTTATTAAGTTTTCTTCTTTTCAAACAACAACAATTATTATTAATATATTATGTATATATCAACAGTTGGTGTTGTAGGTAGGGTGTAATAATATTGACTGAATGATTTATGTTTATGTTAAACTTGAACCAATAATTTTATATATATATATATTATTTTATGATAATCCATTAAAATACTATATATTAGATCTATATCTATAGTCTTATTTTAGATTAAAAAATCTTAATATAATAATTTTTTACATTAATTATAATTTAATAATGTCTAGGCTTTTTTTTTTTTTTGGTTATTTTGTTTAATTTTCATAATTTAATATTTTTCATTAATTTGATTTATTTTTTAGTCTTACTGTGAATGGATATGAAGGTTACAGTTCCACTTAGTAATTTTGGTTAGTAAAAATTAAATATGATATTATCAGTATAATCAAATAGAAAGCAATAATTTATCTTATCCTTATATTGCTTCTTCTGAAATGTCCTTGAAGCATGAGGTAAAAATTAATTTCATTAAATACTGAAATATTTTTAATTTTCACAACGTTTTTGTTTATCGGTTTTTTTCATATACGATTATAGTACAATGTGCTGATTAAAGAAGTTAAGACGTTAAATATAAAATTAAAATTCAGACATAGATAATCGTTATTAAAATTTTTATATATATATATTATATATATATATATATTTATCCTTTTTATACTACACTTAACACCATTTTTGAACACCTATAAAGAAAAACAAAAATAATTTGGTTTTGTTACAAAATTTTAGTCAAAAAAATTACACCTGTACATTAATTATAAACTTGGAAGATAATAAGTTTTCTATTTAATCGAAAAAGTAAATAATAGTGTATTGATAGAGTTTTTTTTTAATTTTAATTTTTTTTTGTTTTTATTTATTGGTTTTTTGTGGCAAACTTTTAATCGATTTTAACTTCAATAAATAGAAATTTTTTTGTTTTGAATGGTGGTGGTGCGTTATGAAAAAGAAATAATTTTTAAATACACACTGTCAACTTTTTTGTATTGTTTGTAAAGCTTTTAAATAAAATTCATGATTATTTTGTAGGTGGATAGAAAAGATAAAAAATAAAACACAAGTGTGAATGTACATTGAGTCATTTATAACAAAATGTATAGAAAAAAAAAATTATCGGAAAATTTTAATAATATCCAAGTGGAAAAATTCACAATGAATTGAAAAAAAAAAAAAATTATTAAAATTTACTACAATGCTATGCAAATAACACATACTATTAGTCTTGCTATTGAAAATTTATATATATATATATATATATATATATATATATAGTAGAAATTTACTTTTAAATTAAATAAGAAAATTTATAGTGAATTCTTATAATGAGATTAAGATTGGGGATGAGATAGACAGCAACCCCAAAAGAAGACATGTACTTTGATTTTGTTATTTATTTATATTAAATTGAATGAATATCTAAAATCTAATATAATTTGTTAAAATATTAAATAGTTTTATATATAATTTAGTGACTAAGTAATAAAAAAATAATGAAAAAAAAAATTTAATTGTTTTTTGTTTTTCAACAATATTGGATATAATTGGAGTAATATAGAATGATATAATTTACTTAATAAAGATAAAAAAGGATATACAATAGATATTCTGTATGTCGTAGAACTTATTGGAACTTGTCAGTTCCGAATTGTTCACAACATGGCGCATTAAAAGTCAACATTATCCAATTTATAGCATTTTTATATTAAATGAAATATTTTTTCAAATGAATGAAAAATTTTTTCAATTAAATGAAACATTTTTTCAATTAAATGAATATATTTTGAAAATAAATAAAACTAAAAATTAAAAAGTTAATACATAAGTTAATAAAGCAAACCCTTTTATTTCTTCACAAGCAGATTGCACTTATTAGCAAACACTAATACTATTATAGAAAAAATTAAAAAAACAGCACCTGCCTTTTTTGAAAACTGTTACAATTCCAAAAATCCGCTTATAAGAGCGATAGCAGATTAAGATTTAGTATTAAGATCATTTTAGTTAATAGTCATTAGTTAAGATTTAGATTAGGTTTACATTAGGTTTTATATTAGCATAAAATAATTAATTAAAGATTTTTACTTGCCATTTTGTCCTTTGCAAAATAAATTTATTCTAAATATTTAAGCCAGGATAGTGTCTAAATAATTACAAATCAACGGTGTAATTATTCTAGTAATATAAGCTCTTTAAATATAGAACTAAAATATATGAAAATAACATATTGTACAATTACATTAAGGCAATAAATAAAATAATAATAATAGTACACTTTTTGGTTATGGATAATGCCAAAATCCATAAAGGAAGAGATATTCAAGAGATGATTGCGGATATTGGTTATTTTTTAAAAAGCTTACCGCCATGTTCTGCAATATTTAAGCCTGTGGGAGAAGCATTTTTCAAAATAAAACCATATGCGCGTACGGTGTTAAGCGATCCTGGAAATAAGAATAATCTTCAACATGTAATTAATCAAAGCGTTAACCAATTAAACAGATTGCTCCAATTTACATACTGAACATAGTATGTTAGATTCCACAAGCTACGATGGATCAGCATTGGATTGAATCAGATATATATTGACTTTTATGCTAATATTTTTAAACACCTGAAATGCAAGCACTGTAAATATACAAAAAATTGTAAAATACTAATTAAAATCAAAATAATAAATAAAAGTGGGACCTTTATGTTTCATATTTTCATATAAACAAACTGCATTTTCATAAATATTTGTAATTTTTTTTTTTTACTTTTACATTTTTGTAAATTAATTAAATTTTACTTTTTTTTTATAAAAAAATTTTATTTCTATTTTTGTTTAGTTTGATTTATTTTGAAAAAGGTTTTATTTAATTTAAAAAAAAGGTCTTATTCACTTTAAAAATAGTTCCATCTAATTGAAAAAAAGTTAATCGATATATGCTATAACGCTTTTAGATCCAATTTAAGCTATAGTGAGATGTGATGAATGCTTAATAAGCGCTGCATAATAATTTATATATTTCGATTTGAAATCTAAAAGTATCGATCCATAGGCCATAGCTATACTGCTTAGTATATAGTGTGAAGAAAGTAAAAAATTATAAAATCTTCTGGTAACGTATTAAAATTTGATTGTGTTAAACAAATCGAAGTGAAATTATTTTTTCTTGGATCCGAAATTTTTTCGGTTGTAAGACATTTATTCTTGCCATCAGATCGTATACTCGGTAGAATTGTTTAGAAAAAGAAATGTTATCATCAAACCGGAGAAATATTATGAATTTTTTTTAGATTTTCGAACTGTACAAAAGTTAGGTGTCGGCCAGTAAAAAATCCAACAAAAATTTGGCACTCCAAGCTCCTACAAACAAAATCCGTTTTTTTTTTTTTTTTTTTTTTTTTTTTTTTTATATAATTCCAAGTCTATGGGATGAACACCCTAACTGCTTTTACACAGAGACTTGGAATACACAATCACATACAATAGCTTTTCTATAGAATTTTTTGGGTTATATCTACTAATTTAAATGTGGAAAACTATATCTATTGTAGAGTACTTCGCCTTCATAATAGCATAGTTCCATTTTATTTTTAGTTATAACCAAAACTCTCAACTATTTATCATTTATTTTATCCCAATGATGAAGGGTACTGGACCAGGTCGAAAATTCAGAAAGCATTATTTTGCCTTCGTCGGGAATCGAACCTGGACCTTTCGGTTGAAAGGCAGGTGCTCTACCTACTGCACCACCCAGCGTGTAATTTTACTTCGAACAGACGTTAACAGAATAACAGTTTATGTTAAGGGTGAAGTCCACTATAGATCTTATCTTGAAATTTATAGGTTTCTTCCGAAAAGAGGATTCAAGCTTGATTGATGAAAATTGATGATGTTTAAAAATTACTTAAAAATCACTATAATACTGAATGACGTTGTAATCTTAATTTAGAGTTGTATGCAACATTTATTATTTGACGATCATAGTTGTCTTTGTTGTCACTATGAAGTATTTTGATAATAATTCCAGGGCTTAATTACAGTTTTTTTTTATATTAATTTTATTAAGAAAAACAATTCTTATATTCTTATGTTCCTATTACTTTTAACTGAATTGTATATACTTGTTCTAATACTTATTCTTTTTGACTGAATTTTTAAATGCATTTTTATATTTTTGTTGTTGCATTGTAAAATATTAAAATTTTGGTTTATTTATGGAGGTGGCGATTAACTGGTACTTCTGTGTACTCTTCTTACAATATTTTATATATATATTTTTTTTTTTGTGTTTAATTTAAATTATTCGGAATGGCTTGAATTTTATGTCATCTATTGAATAACTATACTTAGAATAAGAAAAAAAAATTGAATTCATAAAAATAAAAAATAGTAAAGTTTGACAAAATTAAATCTGTTTTATTATACTACACTTACAACATTTACGAAAAAAAAATCAATAGTTTTGTATTATAGCAGTTCCAAAACTAATTTTTTTTTAATGTTACAGTTTCAAAACTAGCTATCTGTGACTTTCGAAACATCAAAAAATACGATTGTGAGACGGGTTGTTAAATTTTTATTTTCACAATATCAAAATCATGTGTTTGATTTGTAATGTCTATACAATGTATTATTTGACTTTAATAAACACTTCTTGCAATTTTACGATCATTTGTTTTTTGAATGTCATTAGATAAAAACAATTAAAATAATATACCAAAAATATTAATTAATATTATATTTTTATTGTTATATTTTATATTAATATTATATTGTTTTGTATTTAAAAAAGAAAATTTAAGCATGAATTTAGCAAAATTTCTTTCTTGTGTTTATTTCTTTTCCCTAGCAAAAAATGTCAGTTACGAAAACAAAAATTTTTTTTTTTATTATTATTTTTATCACTCAATTGATTATTCCCTCCACATTTAAATTTTCCAAATTATTATCAACGTCAAACAAATGTCTTTCAGAAATTTTCGATATACCTTCTTTGCACATTTGAAGCGTCGCGAACACATAATTTAGGCATTTATAAGTTCAACACATTGTGTTACAATTTTGATTTGACGAATGTAAACACAAGACATTGTGTTTCAACTGTTTTTAGACGTTTCGAAAGTCAAGGTATATTATTATAACTGCAATTCCAAAATTGGTTATATTCAAATTTAAAATTTATTTTATTTCTCTCGTGTGGTACTAAAATGTATCACAGATCTTTCAAGAACATCTTTAATTAAACTCTTTTATAACAAAATATCGTTACATATTACAAATGTTTAATAACAGAAAAATTAGTTTTCCATCAAAGTATATCTCGGAATTAGAATTATCTAACATTACGGATTTCGGAAATGGACACCTCATATATAATTAATTTGTTTTGTTTTTTTTAACTAATTAAATTAATTATTAATTAAAGATTTAAAAACAATATTTAAATTTCAATATGGCGTCGGCTGAGTCTGAAAGGCTCCATATGCCATTAACTCGGTTTCGAGTAAACGCGATTTGAAGCTTAAAGTTACTTTAAAAAAAAAAACTGTACGATGCAATTTTTTGCTACTTTAACAGAAAGTTAATACTTATTTTTTTATTTTAATTATAAAATTTCAAGTGCCTATGCCTTTTAGTTTATAAGTTATAGGCATTTTTGTTTGTCAAAATAGATTCACAAACGACCCATATCCATTTTTTTTTGAACAAGTTGACTTTAGTCCATGCACATGGTACAAATTTATCTGGATATAAGTCGTTTTATCACTGAACTTTACAACAAAATGTACGGCCCACTACATATTAAAAAATATGTATAGTATTAAAAAATTTCAACATTAAAAATCAGTTTATTTCATTGAGATCTCAATTCTCTTATAACAAATATTATAATCTAAAACGAAAACAATGAATAGATTTTTAATTTTTAATTCAAATTTTTTTATTTTAAATTCAATATTTGTAAATTTTGTTATTTTTATTTTTAAATTTTTGAAAGAAAACAAACCAAATATACAAACAAAAATAGATTTTTTAAACAAACAAACATTTAAATAAGTTTTAGCAATTGTAGTAGTCTTGTTAATCTAAAAAATGAATAACACTTTGCCCATAGAATCTAGTGCTTTGATCAGTCCCAATGGACGAAATCATCGACTAATAATATTCTCTGATGATAGCAGTGTAGAAACTACATTTGAATTGGTTGTACGTCGTAGAGGATACCATAGGGAGCAGATATACCATAAAAGCAGATTCTAATAAAATGCTATGAAGAAGGCAAAACCATAATTTAGTCAATCAATAGAAATACTGCCATGTCTATTATAATAAATCGTTACAAAAAACTGCTATAAGTGATAATAAATTGTTACTGCTGCTCAAATCACAGTATACCAACTGTAAGAGGGCGACATGTTTCATTAATAGAAGCTATAAATTTACATGGAATAATATACAGTCAAATAATAGCAAACTCATCTGTTAATTCAAACAATTTTTATTACATTCATTGATGAGGTTATTTATAAACGGTTCTATTATGGCTAGAATAACCATATGTTTTTGACATTAATGGTTATTTCCTCCATAATAAAAGCGTACATTTTCAATCACAATTATTTTATTTTTAATAATACTTTTAGATAGTTTTGATCATTTGTTGTGCATATGGATATGGGGCATTTCAGAAATAAAACGATTTTGACGTCAAACTTCATACAAAAATGAATTATATCCAAAAATTGGCTCATTTTATAATTAACATAGTATTACAAAGGTGGTTTGGGATCAATCCGGAACTAAATATCTCCGAATGGATAAAAGATAGCGAAAGGCGTGTCACAAAACTTAAAAATCTGTTCCTAAGTCAATTGAAAATGGCTTATGGATCCTTTGAGACTCAGCCAACGATTTTAAATTTTAAATAAATGCTGCATTACTTATACTTAATAATATTACGTTTTAAGGGAAAACAGGATAGTAAAATTGTTATTAAAATTTTTTTTTTTTTTTTTTTGTTATACAAAACTTACATTTTAGTTAAGCTTAAAATTTATTATCTGTTATATGTTATTAACATACAAGTTATGTATTATAATATACTAGCTTTGTAACCCGTCATAAATGACGGAAGCAAAATAAATCCTAGTTTCTTTTTTTCTTTCATTATTTTCTTTGTTCCGAAATTACAGTACTTATGTTTATATCACTTTTTATTTATTTTTATTTATGTTTATATTGGCCTAACACTAATCTTTTTTTTTTTTTATATAACAGAAAAAGAAGTACCATACCAATAAATTTGTATAAAATGTTTGTATTTTTGTATGGTATACTCGTACTCACTTCCATTTAGTTATAATTCGTTAGTTGGGTTCCATTTAGTATAAATTATACCGTATTAGCGTTATTGTGGCCTCTGGGAGAGCAAATTTAAAAATGGAATCTTATTTTCATATAAATTTTGTCTTTTGTATAATGTATAGGGATCTTATTTTGCTATATGAATAAACTGTTATTATGGTATTGTGTTATTTTTAAAAAAATATTCAAAATTTTGTATCTAAATTGGTAAAATTTACAAAAAATACAAAAACATTTTCATCAATAATTTTCAATTTAAAAAAAACAATGTTTTATTATCCGGCGTAGAAGTAGAGTTAATTATCCTACTCTACTTCTATCAAGTTCTATTGATTGAACAGTTAACCTGAACAGTGAAGTGAAATGTGAACACTTAACACTGAAAATAAAATAATATTTTTGGAATGGAGCATACAGAACATACAGAATACAGATACAGCAAATAATAAAAAAAAACAAAAAAAAACAAAAAAAAAAAAAAATAATTTTTTTTGAGTGAAGTGAATTACGCACACAATAATGCCAAAAATAAAAGGTATAAGCAATAAAGTAGTATAATGTATAATATTATACAATACAAATATGCTGATACACATGCATATTTTAAGTGTATAATTTTAAGTAATAAGAATAACCTTTGAGTGAATTATGTTTTTTTTTGTGTTAAATGCTGTTTGCCTTTTGGTTATTATACCATATTAAACTATTGATTAAATTTCTATTAGTCCTTATTATTATAAATCAAAAAAATTGTTTGTTTTATTTATATTATTATTATTATTTATTATTTTTCCTTATTATTTGCGAAGAAGACTAACATTAAATTAAAAAAATATAGTTCATGCAATCAATTTTTCCTGCAAAGGTTCAGCATGGTAGACAGGGGTTAAAAAAAAGCACCAAAGCAATTTGTATATATGTGCATTTGTATTCATATGCAATTTGTATATGTGTTGGAGCGTTCCGTCGAACTTACAAACATCCAGATAAATGCAGAATAATATTATAATATATTGCTTGAATATTGAAATTTCCTGATACCAATTTTTAAAACAAAGTTCTACAATTCTCTAATTTGTTCAATTTTGGAGCTGTAGTCTTTCATTCAATTCAAAAATAGCCTCTCTATACTTATTTAGAATAAATTTTTTCCCATATATTCAAATGAATCATCCTTTAAAGGATTTTCAGGTCGGAGTCAACCAACCTGTGTTGTCTCTGGTTTGACTCAGAATTGGGTTGGTAAATTTTCGCTGGCAAATTATTTATTTATTTATTATTTTAATATACAAATCTGTTATTGAATCTTTTATAATTTTTATAGTTCGAGTTTTCGAAATAAATTTAAAAGTTAAAATTATCAACATTCTAAACTAAATATGCATAGCGATAATTAAATTTATTTATTTACTTACAAAAATTTTCCAATTTTTTAAGCATAATTTCAAAAACTTCTAAATAAATTTCTAATAATAAAATTTAATTGAATTGAACACTCTTGAAATTAATTAACTTCTTTTTTTTTAATAAAAATTAATTTCGCTTGAAATCTATGTAAATTTTCTTAAATTAAATAAATAAACGGGATGATAATGAAATTTTGTATATAGATTTGAGTTTATTTATTTGTAATAATTATGTTTGAGTATTTTTGTTCAACAACTTAAAATTATAATTATTGAATAATTCATTATAATAATAATGAATTAATTTTTAAGTAGAATTTTCAATATTTATTTATTTATTTTAATTTTTTATACTTACTTTACTTTATATTAAGAAGATCATCAGAATTTTTTTTTTTTTTTTTTCGTTTTCATACCATAAATCAGGAATATTTTTAATCATCAGCAACATTTTAATACCATAAATTTTATAAACAAATTCATTATGGAAAATTTAGAGGGAATTCAGGATTAAAATAAATTTTCATAACCTTTTGTTTTTGTTTATGTTTTTTTTCCTTTTTTACTGTTATCATGAAGTGTTTTTTCTCTCTTTGATATAAAATTTATGCTTATAGGTATAATTTGAAGAAAATTTTAATTTTTTTTTTTTTTTTTAGAATCTACTGAATTGAAAAGGTAACAAAATGAAAAAAGGACAATACATATATAGAAAATAATGTTATAAAAATAATTGAATTTTTTCTAAGGATATTTTTTTTTGTAGTAGACAACATAAAGTAAAAATATAATAATGATAATAATAGAATAGTATAAAAAGGCGTTCCAATTTATCTTAAGAATTATTTATTATTATAAAAACAAAAAATTTGGACTAACAAGACATTTGAATAAACAAAGAAAACCTTATAAACATGTTATTTATGGTTTAATTGAACTGAAAAAAGTTAAATGAAATTGTAGAAAAAAAAATTATTATTTGGAATTGGATGATTGGATTGGATAGATTAAAAAATTGTAAATATGACTATTTTAGTCAGAAAGTCCTGTTTTTGGAAAACATGTTGTGAAACAGTCTTTTAAATTCAATGAAATAAATTTTGAAATATTTCAACTTAGTCCAATACCTACGTATAATTGTAATAATTCAACTTCCTTCAGAATTTTTGAAGTATCAAATAAATGATAAGAACACCACATTTGATCGATATTGATCATAGTACATATCGTCGGCTAAGTACTATTTTGATCCATACACCATTTAGTTAAAACAAAGAAAATCAAGTTTAAAGCTTAAGAGCATATCGTAGGTGTTCGGGCAAAAGTGACCAAACGCCATTTTGGCAATTTTGAGATATTTGGCTCATTAGGTTCATTTTGCTATATTCTTCACAGGCACAAATGCTCAAATACGAATCTCATCTCATTAGAACAAAAAACCTTTAATGTCCAAAATGACTAAAACATTGCAGTACATTTGAATTACATTGAAAATTGACTAAAGCTAATGGTAATTTTTGCCATAAAACGTTCGTTTTAAAAAATCTTCCAATTAGCCATGGTGTGGTTGAAGATGTTTAATCCAATCACGCCTGGTATATACCAAAATCAGCTCGATCTAATAGGGGACGAAAAAATAGGTCTAAGAATTATGGTTTTCTGATATGATTGACTTAAAGTCCTTGGCTAAACCAATTATTCAAAATATTTTTTTTTAAAAACAGATGAAAATAAAAATAAAATGTGTACCCTATGAAAAAATGAATTTATTTGAATTGAACTTATTTTCTATAAATACAACTATTCTGAAAATTTTAAAAAATTTGATGTTAGTATTTCAAAAACTAGAACAAAATCTTGCATGCTTAAAGATTTGAATCAATTGTACTCGCAAATTCCTATATGCTGCAACAAAAAAAAATTAATAACTCTATGTAAAAAAGGTGCTATTCTATTTGAGTTTCATGCATGGTATAACAATTTATCGGAAATTTATTTTCCTTTGAATCTGATTCAGATATTGGTGATGAATGAAAACCATTTTTATAAATTTCAGCAAAAAAAATATTGTGATAGAATAATATTAGAATTAAAATAATTGAATTATTGTTTTGTCTTCGTTAAATTATGGATAATAAGTGTTACTTTAGTTCTATTTTACACTTTGAGAAAAAAATAATTGAATTATTTTTGTTTTTAGTTTTATTTTAGTTGTTTTATAGTTATTATTTAATTAACATAAGAATTTAAATAAATATAATAATATCAATTTATTGTTTTTTATATTATATTGAATATTACTGAATTGAATATTGTAGTTGTATAGTAAAAAGACTAATCGTCTTATGTACAATTTATATAAATCAAATAAATAAATATTAAATATTGACAAAATTTTTTTGAAAACACAGATAAACTATAAAATTTGTTTTTTAAAGTACACTTCATTTAGTTTTGTAATCAAAAATAATTATTTCAATATGTGTACATTTTCATAATTTTTTCAGTTCTAAATAATGTAGAAATTTTAAAATGTAAATTACTGAAAACTAACTTTTTTCCCTTAGTCACTTTTGCCCGAACACCGACGATATATTTAAAAAATTGTGTGATAGATTTTTTTTTTAATTTTGCTAATCTTTTGATATTGGTGTTTATAGAGTTTGTATTCAATAAATTTCATAAAATTTGACTTAAGGCATGTGAAATTATAGATATTTTCACAAAAAATGAAAATTATCATTTTGGTCCATATTTTTTTTTTTTACTTTTTTTTGTTACATTTGTATGACATGGATCAAAATGTTTTGGATATATGGATTAAATAAGCATGAATCAAAAAAAAAATATCTTAGGGTACACATCCCTAGGTATATAATTAAAAAAATAACATAATTTTGTTGATATATTTTTATTCAAAATATCCTTGACAAATATCGTAAATGTCTCAACAGTTGAATACAACGTTCACATAATCTAAATGTCTACAAAAGCTCACAAAAGCTCACAAAAGCTTGAGACATTGTTCACATGATCAGAATTGTTGTTGACGTTGTCTCGGCGACCGACACGGTGACATCGTAAATGTCTTGAATTATGAAAAAAAGTTTAGTTGATAATTTTATCCGAAAAATAAGTTGGTAACATTGTGTAATAAGAGCTTTCTGAGACATAGTGTTTTAATTCATTAGTGATTAAGCAAAATGAACACAGTTTTTATTAACGCTGTACAACATTGGGGTTTTAAAAATTTTTGTAAACCGAAATACCAGTCAAACCGGTCTCGGAGACATCGTTAACAGTTATGATCATGTAGACAATGTGTCAAGCTTTTGTGAGCTTTTGTATACATTTAAGATTATGTGGACGTTGTATTCAACTTTGTGTTGAGAAATTTACTATGTCAAGGTTAATAAAAATTGTCTATTCATTTTAGTTGATCACAAATCAATTAAAACACAATGTCTCAGAAAGCTTTCATTACACAATGTTGCCAACTTATTTTACGGATAAAATTGACAAATTGGTTTTTTTTACTTTGTATCAGGTTGAAGTATTTTTTAAAGACATTTACGATGTCATCGTATATAATTTAATTAACAAAACAATAAGCAACAAAAATAATAAATTCATATAAGAAACAATAATAAGAAGTTTAATACTGTTTAATAATAATGTACATATTTCTATAATTAGATATGATAACTCATTTTTTTTTAGTCGAAATTAATTATATTATTATCTTAAATATAGTTTAATTATTGTTGGCTTCTTCTAGAAAATGAAAAATAAATAGTATTACCTAAATAGAATTTTTTTTTAACATTTCAGTCCTATTGAATTCACATACAGACTATAGTTAGTTCAGAAAATAAAAAGACTATAAAATAATTTATTAGATTTAGACTAGAGATGTAGCACGCATATAATTTTGACATTGCATTGGAAAATAAACAAGTAAATCCCTTACATCATTTGTTTTCTCTTTGGAGATCAAGCGTTGAGAAAATATTGGTACTGGGCAGCTCAACAAATTCTTAGGGTTAAAAAAAATGTGTATAAAAATAGAATAGGATGTATGTGTATGTATGTATTTAAAAATTACCTAAACTATTACCATTCTATCACTTCAAGGTCTAAAACATAACTAACAATATTATTTACTATCATAATGACTAACTAACTATGGATATGAATCAATAATGCTCAACATTTTTATTTAAAATTATCCACGTGTATTGTATATTAACACTGCCATATACTGTCAGTACTGATATAAATCTGCATTTTTATTTATCCACCTCCATTACATATAAATGTATTACGTCGTTAGAAATCTTTATGCAGGTGTATCAATGGTGCATTGAAAATAATTTTTTTATATTATGACCCATGTCGCATTAGAATGGCGTTCTTGGATCAAATTAGTATGATTATTTTATTTTCGTAAATTGGAATTTTTAACCATACGCCACCGGTTTTGGATATGCATTAAAATGCATTCCAAATTGCTCAAAAAAAAGGTTTTTGATCAAACTGACATCTAAATATCTCTTAAACCGAGAAAGATAGACGTGAATTGGTACTTTCATTCGATAGAGTAGCCTCCAAACTCTAGTAATCAATTTCTAAGTCCAAAAAAGTGAAATTGGCGTATAGATCAAAATAGCACTCAGTCGATGACATATCAATATGCAAAGCAACTAAGACTTGTGTTGGTATAAATAATTAGCCGAGTTATGTAAATATATTAATGAGTATACTAAAAGAATGTTCGTTATGCTTATCGAACATGATGAAATTTTGTAATTAAGTTGGTTGTAATACTGGTTTCTTTGTTACTTGTATTATGTCCTTTCTAATATCACAGGACATTTAAAATTGTCATTTCCAATTTGTACTACTTTCATATATATGCATCGCTTCAATCATTTCAAAAATGAATCCTGGAAAATACTGATTTTTCATATTTTCATATTCACTTGTGTTGAGCGAATTTTCGTGGATCTATTTGTGACACACATAGTATACTAATAACTGGTTATATTAACTAACTAATTAATAACTTGAATTTAGATACATATATTAATACCTTATTAATCAGTAAACTTACTGATATTGATCATAACTATTATTTTTCAAAATGACCAATATATGACTAACTAGAAGAAATCCCCGGGTACATACCCGGCCGATCAAAAGAAAGGAATTTTTCTGTGAAACGGCATATCTGACAACAAAATATATAGAATAGTAATATTAATAGCAAACAACAAAAAAATAAAAATTGTTCAAAATTTTAAGTTAATATTAATTTTAAAATAAAATAAAAAAAATATCAAAGAGCATTAAACTTTTTTTGTAAGATTTAATTTGTTTTTATTATTTTTTTATTTCTCGAGGGAAGGTCCGCACGTAGATACTTACCTATGTGTAGATACATAACTAATATTATTAACCGATTAATTGATTGTTGTTAGCTGGGAAAACGTGTGTTACGGAATGTTATTAAAAAATAGTTTCGAATAATTTTATTAAATCATTAATCTTACCTGTGGGTTAGTACCGTTTCCCAATTATTATGAGTGAGTTTTAAAATTCATCATATAAGAAATAATTGGATAAAATGAAGTATTCTAGACCTGGTATGCAACATTGTCATATTGTCAACCTTCTGGTATGCAACATTGTCAGTAGTTTTCCCCTGTCTTGGTCCTGCTAGAATTTTAATTTTTAGAGCAGTGGATTGTGTAGAGCTGACCATGGGTGAAGTTAGGTTGAGGGAGATAAATTCCGACTCTTTGAAATGTTTGACCTTGTCATTTATTGATTGATATTGCATATGCAAGACTTACTGGAAATTGATATCTAATAAATTCTTATAAAATAATTTTCATTCTATATCTGATATTTTTTTTTTATTTTATAAGAGTTAATTTTATAAATATTAACTTAAAACTGTGAGCAATTTTTTTTTTTTTGTGGTTTGCTATTAATATTATTATACTATACATTATTTTCAGATACTTCAAACATGTTAAATGTTCAAAATTTTCTTGACTTGATTATTCAGGTGCTTAAATTAACAAAAATATACCTACAAAATTTTTGTCCAAAACGATTCGGAACAAAACAGATCAATTTAGAACTATTTTAAACAATCTACTCAACAACGATCAGAGCACTTTTGGGCAAAAAAGTTAAATTACCGGAATCTAGTAAACACAAAAAATTTTTTTACTCTAGATCGTTCTTGAAGTTTATTGAATAAACCTAACATTTTACTGAAATATTAACAATTTAGCGAATTAATATATTTTATTTTTAGGTACCTTAAACTTTAGTTTGCTATTTGCCGACAGATGGATTTTTATGTAGATTTTAATAAATATTATATTTTTGTTCTTATAAAAAAAATAATTGTTTTCAAAAAATTCAATTATTCCATTTTCGAAGTACTTCAAATTACTTCGAAATAATTTTAAATTGAAAAAGGAATACAACTAATGAAATTATATCGATATACTTCAGATTTGCTATATGGTTTAATGGAAAATCAGCTTCATTATGAATTGTATCCATCATTTCAATTTATTCTTGGTGGGGTAAATACTATATTTTATTTTTGTATTGATTTTACTTAGAAAACAATCGTATACGTAAATAATAATTTATTTAAAAAAAAAAAATTTTTGTAGGTATGTTAAAATGTCTTACATGGGGTGAAATTTTAAATTGAAATTTCTAATTAATAATTAAAAAAATTAAAAAATATATTATATTGCTAAGTCTCCTTGGAATATCTATCATTTTGAAAAATAATAATGAACATCGGTTGTTAGATGGATCAGATTTGAACCGTACTTTTTCAATCTATAAATTAAACATACTTAAATTATGTATTTTCAAATGACTATGACCAATGACATTAAAGAAATTATCAACTAACTATTCATATTCATGTAGAACCATCTGGAACATGTTACTGAATAAATATAATATTTTACTATTTTTCTTGTACATGTACTTTAAATTTTAGTTTGATTATTGGCCATCAGATGGTTTTTTATGTAGATTTTAATAAATATATAATTTTGATCCTAGTTTTTTTTTAAATAAATTGTCAGTTTTATCATAAAGTTATAATTTTTTTGTTATTAATTATATTATATTATAAAAATTATTATTATAATACATAATAATAAAAAAATATTTGTTTAATAAACAAAAAAAAAAATTTTAATAGAGAAAGGAACTCACAAAAATTTGTGATATTAAAACCTTTATTAATAATATTATCCTACTAATTATTTTTTTTTTCTACTAAAAGTGCAAAAAACCAAATGCGATAAATAAAAAAAAAATAAAAAGAATTTGACTCAAAAGAGAATCGACAAAAAAAATTGATTGAATGAAAAAAAAAAATGAAGCACACGAAAAATCACGAAAAATTTGCCTTCAAAATCGTGCTCTTGTGTATTATAATATAGATAAAGTAAAAATTGATTTTAATCGCCTTGGCCTGCATCATCGCCGATTGATTGAATGAAAAAAAAAAAACGAAGCACAAGAAAAACCACAAAAAGTGTGCCTTCAGATATTGATTAAGACAACCAGAAAAAGTGCTATCGAATCAATAAACACTAGTAGAATTAATATTTGATAATATATATTTATTTACCTATATATTTCGGGCTTATCTGTTCCTGTCATTCACCCCATTTTACGAATGCAATTCTTATAATTAAAAACTCTGGATACTGGCAATTAAAAAATTAGTATGAATTAAAAATAATGGAATTACTGGCATTCGTATAGTGATGAAAAAATTAGTTGTTTAAGTATTTAAATGTACCAATGTTGGAAGTATAATTTCGGATTAAGACATTGAAATATTAATAAAACTAAAAATATTATTGAAAAATAATATTATTTAATTGTAGTACTTAAATTCTAGAATAAATTTAATAATAACAACCATACTAACCAATGTAAAATACTGCACTACCAGTTAAGGTATCTACTTATCCCATTATTTTCGAATAAAAACAAAAAACATATAAAATTGAAAAAAACATTTTTTTTTGTATTTAAAAAGGATATTTTAAAGTTAAAATAAATTTATTAAATATCAATAAATAAAAAATTCCTGAAAACAAGCATAAACCAATTTTGTTATTGATTTTGAAAAAAAAAAAAACAAAACCATATTAGTTTTAAAAATTCATTTTTTTATTTTTTTTTTTTATTTTCCATTAACTTGAAAATTGTTCATTGAAATCTTCTGTTCTATTCGGTACTTGCATTCGTATTGAATTATGAGAGAAAGAATAAAATTTATTAACGAATATTTTTTTATTTTTAGATTATTGCTTATTTGAAATTATTGAAACGATTTTTGAAAAAGTATATTTTATTAGCAATAAACAAGGATATTTCAATAAAAAAAAAAAAATGTTTTTTTTTTTTATTTTTGTATAATTTTAGAAAATGTACTCCATTAAAGTAGGTATAATAGTAGTAAATACTGTGTACCTACAATATTTGTATACTCTACTTATACAAATATATATATATGTATAAAAATATGTTTTTCAATATATATATATATATATATATATATTTCGATATATACATATATATGTTTTTCAATATATATACACATATATATATATACTTCACCATCAAGAATCACTGAAATGGAATTTATTTTGAGTCAATAAAAAAATAATATAAAAATCTAAGTATAACTGTGTGTTATTAATAGTCTTATAGTCTAGTAAAATCATAGTTTGGAAAACTATTATAAATCGAATTTCAAAATTTATTTTAAATAAATTTAAAAATAACATTTGAACACTAACAATTATGTAAAAACTTTTAATAAGTACAGGATGTTAATCAAATGAGTGCATGTCATTCGTTTGAGCTGAAATAGTATGGGTAAAATATTTTTTGTATGAGATCAATCTACTTGAACTACCAGTATTCAAAAAAGATAGAGTCTTAAAACAGAGGGTAATAAATAGGTTCTAATACTAGTAACTTTACATCTATATAAACATTAATCTACGCTTGGACTGATTCTATTTTCTATTTCGATTTTTATTCTTAATATATATAAATTCCCTTTTTTACAAAAAAATTCTTATGGCTTTTAATCTAATTGAGACAAACTCAATTTTTTAACTTCATATTTCAATTGATTTGATTTACATTTTTGTTTTTTAATTACAAACTGAAATTTTTCAATTACAAACAAAATTAAAATTTCAATTAAGTACAAACTGAATTTTTGTGCTGACTAAATTCAATGTATTGGATTTGTTATAGATTAAAAAGTAAAATATTAAATGGAAAATATTGATTAACTGTGTAAATACAGCTCCAAATTGGCTTATTGTAATTGCCCATGGCAATGCAATAATCAGAGGTATAGTTTATAGTTTTCTTGAGCGAACGTGTTTAAATGAAAATGATTTTTATTTATACATTTAATTAATTTCATAAGTATACTAGCTCAAATGAGCTTACAATCTCTTTTTGGCTCTACACAGTCTAAACAATCAAACGTGACTTATTTTTCTTTTTTAAATTAATTTTGGCTGGTTTTTTTTTAATATCATAAAATCATATATCATATATCATAAAATATTCAAAAAAAATGTATTAAAATGTGAGACAGTGACCTAGTCATATAATTGAGTTGTCATAATTCATTAATGTCATGTCATATTGTCAAAATATCAATTGTTTGTTACTGTTATGTTAATCTGTTTAAAGAAACTAAAGATTAAAATTCGATTTGTTTCGTTGTTTAAATAAATCTAGATGTGAATTCGATATGGATATTAGATCAAAATTAATTGAGTTAATCTTAACAAAAATTATAAATTAATATTTTATTTTATAAAAGTAAGTATACTTGTATAAAATAAATTAATTTCAAAATCTGTTTTTTTTTTTATATTTAGTTGTATTCAAATATTTTGGCTTGTTTGTATATTGTTTTGGCTCGTTTTATTACACACTACCCAAACACTAGGAAAGGATTCCTTTATACAAAATTATTGTCGGTTTGGATAAGAAAAAAAGCATTGATTTTTTGGTAAAAAAAAATTAGTTTTATAAAGTAAATTTTACTTATCGTTTGCCATGCTCATTGCTCCACAAATCTTCAGCTTTGATTATCCAGTTAAATTTTGAGCCATTTTTTTTTTATTTTTTTATACTTGACTCAAAAGAGTCAAATTGAAAGTAAGTAAAGTAAATGTTGCTTATCGTTTGTCATGGTCATTGTCCCACAAATCTATCTTCGGCGTTAATTATCCAGTTAAATTTTGAGCCATTTTTTTTTTATTTTTTTATATTTGACTCAAAAGAGTCAAATGTAGAGCGAAGAAAGGTCGTACCGAGTGTTTATATTTAATATCAATACCTTATGACATTGTATATAAGATTTTATATATATTAACATTTTTATATGTATTATAACATTGTATACAAGTTCTGAATATATATATATATATATATATAATATATAATATAAATATATATATATATTAATTCAGAACTTCTGAGGTATTCCCTTACTTTAATATCCCTCTAGAACTTCAATTTGTATTTAAATTTAATATTTTAATAATATTTTGCTTAATATTCTTAATTAAATCATTTTCTTCATTACTTTACTCTTTAAAATTGTATCTTTATTCCACTTAAAAATATCATTAATATAATTAAGTAAATAAATAAATTTCAAAATATATTTAATATTCCAATTTAATTTTCGAAATTTAAAATTTACTTAATTATAAAAATTAAATATCAAATTTTAAAGTCGGCCAGAGACTTATGATAATGTAGAGTCTTATTTGAAATCATTTAAATAATTAAATTTATATTTTTTATTTATCATTTTCCGCTATGAAAAACTTTCCATTTTATTAAAATTATTTGAAATAATTTTCTTCAATAACTGTATTAAATAATTTAAATAAAAATACCCTAATGAATTCTTCAACAAAAAAAAAAACAAAAAATGTCTCAATATAAATTTTGTTCCTATATAGGATCTCTTTAAAAATTCAATTAAATTTAATTTAGTTAATATAGAGAGAAGATACTCGTATATTTTTTAATACTATTTTGTATTCTGTAGTACGCACTTTTTCACTTCATTATTTTTCACTAACAATGTTAGAAAAAAAAAAACAAAAAAAAAAGCAAAAAAATTTCATTAGGTTTTTCTAAGCTCACATAAAATTTATAATAATTTATTTACTTACTATATAAATATACCCTACTGTTTTCTTATAGAATTGGAAAATAGGATAAAAATGGAAAATGAATTTTCTTTTAATGTTACCACAATATTTATTTCGATTAGAATTTAAGAAGCAGGTAAAATTTATTTTCATTTTGACACTAAATTATGTTTTTACGTTTTCGAAAACGAAATATCATTTTCGAAATTAAAGTTAAATCAATATATAGCTTTTAATATAATTTTTTTTTTTTTTTGTTGTCTTTAAGGATAGTAAATTTTTGTTGTTTTTTTTATTTTTACTTTACTAAAATTTATGGTGCCATCTGGATTAAAGATAAACATTTTTTGTGTCCTTTTTTATTACTTTTATGTTGTCTTTGAATATCCTTTATTACATTTTCTCGTCATTTGTTTTATTATGTTTTTTTTTTTGGTTATCTTAAGATTAAACTTTGCTTTTATTTTTATCACCATTAGAAGTTTTTGAATGTACAACGATTTTATTAACCAAAAATTCGATTTGTTATAATATAGGGGTGTAATGAAATTTAAATTATTATACCTAATAAACGTGAAATTTGAATATTTTTGTAAGTTAAATTTTTTGAATCCAAAATAATCGTCAACTAAAACGTTAAACTTTGATTAAATAACAATTTTAATTGAACTGATGGTTAAAGTTGGACTTGGTAAAAATATTCAAACTTTATATCTTCACTGTATTTAGATTTACCCAAAAAAATAATATTTAAAGAAAGTTTAATATTGAATTTCAAAGTTTTGATATATTTTATTCAATTAAGTCTGTTCAGAACGCGTTGTATAAAATAATTTAGTAGAATTATAAAAACAAATATATTTTGGAAAAATTTCGATCAATAAAATTTAATTTATGTAAAAAAAAAATATGTTCAGAAGAAGAGAATATTAAATTATGTCAATTTTGATGAAAATATCCGAAATGAACGGGGAATGAAGTAATTAGAAGTAAAATTGGTTCACAACGTGTTACAATAAAAAAAAATAAAAAAAATAACATTAAAAAATCCATAAATTCATTTAAAGATTCAAAAAATAGATTTTATTATAGAAATTTGCCGGCACTACAGAAATTTATTAAATATTGCATCATAGAAATTTTACTGTTTTCAACTTAAACGGGCTGGAAGATGAAGTAATACAAATTTTTTATTGTATTAAATATAGCTTCGCAATGTTATTTATAAGGTATTCATATTAAATATAAACATATATAACTCTTTTGAGTCAAATATAAATAAATACAAAAAAAAATGGCTCAAAATTTAACTGGATAATCAAAGCTGAAGATTTGTGGGACAATGAGCATGGCAAACGATAAGCAAAATTTACGTTATTTACTTTGCATTTGACTCTTTTGAGTCAAATATAAATAAATAAAAAAAAATGGCTCAAAATTTAACTGGATAATCAAAGCTGAAGATTTGTTGGGCAATGAGCATGGCAAACGATAAGCTCAATTTACGTTATTTACTTTGCATTTGACTCTTTTGAGTCAAATATAAATAAATAAAAAAAAATGGCTCAAAATTTAACTGGATAATCAAAACTGAAGATTTGTGGGGTAATGAGCATGGCAAACGATAAGCTCAATTTACTTTATTTACTTTGCATTTGACTCTTTTGAGTTAAATATAAGTAAATAAAAAAAAAATGGATCAAAATTTAACTGGAAAGCTGAAGATTTGTGGAGTAATGAGCATTGCAAACTATAAGCAAAATTTACTTTATAAAATTCTTTTACTTTTACCAAAAAATCAATGCTTTTTTTTATTCAAACCTACAATAATTTTTTGTGTATTGTGAATAAGAGTTTTTAGTGTTTGGGTAGTGTGAATAAAAAGAGACAATTCGAAAAAAACCGGCAAATTTGCAAAAAAAAAACCAGCCAAAGTATTTGAATACTATTATATAAAAAAAAACTTAATCTGATTTTGAAATTAATTTATTTTATATAAACATTTATAAAATTTAAAATAAAATATTAATTTATAATTTGTGTTAAGATTAACTCAATTAATTATGATCTAATATCCATATCGGATTCACATCTAGATTTATTTAAATAACGAAACCAAAAAAAATTAAATACTTTAGTTTCTTTAAACAGATTAACTTAACACTAATTGATATTTTGACAATATGACATGACATTAATAAATTATGACAGCTAAATTATATGACTAGGTCATTGTCTCACATTTTAATACATTTTTTTGAATTTATTAAGAGATTTGATGTTACGAAAAAAAAAACCAGCCATATTTAAATAGAAAAAGCCAAAATTAATTTAAAAAATAAAAATGAGCCAAGTTTGATTGTTTAGACTGTTTAGAGTTATAACCCTAAGAGATTGTAAGCTCATTTCAAAGTATATATATATATTAGATAATATTAGAAAATTTTGCCAGCAAAATGAATTATACGGTTATCTCCAGTTATAGAAGCTGTAACATTTCGCAAAGCTATCATTTAATCAAAATTATATTGGATAAGTTCTGGATAGACATCCCAAAAAACCAATACGTAAGTGTTCTATAGTAAGTGTTGAAAAAAAAAATAAATATTTTAATTTCTTGCTGATTATAGTGACAAAAATTTCATTAGTATTGTCACCTATATTTAATTTATATATCATTTATTATATATCTTGCAATTTGGCTGGATTTTCATTTGCCTATATTTTATTTGCCTGAATGCTATTTGAGTGGGTATGCTCTGGATTCTGAATATTATAAATGTAATGAATATTATATGCGAAATTCTGAGTTTGGAGAGATTTTGGAGTTAGATTCAAAATCAAAGTTCTACACATGTGAATCTAATATTATTTATATAAATTGCTTTCGAAAAGCCTGCATATATTGGTTTACACAACACACAATCATAATATTAGAGTAGAATACGCATTTTCTGAATGTTAATCTTATGTATATATATATATATATATATATATATATATATATATATATATCAATTTCCTTTTTATGAGTACTCTGATTGATTGTGCTTGTATCCCATTACAGTCATCTACATATCCCATTTGAGTATATATACTTATTTTATTTTATTGCATTTTGTGTGGATAAAAATAAATTTTTATTTTATGTTTGCATTTTGATGAAATAAATTTAATCGGTTATTAGCTCACTTGGTTAAAGCGTTATTTTAATATCGCAAATTTTGTGTAAGTTCAATTCTCTGCTCAAATGAGTTCAATTCTGTGTTCTCTGAGTCAAATTTTTGTTTTTTTTTATTGAAAAAATATTTTAATACAATATTTTTTTTTGTTATAATATTAATTTTTATAAATAAGAAAAAATATTTTTTAATAAAAAAAAGTGTTTTTTAATTATTATACTTTATTCAATTATCTCAACAAAACACGAATTCGTTTAGAATAAATCGAAGCATACAAATTATGTATATATATATTATATACCAATACCATACCAACCAATTCATTGAATATCATATATTTACCTACTAAACGATGATTTGAGGATGATGGCACTCTCATTTTAAGTACGTATGAAATAAAATTAGTTAGTCCGGATTTTACAAAATAGTTTAGCAACAATTTTTTTTTTTACTGTCGTCAGCTAAATTCGGGTTACAATAAATTGGAGTGGGGTTTTATTAGCCTTCGACAATAACAAAAAAATGTAATAATTTTCAAATTTTGTTTTTGCCCTTGCCTACGCCTTTCTGTCGTCAGCAAAATCAGTATTTCAATAATATGGAGCGGGGGTTTGCTACAAAAATAAAAAAATGGAATAATATTTAAATTTTGCAATTTAATAACAATAAAACTAAACTTCCCCTAAAACTAAACTGTATCACTGTGTAATCATTCTACACAATGTTTAAAAATAAATCAAATTTTTAGTAACATTGCACCACTTAGCTTTAAGTTATAATAAATAACAATTTTTTTAATGGGAAAGTCGTACATATTTGGTTTTGTTTATATTCTTACAAGAGTTCTCACTGTAAAATTTTAAATTAATAATCATAGTTTTTTTGTCCTGAATATGTTCCAGGCATCGAAATTTTGACCCTCCTAAATTATTTATAAAAGCTTTTGTAAAAAAATCAAATAAGATCAAATTAGCCTTACTACAGCAGGTGCTTTGTCGGCATCACGATGTAGAAGGCGCGAAGGTGCCGCAGTATTGATGTAAATTTTTTTTGTGCGTATCGGTTGTCGGATACAAACAAAATGACTGAATTCGAAAACATTAAATGAATTAAAGTAGAATTTTGGCGTTATGGTATTTCGGAATATTGGTATTTCGGGATTTTGGTATTTTGGTATTTTGGGTTTTGAAAAAATAAAAAATCTTTTTATTTCAGTTTTATTCTATTTTTTTTCTTTTCTGCAACTCATTAGGATGCCATTTTGAAAAAAAAAAAAATTAAATAACCCCAAAAATTTTAACAATAAAAAAATTTGGTTTCAGACCGCATAAATTTAATTTTGTAAAAAAAAATTGAATTTAAATACCAACCTTTAAATAATGAACAGATTACATTCAACTTTTTTCATATCATTTAGTTAGATTTTATCAAACGATAATCAAGTAGAAATACTCCACTACTTATCCTTACTGTTTTTCTATATTATTATTATCATCCAAAAAAATTTACTGTCAAGTAGGAAAAATTAAATTAAGGATACAGAGAGTAGTGAATAAAACAAATGACATACAAAAAACAAAATGAAAAAAAAAGGATCAACTATGATAATAAAAATTGAAAATGTCACTTTGCCTAATATTCATCATCAGAATATTAGATGTATTTAATAGTATTAACTAAGTATCCTTGTGATTTAAAAGATTTTTTTTTGTTTACAAATTTCTTAGGTTTCTATACTTGTACTTTTATGATATTGTTTTTAAGGATTTATTAATTTTTTACAACAATATACATATTGATGAATTTATATTGTATTGTGTAGATAAGTATGCTAGCGAAGTTTATACAAAACAATCTAGTCTTGCCTGTATAGAATTTCAATTTGTCAAGCTAAACATTTTAATATCTCTGTATTTGTAGCAATTTAATAATTATGAGCATATTGTATAACTAAAATTAAAAATAAAAGTAAAATAGAGTCATCCATTCAATTCTATTTTTTGTGGAAATACTTCCGAAAAGCTATCGCATTCAATGTTTTTATTTAATTTTGCGCAAATGAGCTATTGTGAATACAATTGCTATCTGTAAATATAATTGGTATCTGTAATATCTTTTGGTATTAAGCCTATCTATACCTTTACCGCAATTTATCAGTTAGTTCAAATTATTTCATTAATTATTTCACTTCTGCAAAATTTAATCTGAATTAAATACGGTAACTTTACAGAACTGTTGATTTAAATGCAACAGTTCTGTAATACCTTTGATCAAATTCAGCAGTTCTGTAAAGTATCCGTCTTCAAAATTGGTGTAAATTTATATTTCAAACTGTTTCACTTGTTAAAAATTTAATGAGAATGAAACATGGTGGCCTTACAGATTACAGAATTGTTAATAAAATAGAATAGTTCTGTAAAGTTCACATGTTAAATGTTTATAGAACTATTTCAATATCGTAAAGACGAATACGGAATCTACCAGTTGATGTAAATTATATCCTAAACTGTTGAGCAAATTTAATTAGAGTTAAATACGGTAACTTTACTACAGAACTTTTAATAAAATACAACAGTTCTGTAAAGCTCCTGTGTTCAATTTTCATAGAAGTATTTTAACGCCTTAAAGACGAATACGTTGACCAGAATCTATTTTTGTTAGTGTAAATTTATATCCTAAACGGTTTCATTTGGACAAAATATAATGTGAGCTGAATATGGTAACTTTACGGAACTGTTAATAAAATGCAATAACTGTTAATCAAATGTAACAGCTCTGTAAAACTGCTACGTTGAATTATAATTGCCATAGAAATATTTTAACACTTTAAAGACGAATACGGAATCTACCAATTGGTGTAAATACGTCCTCAATTGATACAGTTGTGTAAAATTTAATTAGAATTGAACATGGTAATTTTACAGAACTGTTCATCAAATGTAACAGTTCTGTTAAGCTTCTACGTTTAATTATAATTGCCATAGAAGTATATTAACAGCTTAAAGACTAGTACGGAATCTACCAATTGGTGTAAATTATATCCTCAATTAATACAGTTGTGTAAAATTTAATTAGAATTGAACAGGGTAACTTTACAGAACTATTTATAAAATGCAACAGTTCTGTAAAAGTCCCGTGTTCAATATCAATTCTCACAAAAGTATTTTAACACCTTAAATACGAATACGGAATCTACCATTTGGTGTAAATTACGTCATAAACTGATTCAATTGTGCAAAATTGAATATGAAAGCTTTGCAGAACTGTTGCCCTTTATTTTCAATTTTATCTGTACGTCTTAATATAAGAATTATGTGTGGGAATGTCTTCAGGTGAGAATAAAATTGAATTTTCCAAATAAAGATTATAGAAAATAAAAATTCAAGGACTTTTTTGTTTTAAATTAATAAAATTATATCAAATAATTTGAATTAGTGATTCTGTATTAAATTTAAGTCGTGATGTCACGAATTTTCTAAATAATATGCAAAATAACAAAACAAATATAAAAAAAAGGGAAAAGATAAAATTAGTACAAAAAAAAAAAAACAATAAGAAGAAGCAAAAATCTAAGGAAATTAAAAAACGAAACAGTAGATAACAGAACAGTTAACAAAAAAAAATTTCCTGAAACAAAAAACAAGAAAAGAAAATCCTTTAAATTGATTAAAGTATAAAAAAATACGTCATAGCTTCAAGAATCGATTTAAATTACATGATTAGAATAACTCAACTCGAATAATATTTTAATGCTTACTTGATTATACACGTATTACACATCGCATCAAGTATATACATACATATATATATACATACATCACATATTTTAATCTGTAGGATCAGAGTCGGAAATGGTTTTTTTTTGTTTTTAAAAAAAATTAACATCGACTCTTTCTTACACATCGGTTTTTGCATTAAGTTTGATAGTACTACAAAGAATTCATCATATCGTATGGTAGTCCTTTAAGTACCATATAATTTACATTCTTTTTTTATGACATGTTATTATGAATATATGTATGTAATATGTATGTACTTTGATAGATATACCAATGAAAGTTCAGTTAGATAAATTATACATAGATATACGATTTGAGAGGATATTGTAAATGCTTCCGTTTTTTGTAGCGGAAAAATTGTTTTAAAACTCATCTCTAGATCTAATAATATTATGTATATGATAACGTAACAGTATTTAGTTAGGTGAAGACATACACAATTTTACTAGTTTGATATATGAAAAAAAATCTATATTATGTAATCAAATAAACTACAAACGAACAGTAGTATTTATATAGAGAGCATATATCCATACAAAATACAAAGCAGTTAAAAATGGATTAAAAATATGTTTGGCGTTGGATACAGCAACCTTTAGGAACTGGAAAAAATTATAATATAAAAAATTTAAATAAAAATGTTGATAAATTGTAAGATATTTATTTGAATGTTTGTGTAAGGACTCAACTTGATTCGGAGTGAAATGATGTCATGTAGACTTTTTTTTGTATATTTTTCTAATTAGGTCATTTTGAACATTACAAAGTTCATCATCGTTCATATGAAATTTCCGTTAGTAGACAAAAGCGTTAAAATTTAAATAACGTACATTTTTTTTACAGAGCTTTCATGGATATATTTATATTATTACTAATCTTGTGACGATGTTGTAACAATCAAAATCGATCAATATTATATTATTTAAATTTAATGAAGCATATTAGACCTACAGCTTTAATTTAATTATTTAATAAAACTAACCTTCACGATTAGTAAATTTAACTAAAAAAAATATGCTATTTGGTAAAGACAAAAATTTGGTAATTATAATTTATACCTACCCCTAATAGGTTGGCTATCCTTGATATTTTCTATTACAAAATGTCAAAATTAAAACAATTTCATTTATTTAATTATTTAATAAAACGACTTAACGCTTAGTAAATTTAACTAAAAACATGCCATTTGGGAAAGATAAAAATGAGTTGTAAATTATACCCACCCCTAGTTGTGAATGATTATTGAATATTATTAATAAATAAGTTAACCTTTACATTTTCTATTGTAAAATCTTGAAATCAAAACGTTCAATTACAAAATCTTAAAATTCGAAATTCCCAATTTCAAAATGTCCAAAACATAAAATCCACAAACAAAAACAGTTTTACTGCAAAAAGCACATAAATATTATACCTGGTGTACCAAAGCATGCGTATCAGCTTTTTAAGAGGAGAAGGAGCCATCATTTTAGAATTAAAAAAAAAATATTAACAAAATCGAGGATGCTCTATCGATTAGTGATATTTTTAACTTCAGGGAAGGAAGGCGAATCGGTTTTTCCAGACCAAAAATCGCCGAAATTGGCCGAAATTGAAATTTTCAAATAGGCAAAATTTTGCTTAGGTAGAGTATTTCAAAAATATCTTGTTTTAATTAGGATCAATGAAATTTTCTGTAAACCTTAATCACCTCTTGATACAACAAAGGTTGCCATTAAAATACCCAAACCAAAGCAAATAAAAATATTGTTTACTGTTGTAGCCAACATTTAAAATTTGGTAAAAAAAAAAAAAAATTAAAAAATATTTATTCAACCTAAAAAGAATATCTTATACATATAAACTAATTTTGTTTTTGTCTGAAGCCTTTCATAACAACAACAATAAGAATGAAAAAACAGTTTATTATGAATGAATGAATGAGAATTGAGAAAATAATCAACTTTTTTTTAATGTACTAGTATTATGGAAGTAGATGTAGGTAGAAGTAAAATGTAGTGAGAAAATGGAAGTAAAATGTAGTGAGAAAATGATGAGAGATGATATATATGTATTTACTTTACATCGTTGTTGGTGTTTTGAATTATAACTCAATATTTTTAATTGTTTAAACTGCACCCAAACTTTACTAGATTAACAATGGCATTATACTAGTATATATATATATTTTTGTATAGAAATAAATACAAAAAAAAAAATGTATTTCAAGAAAAGGTTTATTGCTATTCTGTACTTGTGCACATGTAGATTTATTATTGATTCGATATATTATAACGATTAAAGTTGATAGAAGTTCGTATGGAATATACAGTGAAGCTAATTAATGTGACTTTCTCAATTTTCAAAATTCATGCTTCGGAATGAATTTTTATGTAAAATAGATTTTTAGACACATAGAATGCGATGATAACAATATCTAATGTTTCGCTTATGCCGACTTAAATGGTCTGTTATATATTATTGATATTACATTTTTATATTCGAAAGATCTATTTGGTGGACGGTTTTACATTAGATGCGTTTTGAAAAGTATTTTTATTTTTAATCTAGGTGTATGCTCAGGTATTTTATACTAATCACTTTCTCAAAATATTTCGAAATTTCCACATGATAGGGTTCTATTCGGCTGCTAACAAAATTTTCTTCTTTTTGTAAAGAAAATTGATGTAATTAAATAAATATGAAAACTCTAGGTATATGTTTCACAATTTTAATAAATATCTGAATCGATTTCGATTGTTACACCAGCATCAAAAGACTGGTCAGAAGACTGATGATGGTGTAATAACCGAAATCGATTAAGATATTTAATAAAAATTGTGAAACATATACCTAGAGTTTTCATATTTATTTAATTTTAACAATATTTCAGCTAGGGCCTACAGCATATTCTATAATTTATATTAAAATTGCTTTAGTTTTTTCACCGTTATTTTTGATTTTTCATTTTGGAAAACCTTCTTTTAATAGAAATTTCAATTTCCTTTAATTACATGCATACAAATAATAATAATGTTGCATTACGCAAACTGAAAAACTTTTGGAATTTATTGAAAAATTATTGGAATTCAATGTACACATTGGCAAAACAAAAAACATGAATAATATTTTTTTTAAAAAAACAAAAATAATTTTATTTACACCCTACTACGATACACAATATTGTAGTTTTACATAAGTATTTATCTACAATTCATGATGAAAATAAAACTTTTATGCTATGCTGGATATGCATTCTCTTGAAATTTGTAAATAGGATAGTATGTGTGGTCGTAGTGTGTTGATTTAGGTAAGCATATGCTGTGTTCTCATTCTTTTTCATTTTAATTTTCATATACGGTCATTTTAAAGAAAGTATAGTAGTTTTTACTTGTTTTAACTAACGGAAATATTTTGTTAAAATACCGCTAGATTTTACTCTTAAAGACAATACTATAACTATTTACTTAGTAACTCATATTATAAAAAAAATTATATTTCTCCACCTAAAATTCTATTGTAAAATCTAAATCACTATCATGAAATAAATAAGATACAAAAAAAAAAAACCAGCGAAAATAACTCTTTCATCATTGAAATAAATCTTTAATTGATATCTCCCAATCTTTAATTATGACCATTATTTTAGGGCTCCTAAAGTATTAGGACCTAAATATACCCTTTTTGACTTATTTTTCAAAAAAATAATTAATAACAGTCTCATTTGAGGAATAATGAAACTTGGGTTCATTTGAATGGATAAAGGTGGAATTATTCAAGACGAAAATAGGAAAACATACCCGGGTATGTAGGTATAGATAGAAAGGTTAAAAAATTTTATAAAAAAAAAATATTTAATAGACAAATTTTTTTTTTTTTATTTACATTTGGCGGTGCATTTGCCGATTCGGTGAATTAATAATATAACTAAAGAATATCTATTAATTATTATTATATTACCTAGTTATTCTTTGATATAATATGAATCAAAAACAAAAAAAAACAGAATATATTATACATAAACTGTAAAAACAAAAGTATAATAAAATAATTTTTTTGTCTCTTCATATTCATAAAAAAAAAACGCATTTCAATCGTTGCTTAATGCTTTATCCGTTACAGACCACATCCACACTTGTCTAAACTTTACTTGATATTTGGTAGGTAAAACAAAGTTATTGAGAGAGGAATAATTTAAGATACAAAGAAAATAAATGAAATCTTATCCAATTTCCTTTAATCCAGCATTAAAAACTATAATGAAATAACTTGAAAAGCTATAATAATGGATAAGTTGTTAATGCAACAAAATCATCTGTCATACTTTTAAATAGAATGTACATAATTATTTAATGACTTAGTAAGTATTATATCATAATAATATAATTTGATGTCATTTTTATGCTTATTATATTTTCTTTCTTTAAAATTACATTAAAATATCAGAAAATTCCTCTTAACTAAATTGCCTGAAAGTAATTACACTCTCTTGTACCTAATTTAAAAGGACATGTTTTTTTATTATTGTGTTGTTATTTGTTAAAAGATCAAATCGCAATTTTTTTTTTATTTTGATATTTTCGAAAGGAATGTTTATTTTAGAGATTTTAAAATTACATATTTAATTTTTTTTTTAAACTTGTTATTCTTTTTTTTAAATAACAAAAAAAATCGTTTGTAAAAAAAAAAAATAATCTGAAATTGAAGATCTTCTTTGAAAATTAAATTCGGGATATTTTCGCAACAAATTAGTCAAAAATGTGTATGATTTTAAGAGTAATAAGCAAAAAACAAAAAAAAAAAAACAGCAAAATAAAAAAAAAGGATTCAAAAGAAAATGTGATTAATGTTTTTTTTTTGTATTCTTTGTTTTCCCTGAAAAATTATACAATTCCCAAAATAAAATAAAAACAAATCGTAAACAAAAAATTGTTATAAAATGTGAGTATGATGTAAAACGAAAAAAACCATTGAAAAAAAGGTTTCTAAGAAGAGAAATTATATTTTTGGTAAATTGTCCTTGAATCGAATTAAAATTCATTTAAAATTACATTTGAAAGATTAAAAAATAAAAAAAAAAATTGGTTTTTTTCTCATTTTTGGTTTGTTTGTCATTTTGTTTGTTTGTGTTGTATTATTTAAAAATCTCAAATTATATCATTTGAAGTAAAATGCGTATAATATACTGATAATATGGTTGATAATATCGTAATACCTTGGTAATAATAATTAAAGAAAAAAATTTCTGTAAATGCTATTTTCTTTGAAAATACAATCCCAGAGTACACGTTCAGTAGGTAGAAAATGATTTTAAAATTAGAAACCAAATATAAATAAACATGTTTTTGTTTTTTGTTTTTTTTTTTTAAATAATAATTTTTAATTGAGTTGTATTACGACGTAGGTTAGCTATTTTAAATTTTGTTTATCATTCATTTGAATAGATTTGATTTGTTTTTGTATAAAAATTAAATATTCCATGTGTTGTTTTTGTAGTTTGTCATGGCAATCGTTGGTAGGTAAGTTATTGATATGTGCCATAAAGGGGACCTTTTTATTATTTTGTTTTTTTTTTTCTTATTATTATAATATTTGATTTATTATATATATGTACATACTATATGTATATACATATATACGTAATTATTATATATATGAATTTTGAATATATACGCTAGATCATCCTTTACAACTTTTTCATACACAACTTTCATATCAGACTTGCCGTTTTTCAGGTAAATTCATATTTAATATTTGGGTAACCCATGTTTTAGTAAGAAAAATAATAACTGAGAGTTGAATATTGTAGCAATTTTATTTTTTAGTCAAAATTAGTTAAAATTACTGAAATTAGTTAGCGTTAATGAAATTTTATATGACTTTACATGAAAAAAGGCAAGTCTGATATGAAAGTTGTGTATGAAAAAGTTGTAGGGGATGATGTAGCGCATAAACACAATAAAAAAAAAAAAAATTAGCGAATCTTTTCGAGATAATCAACGTTTTTTACAAAATTTTCAGTTTTTAAAAGCAAAATTTTAAGTTTATGCAGTTATTATTCAAAAATGGTAAGTCTGATATTCATTCAGCATATACCGTTAATTAGGTGTATTAATTTTAAAAAAAAGCTATGAAGAAGTTGTTGCTCTAGTTTCAATTTCTTCTGAGCTGTAGTGGATGTTCTTTAGACACAATTTTTCTAATCCGATTTTCTTTAACCCTCTGTAGCCCAGGTAAATTTAAAGATAGACCCCTCTTCTAGAACAATTTTTTTCCTAAAATACTCCAAGGAATCACCCCTTAAAAACTTTTTGCTCTAAACCGGACCACCCTGTATATTAAACTTATTAAGTAATAGATAAGTAGCTAGACAGTAATCCTATGATAAAAACTTACATATTTTTAAAGTAAAGCTAACCTGTAAAGTTATTTTTTGATTGTTCAATATTCAGTAATGCTTCGATAAATTATTATACTTTAAAAGTATATTGTAAGATTGTTATTTATTTATTTACCATATTTGATATCAGATATTTCCTTTAAAGCTTTTTTTTTTTGTATATAATTATATGAATTTTATTATCTGCTGGACTCTAGCCAAATAACCTCACAATAAAGATGTGAAATAACATCACACAATTTGTATATATAGCTCAGGTTTGACGTGTTATTTTTTAATTTGGGTTTCCATTTGATTTATATTCTTTGAGGTTTATATCTTATATATAATACACAAGATGAACGATGTGGGGAGTAAAAACGTAAGAATAATTGAATTGTAAATTATTTACAACACAACTGAATACTTAAAGCATTTCAGATAGTTACACCAAATAAATGACAGTTATTTCCAAGTTGAGCGACATCTATAAAATAAATTTCAATCATGGACAATTTTTAAAAAGGCTTGATAAAAATTCTGTCATTTTAAATAAATACACAACTTATAGAAAAAAGTACAAAAACAAGAACACAAACAAAATTTGAAAACAAAATAGAAAAACAAAAATCAGATTAGATCATACTCTTCAAAAATCATATAAATATTAGTTCATTTGCTTCTGCTATTATTAAAAAAAATATATACATCACTAAGACACGGTTATAGTCATTCGCTAAATTTCAGTAATATTTCTGACTACCTATAACCATTTTGTGACTATAGGCGTAGTCAAATTGAATCTTTATAAACAAAATCAAATTTAATAAAACATTCTTTCGTATAACAATTTTAAACTTTATTTTGTTCATAAATTGTAATTGTGTTATATAATAACAAAATATATATATTTGTAACAGAGAACAGAAAAAAACTATATATAAATCAGTTTTTTAATAAAATGATTCACTTTTGACTTATTTTTTTATTTTATTGGAAAAATTGGCGTTTTATTTTAATGTGACTAAAAACGACATCGATTGTATGAACTTATGAAGTTAGTTACTTTCTTTCAAACAAATTTTTGACTATTGCTATAATAGAGTTGTTTGTGACTACAAACGTTTTTGACTATAAACGAATTAAAATACATCGATCTACTACGTTGAGAGTAATTGGATTTTATTGTGTTAAGTTATATTAAAATAAGTATTAATTTCGTCATAAAGTATTAAGTATTATACTTTAATTTCATTATATATATATATTTAATAATCAAGCGATTCACAAAACAACTACAATTATACCAAAACAAATATTTCTTTTGATACAAAATTGTTCATCAAAGAACTGCTTCTGTGCAATTTCACAGGGGATTCACTAGTATTATTAAAATTACAATAATATAGTTCTTCGCCCATTTGGCATTATATGAATTTAATGATTTTGGCTAATTATAATATAAATATAATTTAATCTGATATAATATAATACAAGTGGACCAGAACAATCCAATATAATCGCTGTTACAACAGGTATTTCACAATGCTCTACGCTTTCTTCTTCATTGTAGCAAATCAACTCAATATTTCTTCCAAAGTGTTTGTACGCTAATGATACTACTTTATTTTATGTTTCTTACAGTACGAATAAAATCATAAATAACGTTGAAAATCGAAATTTCGAAATATGTAATTTAAAAACACTACTTTAAATGGAAAATCAAAAATAACGGTGAAAAAACTACATCAATTTTGATATAAATTGTAGAATATGCTGTATAGGCTCTTGGTGAAACATTGTTAAAATTAAATAAATATTAAAACTTTAGGTATGTTTCACAATTTTATTAGATATTTTAATCAATTTCGGCTATTACACCATCATCAGTCTTCCTATCCTGTGGAAGTTTCGAAATAGTTTGGGAAAGTAATTAGTAGAAAATATCTGACCATACACCCAGATAAAAAAAAATACTTTTCAAAACGCATCTAGGTAATGTAAACCGTCCACAAAATAGATTTTTATATAAAAATGTAATATCAATAATATAACAGGTGGTCCAGAGCAGCGTATCAGCTTTTTAAAAGAGAAGAGGGTGAAGAGCCGTTATTTTAAAATTTAAAAAACAAAAAAAAAAATCCTTACAAAAGCTTCTTATTTTTTGACGTAGAATCCGAATTTGCATAAAAAAGTACCACTTCCCATTTGAAAATCTCGATTTCGGCCAATTTCGGCAATTTTCGGTCTTAAAAATCGATTTGCGGTCCTTTCCTGAAGTTAAAAATACCACCAATCTATAGAGCACCCTCGAACTAAGGTTAACAAACTTTTTTTAAATTTTAAAATAAAGTCTCCTTCCCCTCTTAAAAAGCTGATACGCATGCTCTGGAACACCCGATATAACCGACGGGTTAAGTCGACATAAGCAAAACATGAGATATTGTTATAATCGCATTCTACGTGTTTAAAAATCTATTTTACATAAAAATTCATTTCGAGACATAAATTTTGAAAGTTGAGAAAATCACATTAATTTATTTGTCTAAAACAGTTAGACTGTATATTCCATACGAACTTCTATCAACTTTAATCGTTATAATATATCGAATCAATAATAAATCTACATGTGCACAAGTACAGAAGAGCAATAAACCTTTTCTTGAAATACATTTTTTTTTTTATTTATTTCTATACAAAAATATATATATATACTAGTATAATGCCATTGTTAATCTAGTAAAGTTTGGGTGCAGTTTAAACAATTAAAAATATTGAGTTATAATTCAAAACACCAACAACGATGTAAAGTAAATACATATATATCATCTCTTATAATTTTCTCACTACATTTTACTTCTACTTACATCAACTTTCATAATACTACTACATTAACATTTTTTTATTATTTTCTCAATTCTCATTCATTCATTTATAATAACTGTTTTTTCATTATTATTGTTGTTGTTATAAAAGGCTTCAGACAAAAAAAAAATTAGTATATATTCTTTTTAGGTTTATGAATAAATATTTTTTAATTTTACCAAATTTTAACTGTTGGCTGCAACAGTAAACAATATTTTTGTTTTCTTTGGTTTGGGTATTTTAATGGCAACATTGTTGGATCAAGAGGACTTAAGGTTTACAGAAAATTTCAGAACCTAAACAACATTTTTATAAAATTGGTACCTACTCATAATAAATTTCAATTAAAAAAATATTATTTAATTAATTGCAAAATGTTCTCAAGCACTTGTTGATGAATACTTGTAGCTTCTGTTTGATTCTGACCGAAGTGAGCCATGCTTAACTGCCATATATTAATGCAGAATATTCTGGCCGGCAAGAATTAGCAACGAGGATTTATGGATGATAACTGGAGAAGAACCTATCAACAGACAGATAAATAGGAAAAAATGGAAATAGATAGGACATACACTAAGGAAATTATAAAGTGATATAGCAAGAAGAGCTCTAGAGTGGAATCCACAAGGACAAAGGAGACCCGGCAGACCATACAACACATGGAGACGCACAATCGATCAAGAATTAACAGTCAACAATTATACCTGGGACGATATTAAGGAAGTAGTACTCAACAGAGAGGAATGGAGGTTCACTATCGAAGCCCTATGCTACCACGCGGAGTAATAGGAGAAAAAAAAAAAAATTGCAAAATGTTATATTATGTAATTATAGATGTTATAATAATATATAAATACTAATCATTAATATATATAATTCAATATTTATTTTAAACATTTAATTTATATATAAATAATATATTAATCTATAACAGAGTGGTTTTGAGTAATCAATTTAGAAACACTATCAATTAGAGTTTTTAATTTTTTACTAAATCTTAATTTATAAAATATAATAAATTTAATTTTAATTATCTTATGTAACAAGGTTGACCAACATTTTATTTATGTGGCCATTTTTTTATTTTTCGTCTTCATTTTGCCAATAAATTTCAGTAGTTGAGATATCAAATCAAATTTTTTTTACATAGTAATTGCCTTTACAATAGTAATGTGCGAAAAGTATCTACTCGATACTTAGTATCGAGTATTGACCAAGAATAAAAGTATCGGTTACTTTTCTGTAAAAATATCGAGTATTGAATATTGATCAGGAATAAAAATCTCTACTGTTACTATTGAGTATTGGTATTGTTTCAACTCGAAGTATCGATAAGAGTATTAACAATAAAAAAAATTTTTCTTGTTCAAAAAAGAGAATAGGGAACAAAACAGAATTGAAAAACTAAAAATGTGTATAGTGTATGTATACATATTAATGTGACTACTACACCACATGTAGAATAGACTAAAAAATATAGATATAAAAATATGTATACTCTGCTGCTGAATATCAAAACAAATACAAATGGTTAATATTGTATTAATGTTTTTATTGTGTTCGTTGATCAATACTTTAGCGGTAGTCGAGATTGATAGTGTAGTGGATACTCGATACCGAATTCGTTGATCAATACTTTAGTGGTACTCGAGATTGATAGATCAGTTTTTTAAGTTAAAATTTTTTTTTTGTTAATTAACAAACTGAACTGTGATAAAGAAAAAAACCGAAATATAATATAACACCAAAGATATTAATTTTTTAAACTAAAATAATTATTATGAATAATGTTTTATTTAATGTTATTTTTTTCATAATTTAATATTTTTATTCAATATTTAATATAAAAACTATTTTATTCATACAAAAAAAAACCCAAAATATACAAACAAAAAATTAAACGAACTGAAGTAACGAAAAAGACTGAAAAAATGCATACACTATACAAATAAATTGCTTTTCATTTTTCCTTAATAAAATTTTCAGTTAACGAATCTAGAAGTATCGGTTAAAAAGTATCGAGTAGAAAGTATCGAGCATTGATGATGAAAGTATCGAGTAGTAATGATTACTGGAAAGTATTGAACATGCACATTCCTACTTTACATTTACAACTTTTAATGATCTAATAAGTTTAAAGGTGGGCCAACTTTTTTACAATAGAGCTAATACCAACGTACATTTTTGTTTTTTTAAATAATACCTACATAATAAAAATATTGATATTATAAATTATTAAAGCTTATAAAATTTATGGACTCTAATTTAAACAAAAAAGTTTTACAAAATAAATAACAAAAATAAACATAGAAAAAAAAAAAAATATCCTGAATAGTTTTAAATACAAGAAAACCACTTTTACAATTTTTTTTTGATTATTTAAGTTTTAAAATAACTTTTTTTTTTTGCCTTAATTTGAAATTCACCCAAAATTTCCTTTTTAAATTTCCTGTAAATTTTTTTTTTTTGGTATTCGTTACAAAAATTATAAATTACAGAAAACCCTAATGATCCATAAACTTTGGCAATTAAAAAAAATAAAAAAAAAAAAACTTTTCTATAAGTTCAAGAGCCTAAGTATAGTAAAACTAAAAATTAAAATAAAATAAGTGAAGTAGACAAAAATCTTAATGTGGAAATAAATTCTAGTAATATTTTCTAAAATGTAAAAAAAAAAAAATAAAAATAAATAAATAAAAAAATTTTTATCCTACTTTAATTTATTCAAAATAGAGATGAGAATAAGTCAAGTAAATTTTTAAATAGGTCATTCAGTTTATAAATGTCATACTAATTAGGATCATAAAAAAAAAATATTAAAAGGAGGCAATTAATTATTAGAATTAATCGAAAACAATTTAGAAACAGTTAACATAGTAATTATAAGTTTGATCGTTTCAATTACAGTCATTCAAGTATGAATTAAATTCAAATAAAGGAATTAACCAGTTTATTACTAATATATAAAGATAAATGCTTGGATCAAGTACATTTTATTTCTAATCGATACATGCTTTGATCAGGCACATCGAATGTATATTAATTAGCTTGTTGCGATTGATTGTGTAATATGTCATCATCCATTAGTAGGGTTATTAAGACAGTGTCACCTTTAATTTATTAGAAAAATATTGGTTAAATAAACCAAGAAGGTCCATATTTTGTTAGTAGACACTTAAAAATGATTTGTAAATATATTTGTTAGTACCTATAATATTATATTATACTGTATATAATTATTTTTGTATATATTTCGGCTTTATTTTTAATTAAAAATGTACTTATACAAACTAGGCCTAACAAAACATAAAAATTAAAAGTAGTTGTTAATTAGTCTAAGCTTTAGTCTAAGCCATACGTGAATTATTTATAATTTATCGATTATCTGAATAGAACAAAATTAAATTGTATAGACAGCTGTTTCACAATAAATTATTGGACAGATAGATTTGAAAACTTAAGATAGACATCCTAAAAGATTTTTCTTTGAAATGGCAGTTATAAAACTTTATAATATTTACAGAAAAATGCCGTTACTGGAAAGTTTTAAAGTACCCTCGTAAAATGTTTGTTACAAAACTATGCATGTATTCAATTTTTCTGAATACATTTCAATCTGATCGAACAATTAAAAAATATTTATAATACTCTTGTTACAATAATATTTACTATAATATCATCAATTAGGTATCCAACATCCAATATTAGGGACATAACAGTAGTTTGGCTAAAATTCTGCAAATACATAGTTTATTATTAATTTAATCCCCTTTATTTTTACCATGTAACAAAAAAAAAACGAGCCTTAATGTTGAAATAAAGAACAACGGAGAGAACTGACAAGGCTTATGATATTCAACAAAGAATAGTCAAACAATACAACATTATCGAACATAGAACATAGAACTGAGAAAATTGACTAGAATTAAAAATTAATAAACAATTCACTGATAATATTCAACAATATTGATAAACTGACGGAAATTACGTCCTGGGCCACAGTTTCGAATTGCAACGATAAATTTCAATATAAAACCAAAATTAAGTTCGATTAAGTTTTATGTTCGATTCATCAGTTCAATATTCGATCAATTTTCAATCCAGTTCGATATTATTATTTAATTTCATGTTCGATGGAGAACATGTATAAGAAAATTGCAGCTCAAGCTCCATATAATTGTCAATCCCAATACAAAACCGAAATTAAATCATTATTGCCAGTTCGATTAAGTTTTATGTTCGATTAAGTTCAATATTCGATTAGTTTTCAATCCAGTTCGATATTATTATTTAATTTCATGTTCGATCGAGAGCATATAAGTAAATTGCAGCTCAAATTAGTTGTCAATTCCAATACAAAGCCGAAATTAAATCATTATTGCCAGTTCGATTAAGTTCGATACATTTTATGCTCGATTTGGTTCAAAATATTCAATAAATTTTTAATCCAGTTCGAAATTATTATTTAACTTCATGTTCGATCGAGAGCATGTATAAGTAAATTGCAGCTCAAAATCCATATAATTGTTGATTCGAATACAAAACCGAAATTAAATTATTATTGCCAGTTCGATTAAGTTCGATACATTTTATGTTCGATTTGGTTCAAAATATTCAATAAATTTTTAATCCAGTTCGAAATTATGATTTAATTTCATGTTCGATCGAGAGCATGTATAAGTAAATTGCAGCTCAAAATCCATATAATAGTCAGTTCCAACACAAAACCGAAATTAAATCATTATTGCCAGCTCGATTCAATTTTATGTTCGATTAAGTTCAATATTCGATTAGTTTTCAATCCAGTTCGATATTATTATTTAATTTCATGTTCGATTGAGAGCATATAAGTAAATTGCAGCTCAAAATCCATATAAATGTCAATCCCAATACAAAACCGAAATTAAATCTTTAGTGCCAGTTCGATAAAGTTTTATGTTCGATTAAGTTCAATATTCGATTAGTTTTCAATCCAGTTCGATATTATGATTAATTTCATGTTCGATCGGAAGCAAAATGTAAATTACAGCTCAGAATCCAGTTCAATATCTGTTCGAGTTCGATGTTCTAATCAGTTCGAGTTCGATGTTCTAATCAGTTCGAGTTCGACGTTCTAATCAGTTCTACTTTAATATCTTATTCATTTATCAACACTAAAACGTACACGTAGACAAAATAGCATAATAAAAAATTATTTTTAGATTCTGTTAAGCTTATTTGATGACATTTACTATTATTACAACAAAAGTACTATAATGTTTGAATTGAATACGATGTACAATACAGTAAGACTAAATCCTATATACAATAAGACTTAAAAACAATCAAATTTAATTCTTTGTGTAAGATTTTCAGATGACTAACAAATTTAAGATTTCAGTCTGACGAATATTAACAATTTCAAGGATATTCTCATATCATAATTATAATATTATTTTTCTGTATGTATTTAGTAAATTAATATTATGTATATATATATATCTTAAATATATATAGTAAGTAAGTGATAGGAAGTAAACAGAAAAATTTCTCTTCTCATATTATTTCAGATTGTAATCTTACACTAATAAATTAGGTACTTAAAATATCCTTTTATAATGTTTAGATATATATTATTCTATATCCAGAAACGTATATCTATGTTTAGTGTAAATAATTATTCATATGTTTTGAAAAATATTAACAATATAAATTAATCATTGTTAAAAGAAAAAGAAGGAAATAGTAAGAATAGTTATAAGTGTATGTAAATATGTATATTGTTTTTTTATATTCGTTTATGAATTGCTCTTTTAATTTTGTTTTTTTATATTTTGTGAAGTTTTCCTTTTTTTTATGACAATCCATCAAAACATATTTTTGTTTATAAGTAGCTATCTATAAAATTTATCTATTTTAATTTGGATATGAATTTTTTTTTTTTTTTATAGTTTGATAAAATTTATATCAAATACATCTGGTGCTCGCTTAACAATGATGAAATAATGACATGTGCAAATGTTTTTAATTTATGATGAAATTTATATGGCAGAAATAATATCGTGATTTAATAGTAGACTTCACTTTTGTAAAATTATATATATAATATATCCATAAATATAAATTTATAAATTGTAAATATTTTGATGGAATAGTTTTCTTATCAAGTTTTAGGATGGGGACTGGAAGAAATAAAATAAAATTTTATTTCTTTATCTTTTTAGTTTTTATAGAGTAGGATTTAAGATGATTTAATAGGACCAAATGAAATCTGACTGGTATAAAATTAGGTCCTGTACATCCTTGTACATTTCTAGGGAAATAGTTGAAAGTTGAATAACAATGGTAGAATTAGGAAAATGCTTTAGGTTAAATAAAGGATGACTAGAATTATAATTTGTGTATTGACAAGTCATTGTTTGTGTTAAATTATTTGTCATATCAAGTGCAGCATTTACGTTCGCACATAACACAATCTAACTTAACAATTTTTTTTTAAATTTTATAAAATGTCACTTTAACACTTTCTTTATTGTTTATATATTACCGTTTTATATTGTAATCAAAAGGTTTGGATTCAATTGTAATATCATCAATTTGATTTGCAAAGTTATAATTTTCTTGATACTTAGAAAAACATAAAGCGTATATTTTGGAACTGTCTACTTCTAGCAAAAACTGGATATAGGTGCTTGGGGGCATATTTTACGTAACCGGACCTGACAGAGACATCAAATGATCCATTTCAGGATATTCAGAGATTCATCACAGCTTCGAGTATGCTCGGAGTCCAGATAAAGGTATAGCCATGTTATTGCTATGGCTGCCACACTATTTTAAATTGACTAAATATTTATTTTAGTCTAAAATATATACTTCTTATTTTCCAAAATTAATAAGCAATTTAGACATGGTCAATTCTCATCATTTCCGATTTTCATAAAATACAAATTGCGGAATTCCCGTTATATCTGAAATTTTAATGTAATGCCAGTAATACTACAACGAACTACGATTTTAATTTTATTAAGATTTATGTTTTACTAGCAGGAAAAATTTTACTTAACACATTGATTAATGATTGTAATGGTTTTCATATTTAATAGTCAGTGATGATTCTGTTCAGATTTTGGCTATCAAATATGATAGCCAAAATAATATTTTTCAAATATGATAGCCAAACTTCATTCCGTTGCTAGGGTTTGGCTATCAAATATGATAAAAACGTGCAAATCAAATAGGGATTTACTTGTTGACGTCCTTTCGGTCTGTAGTTGGTTTGACTAAATAGGTAATTGTAATTTTATTCGAATTAGAATTCAAAAATTATAATAAAAAAAACAATTATAAAACAACAATAAAAAAATTGTAATAGAATAAGAATGTAATAAATACAAATTTAATGACAGGTATCGAAACATTCGGTACACATCTTTGGTTGACCTTAGCATTTGTCACAGTATGTGGATGTTTTCTTCGTCTGCTTTCTAGTATCACGGGTTTTTAATTTGCATAAAACAAATACTAAATATACACTTTTTTACCATCTATACTAGTTCTTTCAATGAGATGGTGAGCTATTGTGTATATGTGCTCGTTACGATCCGTAAGCTTAGATAAATATAGTAGCTGATCAGTCAAGTTTTCTTCAAATTTTTTAATTTGAATTTTACCTTTGTTAACTTTGTTACAAACTACTAACGCATTGACGACTGCAACTCCCAACAGTAGTTCTATTCTGTTTTTCTTATAACACTTAATACGTTTCCAAGAGAGTTGTGGGAAGCATAGGACCCCATTTGCTATGACTTATCAATGCCAACTTTGCCTTTGTTGTACGGGCTTGTATAAATCCCGTGCTTTTCTTGTTAGCCTTGTGCTAGATAATTGAGCAGTAGTGGCTGAAGACGCGTACTTGAAACTTTATTTGTGTTGGCCATTTGGGAAAGTCGGCGATATTTTTTTTTCGTCTATTGAACACTGGAAGTAGTCTCTAGTTAGGTCTAACTTTCATAAAGTGTCTAGGAAACAAAAAACACCAATTACGAAAAAAAGTATTTCATCCTGTTTACGAACGTAACCAAAATTTGTTGGGCAGTCAATAATGATAAATTTTAACACAGATTGTGGTATGAGAGAGACAGAATTTGACTTTGTACGTAAAAATTACTATATTTCTCAATGCAACCATAAATATTGTAATTGAGCATTGTAAGTTTAATACCTCAAACATTCTCAACGCAGTCAGCGGCGTTAAATATCAAAAAATATATAATATAGGTGTTTTATAAAATTTGCTAAACTGAATGGTAACACAACTCAATTTATATGAAATTTTAACGTCTCTTTAAATGTCATTTCGTCATATTTTCGTTGTCAAACAGTTTAAAAAAAAAACAAGTTTAAAGAAAATTTTACATAATGAACGGCGTCGGGTTTATATCAGCCAAAACAGAAATTGTAAATCTTAATTTTTTTAAGCGCTTGTCGGCTGGATCGAAACAGAGGGGTAATATAGAGTAATTGTTATATCCAGTACCCAATACATGTTGTGAATACGTCATTTGACTACTATGCTAAAAATACCTCTTTATAGTCTAATCAGAAGAAAACCTTGAAATCAAATCAAAGCATGGGAAATAAATTTTGTATATTCTGCAATCAGTGGGTCAAGCACGGTAATATGGCAAATATAAATTCAAATGTCCTATGACATAAAATTAGTTTCTTTTACTAGATTATAGTTCAAACAAGCGATACATAAAAAATGTAGACACAATAATGAAATAAGTACAAGTAATATGATAGTAAAATTCAAAATTCAAAATTCAAAATTCAAAATTAAATTTTCTCCACTACTTTAAATAATATCAATTGCTACCAGCCTAGAATAAGAAATTCTGGGATCAAAATATTTGTACTTACTTCTATTTTTTAGATATCATATTATTATTTCAATCCTAATATTATCTCTTATATAAGTATTTATAGATAAATTGTAGTACTTATATTCATAGTGACGATTATTTCAGATTTTCTTTCATACAAACACACACACAAACATATTTTTATTGTTTTTGAAAATTCAAAAATTCCAATTGTTTGCTTTTGTGAAATTTTGTGAACTATCATAATTTTTATCATTATCTTTATATAGTATAAGCTATCTATGATAAAATTTATGAATTTTTTAACATCAACAATCAAAATCAAATTTTTCATAATACAGTAACCTATACATAGTATTAGTAAACACATTCTTATTCATTCGCATTGTTATGCTGACACAGATTTGAAAAAATGGCATCAAAACAACAACAACATAAACAAATTTGATTGTTCATAATATTTTCTATGATATAAGTATGAATAACAATTTTATAAGGATCTATAAGTATAAAAATGAAAAGATTTTTTTTTATTCGATTCTTCGAAGATAATAAAAATATTTTTCAGAATGTTCAGGAAATAAATAAAAAAAAAAAAAAAAAAAAAATTAAAGAGAAAAGAAAATATTTATAAATTAATTTCTAAATGAAAGAAAAATTTTGTTTTTAGAAAGTATATAATTATGATTTTTATATACATATTTTATTTATATATATACATATTATTCGTATAACATAATTTACATAAAAACATATTATATAAGTATTTATAAGATACACTAGAAATATAATTTTCTTTGAATTATACAAACTAAAGATATTCAATTAGTTTTACTAAAATTTAATTTACTGATGGGCACCTAATTTGCTTTTATTATAATTGTATACGTATTGTAGTAGGTATGTTATTTGAAGAAATAAAAATGGAAGAAAAACAAAACATGGTTGGGTGGGGGTGTATGTATAAACAGATATTTTCATTTTCAACATTTGAAATTGATTTTAAGGAAAATAATTTTATGAAAAATATTTTTTTTGTGTATAGTAAAACAAATATAAAAATTTAAAAGCTCTCAATTTTAGAGCCTATCTGGCTATGATATACCAGAGAATCATAAAAATTGGTTCCAGGTATACTATATTATGCAAATCTAATATATATTCCAGGAACCAATGGAATCTCAAATTTTACTTAAAAACAATTTATAACCAATTTTTCATTATTGTTTAATTTTGGTCGAATTTTATAACTCAGAAGTCTATTAATAACATTTTGTAATGAGTTATACCTTAATAAGTAAAATATTTAATTTTTTGATTGATTTTTATAACTCACATATGTCTTAACAGCATTTTGTAATAATTTATACCATTATAAATAAAAAAATTAAATTTTTTGATTGATTTGTCACAGATGTATTAACAACATTTTGTAATGAGTTATACCTTAATAAATAAAAAATTTAATTTTTTTATTGATTTTTATAACTTACAGATGTATTTATAACATTTTGTGATGAGTTATACTTTAATAAGTAAAAAATGTAATTTTTTGATTGATTTTTATAACTCACAGATGTGTTAACAATATTTTGTAATGAGTTATACCTTAATAAATAAAAAATTTAATTTTTTTATTGATTTTTATAACTCACAGATGTATTTATAACATTTTGTGATGAGTTATACTTTAATAAATAAAAATGTAATTTTTTTATTGATTTTTATAACTCACAGATGTATTTATAACATTTTGTGATGAGTTATACTTTAATAAATAAAAAATTTAATTTTTTGATTGATTTTTATAACTCACAGATGTATTAATAACATTTTGTAATGATTTATATCTTAATAAATAAAAAATTTAATTTTTTGATTGATTTTTATAACTCACAGATGTATTAACAATATTTTGTAATAAGTTATATCTTAATAAATAAAAAAATGATTTTTTTTGATTGATTTTTATAACTCACAGATGCATTTATAACATTTTTTAATATGTACATGTAATCTAAAATGAATCAAAGCTAAAATTAGAAGTTGTGTAAGTAGTCTAACACTATGAATATCTACTGAGGACGTCAAGTAGTGTTATGATGAACAAAACCACTCATGGAAATAAATATTGTTAATAAGTTTTTAAGTTCAGTCATGTATAAGGATTGTATTGTTTATAATTTTTCTTTTTTTTTAATTGGTTTGAGTAAAACTACAATTCTTGGTTCAAATCAAGATATTAAAACAATGCATAAATTAATTTCAATAACAATTATTGTTTTTATGAAAATTTCAAATGAATTCTAAAATTAATAAAATAGTTGAAGGAATTTTTGAATTGATACTTACTTCTTCTTCTTGTAATACAACTAGGTTGTAAGTTCAGTTAATTTTACAAAAGCCTTTTTTAAAACAAAATCGAAAAACATTGTTCGCATTTCTCACTGACTTTCTCTCTTTCTCCTTCTAATTTTAATTACTTCTCAAACTAACTCTTCCTCTAACGATACGAGATTACAAAAGTCCTTTTAACCTAAGTTTTGTAATATGTATAAAAAAAAATTCTCTCTTATGACATTTGAGATCATTATCATTTTTAGAAGCTTCAACATTTTTTATCCATCATTTCGATAATTTGCCTAATGCTGAGATAGTTCGTGATTGCTATTTGAGGAGTATCTGTTATCAAAAGGATATAATTACGTTAATTGTAAATAATTCGCTTGCGATAATTTTAGTTCAAAATTTTGATTTTTCTCTGACTTCGATTAAAATCGATAGTAGAGATATTTGAAAATTTATCTTCATATATACAGAGTAGTATTCTGTGTAGAAATAAAATTAAGGTTGTTTTTCCATAATTCGTTAATAATGTGAAATATAAAACAATTTGGTGTGTATTTATATTAAAAGGACCAAATTAAGTACATTTTTTTTTATTTTTATTTATTTAAAATTTTGTTCTTTTATTGGCAATTTTTTTCAAATAAAAATACAATAAATATACAATTTCACAAATAAACAAGTAAATTCTAATATAATGCTTAATTCTACCTACTGACAATTTTATCTACTCTAGGCTTATAAATTGAATTAAATACAGATGAAAAGTGCAATATAAATTGTTAAATTTTTATATATTATTTATTGATTATTATTTTACAAAATTAAGTACATCAAGTGATATTGTTCTGACAACAACAATAACATCAAATCAAATATTTATTAAAATTGTTTCAGAAAAAATAAATGCACAGGGAACCACTAGTATTGTAAGACATTATACAATAGTTAATGAAATATACAGTAAATTCATGATGTTGATTGTTGCTACAGACTAGACAGACCATACTTATAACCAATATTAATAAGCATATAAGCAATTATGATTTATTGGCACAGATTTTGTTATCTTTGACGAATGTGTAGTAATATTCGTTTTGTAGAGATATGAATTTGAATATCTTCTTAAGACAATTTTCTTTCATCCTCTTTACAATTAATTTTATTTTTCACCATCTCTACACCGCTATTTAACTCTACCTCTCTATTTTTGAAAATTTCATTCTAAAATATTTATTAAGTACATTTTATAAAATTAAAATCAATTATACTAATGAAACACTCTGTATACATTAACAAATTAAAAAAAATAAAAATATTTCGTAATATTCTCTAAAGTAATAAACAATGGCAGATGAAAATAGTGCGTTCATGTAATATGTATATATATATATATAAATATGTATATATATATATATATATATATGTATATATATATATTGTATATAAAAGAAGTTTGTTATTTTTTATTTAACTTTTATTTTCTATATATATATATACATATATATATATATAATTCACCCATAAATCCTTCGGAACTATCATATCATTTACCATACATAGAATAAAATAACAATTTCATGATGACAGAGACAAGTGCAGAGATTTTATTTTTGATTTTTTCTATTTTTTTTTTCGTTTGTTTTTCTTCTCATTTTTTTTTTCATTATTTTTTTTTAAAATTTTTTCTATATTTGTATGTGTGTACGTGTATTCATTTTGAACATTTAAACATGAAATATTTCATAAAGTATAAGGCCATCATCATAATCATTATCATATGTTGGATTCTATTGTGTTGTATTGTGTTGTATAATAGAAAATGAAAGGTACCATCATAGTATATTATATGGAAAATCAGGAATATAAAGAAAAACACAGGAAAATTTAAAGGAAATCAGTAGTGAAGACAAATTGATAATGCAAAGGGTAGGTATATACAAAAATAAAATACATGATATTCTGTCAGAAAATATATTATTATTATGGTGGTAGTGGTATGTATAGTAATAAGAAATATGATGATAATATAAATGATGATATGGACGTCATTTACATTGACTTTTTGTTTAGTTTATTTTTTGTATTTTTGTGTTTTCATATATATTATAATTTTTATTTAGTTGAATTGAATTGAATTGGAATTAGTGTTGTCAAATGTAAAGAGAAAAATATTGTTTAGCTAAATGCAATGTTAGAAAAAGATAAAAAATTGTTTTAAAAAATTTCAAAATGTTGTTTGAGATCGATAAAATATATAATTAAGCATCAGAAGTTTGCTATTTTAATCATTAGAAATCTTATGATGGTTTAACAACTGAAGTCGATTCAGATATTTGAATAAAGTCTGTAAAATATATTTCCTTTATCTTTTATTTAAAAATAAACAATTACATATACTTATAAAATATAAGTACTAACTATTTTAATTAATTAGTATAATTAAATATATTTTTCAAATATTAAAATGAAATTGTAGATCTAAAACAATCTGATCTGGTTACTAAATTAGTAAAGTCAGCACAAAATTTATTAAAATTGAGTTAGGAAATAACAGTTAAATATTGGAACAGTAGGCATGTATATCTCATGTTTTCTTTGAAGTTAAAAACACAATAAAACAAAACACCAAAGCAAGAAAAATTACTACTCCCATGCAATTAAATGAAACCCCGAACAGAATAAGGCATCAAACAGCAAAGCAACAACTATTCTAAATAATTCTAAGTAAGTACTATTTTATTACTATTCTAAAAAAAAATTTTCTTTCTAAAATCTATAAAGCGGAGCGTTGAGTTCTTACTCCACTTAAACACTAAAATTTAATAATCAAAAAATATTTATTTTAAAAAAGTTTACACTAAAAAATATTTGTTTTTAATTAAATATTAATTACTTACCATCACATTACTACAAATCACTTTGTTGATATTTGTTTTAAAGTGGTTTACTTTTAAAAATATTTATTTTGAATTTTACTATCGCACAGTAGCATCATCTAAATATTTTGTTTTAAAATAAAAATCCCTTTTTGACATTTAATATTCAAATGCTCTACGTGCTCCGTCAAATTAAATCGAGCACATAGAGTAAGCTCTGAACACAGAAAAACATACGGATTTCAAGCTCTGGATGTTCTAAGCAAAAAAAAAAATATACGAACCTTTTTTTGACAGTTCCGACTCTGCTCTGAACTAAAAAACGAAAACATCTATTCAGATTTCTCGATAATATTATTCGATAATATTATTACTGTCAAAATTTGGTTTGATTCTGACAACTACAAGTTACATTTGTACTAGGGTACAATAATTGCTTATATCAATTTGAAAAATTATCGTTAATATTAGACATTATATACGGTTGATATAACAAAATAAAATCTTAACTAACAGCCGCCAATATGATTTGAAGGTGAAATCACATATTAATAATATATCGTATACTATAATACACATAAAGACAGACAGACAGACAGACAGACAGACAGACAGACAGATAAATCAGGTAAAACAAAAAATGATTCAATTAGAAAATAAAACTTGAACCCTGCGAAAATTTTTTGCTTATTATTTGAGAAGTAGACTAACATTAAACTAAAAATTTATTTTTCATGCTAAGATTGAGCATGCGGTAGACAGGAGTTAAAAAAATAGAAGAAAGCAATTTGTATATGTATTGGTACAGATAAATATGACGGAAATCTATAATTATAATTGACAAGCATTTAAGGACCTGCGCAGTAGACACCTTTTTATTTTATTTCGATTCTCCTACTCCTTAATGAACTTCTGATATAATATATAAGATTATATATAAAACAAAAATGCGCACACAGTTGAACATTTTGTACACATGCGATTTTATTATTCAGCAAATACATTATGCATATGCGAGATCTTATGAAAATAATAAACAAAAGTAAACAAATCAGTTATTATATTTTACATTATGTACTTGCGAATGAATCTATGTACATATGCCAAAAAAAAAAAAAACAAAGAAACAAATTCATCTCAAATAAAAAATATAAAAAAGCAAAAACAAAAAAAAATCAGTTGAATTGTTGATAGGACTAGCAAATTTATTTTTATATAGTAGAGTTAGAGTACTTCATTTTGATATAGTAGGTCACTTGAATTCTTCATTTTTATCTTTTTAAGTAACTGTTTCTAAATTTTTGTTATTTGTAGTAATAATATAGTTTTTATTAAAATTATGTATTATGTAGGTATATATATATACGTACCTCTTTAATAACAAAACTTTTTATTTTTAGTAATTTTATACACTAAATACTTCTTACTATAGGGAATATATCGGAAACGAAGCAGTATATGAGGGACGTGTATTTATGTGTCCTAAATAAAACTTACTAACCACAAAACTTTTTATTAAACACGAGTGGTTTCTGCTATATCGTGCGAAGTCTATGTCAGTACGTATATTACTGTTTTTTTAAAAACTTTAAATTTGACTTCAACTTGAAATATAATTATTCAACAGGGGCCCCTAGTTATATATATATAATTTGATGGGATGGTGGTGGTGTATTTTTTTAATTTTTTATTATCTCTTATATTTAGTGAGTCGAATTTCTATTGTACAATTGTAAGAGAATCGTTAACGAATAACTACAATATAGTATAGAATAGCTAAATGCTGTCTGGTCGAACAGAGTTATATAATAATTTGTTTGTTTATAATAATAAGACTTGACTTGAATGGTAACATAAATAATGATTTTTGTTACATTTTGTTGTGTGTTGTTTTGGCTGCTCTTTGCAATATTAATAGCAAAATTAAATAAATTAACTAACATTATTTTTTTTGTTTAGTATTTGTAAAAATAAAGCGGGTGGTTAAAATATGAGAAAATATTAATAATTGTCAAAACAAATTTATAGTTTTCTACCTGTTAGTTTTTATCGACAAAAATACCTCAAAGAATAGTGAGCTCTTAATAGTAGTGCGTATATTGACATTAATTTTGATATTATAAAAAACAAGTGTTATTTGGCAATTATACCTTATTAACAATACTTATCCATTTATGTTGTTATTTTTTTTGTTTATATTTGATAAGTCTGCTTATCCTGTCTCAAAAATATTGTAATAAAAAAATTCAAAATTCAAAATAAATTAAATATTTAATTAACCTTATAATTAGTTTTCAAATAAAATACACTGTAATATGCCTTATATTATAGCCCTCTCCCACATAATTATTTGGAAATATAATATTATAATAATTTGATTAATTAAAATAATAATATTATAATAATTTAAATACTAAATTTATATTTTGAATATGATTTTAACAATAGAAAGAAGAGCAAAGGGATTTTTGTACCTCCTCCACTACAATGTATTTCTTGTTAGTTGGGTGGCTTATATATCGATATATTAAATATATTAATCTGCGAGAGTGCTTGTAATGGAATGCGATTGACTTGTTGTTGCACTGCAAACAAACTTCTATTGTTTCAGTTGGAAAAAACTTCAAAACATCATTCAATATCGTAAATATTCAGTTTTAGCTCCTCGAATTCACAATAAGCCAAGCATTAGCATCCAAACCTAAAATCAAATAAAATCAAAAAGATTGTATGCCATTTGCATGACATTTGTATGTCTGTCCTATGCCCCATGGATATGGGATTACAGAATATTGATGATTACATTTGTATGATAGTTGTATGAAGTTTCTATGACATTTGTTTGTATGACATTTTGGGGTCTTATTATCTAAATTGGTATTTTATGTCATTTATTGTTTTACGGATTTATTTTATTATGAAAAATATAATATTAAACATTCATAGATTAGTATTATTTATTGGTATTTTAATGCTATCTATTTGGTATTGTTATATCACTAAGAACAATCCAATTTTATCATTAATATTAGTTTTAAATTTTTTTATTAACGAATATAATTAAAAAATTAATCCTATTATGTAGGAGGATAAAATTAATGTTTAACGTTACCAATTATAATAAAAAACTAAATATTCCTATTAAGCTTCACTATGTTGCTGTTACTTACAACAAAAGAGAAACTCTGGAACCCTTTTTTTTAAAGGGCACACTCCTCCAAGTATACAACAACTTTCCAAACAACTATATCGTGAAGTTAAATATTTCTGTTAGTCCTCACTATGTTGCTGCTACTTACAACAAAAGAGTAACTTTGGAATCCACTTTTTTTTTTTTAAATGGCGCCACCCTCAGAATACAACAACTTTGCCAGCAACTTTTATAAATGATATGTTGAGGAAATAAATTTGAGACCCCATTTGGTTGTCTCAACACTGTAAATTGACTTTAAAATCGAAGTTAAACAAGCAAATCTCTAAAGCAAATTGCAAAAAGCAATTGGCGATTTGATCCGAGTTAGCGTAAGTGTCAGCCTACTTATCTACCTACCAAACAAATATACAATATGTGTCTTGAGTATGATTTATCTCTATGCCCCCATATTGATTGGATACCAGGACAAGGATGAATAAATCATAAAAGAAAGCATAAATGATTAAACATTGTGAAAAACTAGTACAAAATAGTAAAATTGGTAACCCCAGTTTGAAGTATATTTTTGTAAGGAAGGAATATTGTTGTTCTTATTTTTTTCATATCTTCTTATTTTAATGTATTTTGCCGGTTTTTCTTGTTCTTTTTTTATGTTATGTTTTTTTGTTTTCTGTTTCTGCCTGTATTATTATTATTGTTGTTGTACGGTGTACTCTATTTCACGGATAATTTTTCATTTATTGTTCAGACTTACATAATATAAATAATGTAGAATATATGGTGGATATACGCACATACACACTAACTTATAGAACAACAAAATAATATTTTGTTATAAGCTAGGATTGATAGGTGATGGGAAAATTTTATTTTTGAAACATTTTTGTTTTTTGTTTTTACATTGTTGCTTATCAGTTTTTCTTATATAATATGATAAGTTTTTTCTTCCATTCTTTATTTTTATACTTTTTTCTGTAATTTTTTGATTTTTGGTTTTTTTTTTATTTTTTTTTTTTTGTTTGATTATACATTGTGTTTATTTACTTTACTTTTTTTGGTTTGTTTTTTTGTTTTTGTTGATTCAGTTGGTTCAGTTGAGTTCGACACAAAAAATTATACCGATGACAATATCATAACGTATAAGAATGATTTATGTCCTTAATTCATGATATATTAATTTTTTTTTATTATTCTTATTTTATTATAGTTCAATTTTGGTTTTTGTTTTTTTTTATTTTTTGTTTTTTTTGTAACAATAGAAGGCTCTTTAATATCAACATGTTAAATATGTTGACAATATTTTTGTTGAATTTGAAATGTGAAGTAAAAGTTTATGTAAAAATAGTATATGTATATGTGGTACAAAATGTCAAAAGTATGCATAATATATGTAGGCATATTGAATATAATACATATAAGTATGTATTGAATATGAGGTGTGTTGTGTGAATAATGAATTGTAATTTCAGGTTGATTTTTAAGAACACCTGATGTAATATTTTATAAAATGTATACCTACTTAAATATGGAAATGTATTTAAGAATCCGGTTGAGTATTTAAAAGAATATTTATTTATAGAATTTACATATGGGTAAAGGATAGGATATCAAGACAAAAAGATAGATATGAAAGACAAAAACAAAAATATTTTCTTTTTGAGAAAATAATATATGATATGGTAATATATTAGTATTATAATGACATTTAATTCATTTAATTTATTATTTTAAATGAGCTTGTACACCTATAAAAGGTCTTAAATTAATAATTTATTTATTTTTACGATTATAGTCCTTTCTGTAAATATATCTTATATGAAATATAGTGATATATTTAGTTATTTTTCATAAAATTAGTTTTTTGTTCAAGTTTATATACATTTTATTAATTTTTCTTTGTTAGATGTTAAATAAAAATAAATTGTTTATTTTTATTTTATTTTGTTTCATTTTGTTTGCTGCGGTGTACTGAAGTGATATTTTTTTTTTTTACTTAATTAGATTACCTGCTTCAGTTTTAATTGTAAAAAATTGTAATTCTTATTATGCTAAAAGTCAACGTACTATATCTATATAGATGGTAGAGATAACATTAAATATTTAAGAGTCAAAATTAGTCTAATAGATTGTTTGGCATAATTGATGTTGTCGCTTCAGTGATTTTTATAGAAAACAAGGATACAAAGAAAACAAGGAAACAAGCACAATAAATTGTATTATGGTGAATCATAGGTGAAGTTTAATTATATTTGACAAAATTGTAGTAAACTTGCTATCTTGCCCCTTGTAATGAAAACATTTTTGATTATCATTATTTATTTATTTATTTATATAGTTAGTATAGTTATTTATAAATACATATATACATTGACAAATTTTCCTTTAAATAATAAATTAAATAATAAATAAATTAGTCAGCTAGCCTAAATAATAATTAAGAATAGTCATGATTAGGTGTAAAATACAATAGTACTAGGGGTCCCTGTTGCGTAATTACAACTCAAGTTTAAGTATTAGCTTTTGTGTAAAAATTGTGTACCTACAGATTTTTTTTTATCAGAAAATCACATGTTAAATTGAATAAATAAATGATAGGGACTGAACACATCTCTATGTCAAAATTTGAGTTTAAATAAGTCGGTTTTCAATTGGAAATACTACTAATAAATATTTTAATGCAATTTGAATTTACCGTGCTAGTCTGTTTTATTTGTTTTTTTTATTCATACTACTAATTATAAGTTATTTTAAGCCCGATTATCATTGTACAAATCAAGATATGGTATTGTATGCAGAATGAATTTATTCCAACGATCTAAGAAAATTTTAAAAAAACTTAATATTTATTTTTACCTACCTTACCTACCTACATTAAATGTACCTCATTATCTTGATATTTGTAAAAAGTATGCAGAGTGGATAGTTTATTTTTTTATTTTCCCTTATTTTTGGTGAATAAAATTTTTGTTGTATAATTTTGAGGTGAATTGTTGACAACTAACTACATTATAATATATGATAAGCTCTACAAAACTTAAAATTGTTAAAAAATTATGAATATGTATAAATAAATAAAAAATAATAGATATACAGTTATTTAAGTTCGTGTATGTTTGTACTAAAATGTTTAATTGAATTAAGCTTACTTATATGCACAAATAATATAGGCCGACTATTATATCTGTTTTAATCTATTATCTATTTTTATCTTTTCAAGAGAGTGCATAGCATATAGGTAGCATCTAGCATATGAGTTTTATTTTCATCATTAAATGTAGTTAGGTACTTGGGTATAGACAATGTAATGTGTATCGTAAATTGTAAACAAAATTATTGTTTTTTTTTTTTATACCTATTCATTGATAGTGAAAAATAACAGTATATTTAAATCCCTGTTCTGTTAAAAACATTAAATTTGGCTTTAACTTGAATTATAAGTAATAAATAGGGGTCTCTAGTATTACTATATCAGTCAATATTTGTGTCAATAAAATATTTGTTTTTTTTTTTATTTTTCGACCTTTAAACGTGAAAAAGTGATGTAGCGGATAGTTTTCGAGCAACGATAAAACAAAATAAATATATTTATGCTCCAAATTGGAGCACAGATATTGCAAATATTTTTATTTATATTAACTTTAAGTTTATCCATCTCTTCAACTGTCTTTTCTAAATATTCTCCTTAGACTATGATACTTTAGAAGAAGCAGAATAAAAAAAAATATTAAAAATATAATAAAAAATAAATTATTATTTTTAATAATCATTAGATATGTTGTATTTATTTATATATCAGTTTAGCTGCATATTATTAATATACAGTCAAATTTCCCTATACACCTTTTCCCTTTCGAGATGTGAACCTATTATTTTTTGTTGTAGGTTTTTTATCTCAATGATTCAGGGTACTGGTTCAGGTCGAAAAATCTGTAAAGCATTTTGCTTTCATCGGAAGTTGAACCTGAGACCTTTTGGTTGGCACTGTATCTACTATGCCACCCAGTGTTTTAGTGAAAATTAAATTTAACAATACAATACTTGTAAATTGAAAAAAGTACGGTATAAATATCGGATCCAATTTTGCAACCGATTTTCATTATTATTCTTTTAAATCGAAGATATTTAAAAAGAGACATAGCGAAATTAAATATTTTTCTTAAATTTTTTTAATATTCAATTTAGTTCAATTTCCGTTTGTATAAGTTCCTTTAACATATACAAATTTTAATTTATCGAATTGCCGCACCTCATTTACCACCGGAAAAAAAATTTAATAGGTGTTATTTTTCAGATAATCTTCTGTCCCTAACTTATACAACGATTCGATCTATTACGCAATTTAATACAACTAAGTTCATTATTTTAACTTTTTTTTTTAAATTCATTACAATTATTGACAAAATTATACCGGGTGTTCCAAAGCATGCGTATCAGCAGTTTTTTAATAGGGGAAGGAGCCGTTATTTTAAAATTGAAAAAAAAAATGTATTAACTAAATCGAGAGTGCTCCATCGATTGGTGATATTTCTTCCCCTCTTTAAAAGCTGATATGCATGCTCTGGAACACCCGGTATACAAATTAAAATAAATCATAATTAAGTTCTAGTTTTTACTTTTTCCTATTTCCCTGATGCTTCCGAACCTCTCTAATCTTAAATTTTATTTTTTTTTAAATAAATTTTTACGTATGTGGTTGTTGTCTAAGATAAATCAATACATAAAGAAAAAATAGTACCAAGTATAAATTATTGAAATGCTGGAAAACAATTCACAATGACATTGAAGTTAATTTTGTTTGTCAAAGTAACTACGTCAGATTTCGAGGAACGGGTGATGTAAATAAGTTTTATTTTGGAAATATATATCGGGTGTTCCAGAGCATGCGTATCAGTTTTTTAAGAGGGTAAGTAGCCGTTATTTTAAAATTAAATTAAAATTTTATTAACTATATCGAGGGTACTCTATCGCTTGATGATATTTTCAACTTCCGGGAAGGACCGAAAATCGATTTTTAAAGACCAAAAATCGCCGAAATTGGCCCAAATCGAGATTTTCAAATGGGAAGGGGTACTTTTTTATGCAAATCTGGAACACCCAGTTTAATTTGGACGCAAATTAATTTTTTCAATAGTTTTCGCAAATTAGTAATGAAATGTGATTTTATATTCTAGACTTTCTAATTATTATATTATAACCATTCGATATTTTTTACGTTTTATTACCAAATTTTTGATATCTCGAATTTTTCAATGAAATTTTTTGAAATGTGAAAATATTGTTTTTTTTTTTGGTTAATGGTTCATGTTCTAACTAAAAATTGAAATAGAGTATTTATTTATTTATTTATTTCAACGATTTATACCTGAAGAGATAATTCTCATAAGAAAGCTATATAATGTATATATGAATGTATAAATAAATATTTTATATCCGTACGTTTTATTTGTTTTTTTCATCGATTTCGGTTCGATTACAGTATATTGAACAGACGTATTCAGTCAGACAACCTATTTAGTGTCTTTTCGTAATATTTCATTTTCCCTAAATACAATATTTTTTTTAGTTAACACAAAAATGTTATTTATAAAACATCTCCTACACAAAATAATCATAAGGATGGTTTTAGAAGTTCAAGACAAAATATTATAAGAGAAATTATAACTGTTAAAAAGTTGTAACAATTTAAGCTATAAAAAATTGATTAGAGAGGTGGGGAAGCAAAAAATAAGAAACAAGAATCAAATTCATATAAAATTAGGATATAAATCTTAAAAAAAAAGTCCACAGGATGCGCTGCTGTGCACAATAAAGCAGTAAGAAAATAAAAAAATAACTTTAATAATTATTAAAAAAAAAATTTATATCAGTAGAAATTGTAAAAAATTTAATAAACACACAAAACAAAAATAATTTTCATTAATTCTGTGGCAACAAGTCATAATCGCTTTTGTCTAAAATTTATGTTTTAAGTAAAATAACTTTTAAAGTTCAAAGTATTAAATTTATAATATTGTAACGGGACTGTAAATGCCATTTTCGGCTTTTTTAAATAATTTAAGCATTTAAAATCCAAAAATTTTATTTTGTAAAAATCGCTTACGTTGTTGGAAAATGTTTTTATTAATAAATCAAATTTTGTAAAAATCGCTTTAAAGCCGTTTCAACACTAAATACGTTTGAAAATTTGAAAATGACATTCCAAATTTGTAAAACAAAAATGCTAATTAATTTATAAGTATTTCTAGCTAATTGTAGGAATACATAGATATATTTAAAAAAAATTAAGTTAAATAAGCGATTATGACAAAAAAATGTTTATGTCATTTGATATAAGTGATTACGTACCCTAGCAAAAATCTGACTTATAATTGTCATAAACAACCAAATTTTGATGGGAAATACTTTTGAAAATTCTGAATTCGATTTTTTCTAATGTTTACAACATAATCGATTATGATTTGTTGGCACATAATTGTATCAAAATGATTGTCCTGAAAATGGTGCTTATTTTATTACGATTTTTCTTATATTGTAATAAACGTTTATGATTTATTGGCACAGAATTGAAAGTCCAAATCATTGTTTGACCTTCGAGCAAAATAATTTGCAATAGAAAATATTCATCTATTTATTATTATAGCTTCCATTCAAAAACAAAATAAAAAATTGTGTCATTTCGTTGTCATGATAACCCCAAATCCAAAAATCTTATACCATTCCAATTTCAGATTTACACGTGTACAATAAATAGAAATATGTAATAATTTTTTTTTCAATTTACAACCCGCAGGACATTTTACTTATTTTCTTTTTAATTTCATTAAATTTCATTTGGCTTCATTTTTACCTTTTTTATTCTAATATTTTCTTTTTATTGTTGTTATTGTAGGTGTTGTATAGTTTTGTGTTATCCTTACAAAAATAATAAATAATAATAATGAATAAAATTTTTATTTGTGCGATATAATTTTTGGTAAATTTAATTTTCAAGTATTAATAATCAAGTTTGCCTTAATATATGAGTTATGTATATATACAGAATATTTTTATTATTTTTATTTTCATTTTTTTTTTTTATAAGGATAATGAGAAAGGATAATGTTGAAAAAATAAAAATTAATTGTAGGTAGCTACATACTTATTATGAAACACTGTTGTAAATAAAAACGAAAATTTCAAATTATAAAAATTAGTATTATTTACTTATATTAAAAACTTGAAATTCTAATTAAGGATCTAAAAATATATATCTATATAATATATATATATATATATATAGATGTATAAATAAAAGAAAATAAAATTTTGTGAATTAATTAGAAGGTAGGATCCGTTAAAATAACTTGAAATATAATAACAATTTATTTTCATTCAAATTTTTATTTGATTTTATTGTTTTTGTTTTTGTCTTTCTGGAGGTGATAATTAATTCCAGAGACTCGTGTATTATAAATAAATTATAATGTTAAAAAGATGAAGATATAATAAATTTTTTGATAGTAGGAGTAAACCAAAATATTTTTTCAAATTCTGGATTAATTATTAATGATGGGAATAAAGAGGAATTAAATTTAAAGATTTTGAATGGGAGTTTTATAGTTGTAGAAAAAGAAAACAATAATTATGAAAAATCTGTGCATAAATAATGATATGATTTATTATTTTTAGAACTGTTAGAGTCAATAACCCTATAAAGAGATTCTGTATATGAAGACATTTTTAATTTAAAATACAAAAGAGATATTTCTTATTGCTAATGAACTTATAATGAACTGTTTGTTATAACACCGAAGTATAGTTTATCATTGGTGTAATATTCGTCTGCCTCTATATACCGTACCATATAACGTAGTACGCAGTTTTGTTGATAATATTAAAACAATTCAACTCTTTGCAGAAAACTACAATTTTTAAGTAAATTACAGTTAGATAAAATCTTTTGGCGTACAATATACACCTTCTTCTTCTTCAGCTGCATATCCAATACTAAATGTGTGCGATCACATTTTTCAACCTTTCTCTATCAAGCGCTGTGTGCATTAGATCTTCCACCGTTTGAAGACCCATACATTTCGTGATGTTACTTAACTCTGCCTTCAATTTCACCTTTCACAATCATTTCTAGAATATGAATTTGTCATTTCATATCATATGAACCAGATAAGTTGTTTTTCTGCGTTTGATTGTTAATAACAACTCACGGTATATTCTACTTAAAACCTCACTAATTTTCACTCGATCTACCCATTATGTCTTCAGTATGTTACAGTATTTCCACATTTCAAATGCTTCAAGCTTATTCATGATTGTTATTTTCATTGGTCACGCTTCCATAACATAGAGGAGTATTGACCACACGTAGCATCTAACGAATCGGATTTTTTTTGCGAGATTGATATAACGGTTACATAAAACATTTTTATATATTGTACAAAACTACATACAAGCATATTCTATTCGGCACTTTATTTCCATATCTAAGTTCCAGTTTTCATTTGGCTTACATACTAGATTTTTAAAACTGGAGACTAGTTCAATTATGGTGCTATTTATGGTTAATGCAATGTTGTTAAATGTGTTGGTCGTAAAAATAGCCATAAACTTGGTTATACTTATATTTATATTTAAACCGAAAGGTTTTGCTGCGATCATTTTTCGAATTTAAAAGTTGTTGAAGACTTTTTTTTGCCAATTAGTGTTCAATTATCGATACGCAGCTGTTGGTATTAACAACATTTACTTTTACTTCAATATTTGTGTTTTCCATTGTTTTCTCAAATACAATACCGTGCCAATATTATGAAAATCCATTCTATTCTACGTCATAGATATCTTTAAGTTTCTTGCTTTGCTTAACTTACTTAAATATAGGTATAAAACCTTGCTTAATTTTCTAACTTTTCTACTTAAGTTTTTTGCTTACTTAGAAAACCCAACGACCATATAGGTTTAGGGTTTAACTCACCCTTGTCCATCATTGCTACTGGTTATGGACGATTTCTCTGCAGTTGATGATGACAAAAAATAGTACTGATATTTTATCTCTCCATCAAGAAAGGTTTGTATACCTTCGGCTCTGGATTCGAGAATAATTTCAGCTGAAGCTGTTTTTTTAATCCGCTTTACATATCCGACCAACTTTGACTTTAATTTTCGTGACTGATGTATCCTGTACAACAGAGTCCATTTCCAACGAAGGTTTCGGTTCTAGATGTTCAACCCACTTTAGACTTTAATTTTCTATGACTATATCCTGTATAACAAAACCCCATCCCCATTTTCAAAGCCATATACTTATATCGAATAAATAATTTTCTTCTCGAACACATTATAACTGCTGTTTCAGGTACATTGTCAGCTTCACTTTATATTTGGCTTAAGTAAATATTTAATTATAAGTATAATTATTTAATTGATCTGAAATCATTTTTGGGAATCGTTTCGTTCATCATAACACTACTAGAATTAATCAGTAGGTATTTATAGCGTTAAACTACATATTATTTTCATTTTGATTGATTTTATAACTTATTAGAAGATGTCAATAGTACATCTGTGAGTTATAAAAATCAACCAAAATTTCAATGTAATGTGATCTGAAATAGCTAAATATTATATAAATTATGATAAATAAAAATAAACATCATATTTATTGCTAGAAAATCAGTATCGAAAATTCCGATCCATGAAGCAAAACCATGAGTATGAATGTTTTTGTATATTTTAGTTTTGATGTTTCGAGGCCCGTTATGTTTTGATAAATTTATGTAGCAACAATTTGGCAAGGTAGATCTTCATCTTGAAGTCATTTGTAGAATTAACAAGCTGCTTTCAAGGTAATTAACTTATGAATTACCTCGAAGTCTGCCGACGATGACCAATGACCATGATGAAATTCAATATGATATTGAAAAAGAGCCTCTATATCTGTCGACAGTATATATTTTGTTTTATCCACATTTATTTTTAGACGCATTTTTTTCCCACTTTCAATCTTAAATTACCGATTCAAAATTGATTTTAAGGGCTATAGGGTTAATGATCAGTTGTGTTATAACTAGTTGTCGTAAAATATAAATAATAATAATAAAATTTTTTATCCATGGTCCTCAGGGTACACGTCGCGTTAGAAGGACATTGAGAAGAACTATTTTAGCCGAAGCAACTACTGGGGAGAAGTGAGCCGCAGATAGAAGCCGATGGAAAGATTTTATTTCCGCACTATACCACACCGATGGGATTACAGAACAATTAAATGATCCATGGTTCATACTTTGCATCCACACGTCACTATATTGCGTCGTATTAGAGTTTTATATATCGTCATATTTGCTTTACTTGATATTATACTTTGATTGTAGCAAATATCTGTTTGTATTGTAAAATCTGTTTCCGGGCTGAATTCTGTAATTAATGCAGTACTGCATACTATTATCGCTTCATGTTGTTGTTCTTATAGGCATGTAAAGCTTGTAAAACCTTCAAACTTGTACTCTTCGATTGTTATATTCTGATAACAATTCTTATTTGCTATTTTCTTGAAATTTTTAGATATTTTGTTTTGCCTTCGTTGAATTTTAATCCTGCTTTTTTTGTTTCGATTTCTAGTTGGACAAGTCTTAAGCATGTTAAAATTCCATAATAAGCAGTCTGTCAAAACCCTTTCACAAAATATCCTTTAATACAATAAAATCATAACAATTAAAATTCAAAGACATTTTTATCAAATTAAATTTCCAATAACCAAGCATATCTGTAAATTGACTCATCATCGTTATCTGGATTGACTCAATATTGCTTTGTCATTCTGAGGGTAGAAAACATTCTGATTAATTGTAAATCGCCATCTATACTGCGACTCAAATCGACTGTTTTAAAATTCAGTACATAATTTTTGGATTTGAATTGAACCGCTTCTATCTATATATGACAGTCGTATTCGTGTTGGATACAATCTAATTACCTATTATTTTCCTATTAATCATATTTTTGTATGGCTAATTTTCTATATTCAATTTTTTGAAAAACAAAACAATCAAAAACAAAAAAAGGATAAGAAATTAAAATGACAAGTCCCTCTGTTTAATAATTCTTTAAAAACAGATTATTAACATCAATCAACAACTTGTTATTAAAGTCAATTAAGACCCATATTTTTGTAATAATATATTATAAAACCCCGTTTAATTAAATATCGTCAAAGAATAACAACAACAATAATAAAGTAAAAAAAGCTAACAAAAAAAATGTTGTCAAGTCATTTTTGGTTTACTACTCTTCACTCACACACACACACACCCACACCAACTTTTTTATCAATGAAAACACCCAACAAAGCAATTAAATTGTCATAATGTGTAAATGGTTGTCAAAGGAAGTTTCTGTCATACAAAACGTAGGTTATAACCAGAAGCAAAAATACGATTATTTTTTCGCCTTTTGATGGATCAAAAAATAAATAAAAAAAAAAAAAAACCGGAAAAAAATATGGTGGTAATTTGATGGGTTTAAAAAAATATGTAAAAAAAATGTTTTTTATTTTGTTTTTAGTATTATCAAGTTAATTATTTTAAGACTAGGGAATATTTTTTTTTATTGCCATTGTACTCAAATTTTGTAATTTTATTTTTTTCGGTTTTTCGTTTTTACTGGAAAATTTATTCGGTATACACGAATAAAATATCAACAGTATTTTTATCACACCACCAATATCCCGCTGAGTCATACATTATTAAGCTTGTAGTCAAGAAAGTTATTTATATGTTCAAAAAATATGTGGTTTTGGAATTTTCAAATTAGGAGGTCAAAATAATTGAAAGAAAATGTCATATCAGTTATCAAAATAGACTAAGCCTATTTTTTTTTATTTTTTTGTTTTGTTAAAATAATAAATAATAAATTAATTAATTTAATTAATATACACCATTTTATTTATATTTTCTTTCATGTGTTTAATAATTCTTAAAATTTGTACAAAGATGACTCAATTAAAATGACAGGTGTGTAGATCGTAAATAGGATCTAATTAAATTGAGATTTTTAATTGTATACTGATAATATCCATTTGTTATACCGGGTGTTCCGAAATAAAAATTTACTTAACAAAAGTTTCTTATTTTTTGACTTAGAATCCGAATTTGCATAAAAAAGTACCGCTTCTCATTTGAAAATTTCCATTTCGGCCAAATTCGGCGATTTTTGAGCTTAAAAAACATTTTTCCGGTATTTCTCGAATGTTGAAAATATCACCAATCGATAGAGCACCCTTTTTTTATTTTAATTCTAAATTAACGGCTTCTTCCCCTCTTTAAAAGCTGATACGCATGCTCTGAAACCACCGGTATAAACAACCGTAAGCGTCTAGGATATGACCGATAATACCTACGTATCTACGATATGAAATTTCCGCAAACGCCAAATTGACAATTTTCAGTTAAAATGTGTTTCTTAGGTGTTCAGTTCCTGAAATTTCAGTGCTGTTGTCAGTATTTGACTATCTCTAGTAGTTTTGGAAATAAAAAGTGTCATTTTTGCCACATATCCAAAATTTTTGAAATTTAGTAGAATTGGTTTGCCCCACTTCATACATTCATAAAGTTCTGCATGAAAATGCAAAAGTTTTAAGTTTGTGTTTTTTTGCTGCAAGTTAAATACGTAGCCACGTGCGATAAATAATTTCAGTTTTTATTTCAATGTGGTTTTACCGCATAGTTAATATTAAGCTGTATAAACTACTCATGAGTAGATTGTAAAAGGAACACTCATTTTATGCTCATGAGCAAAACATAACCCAAAACCATTGATGTTAAATTTGTTTTGTTTTGGAAATTTATTTATCAAGAATAATTTATCAAAAAATTCTATTCTTTTCTTGATGTGTTGTCTAGTTTTATTTATTATAAATTTAATTTTATATATGTAATTATTTTTAAAATAAAATGGCTACTTATCATATTTAAATTACTTTTATGTTGAAAAATATTTCAATTTAAATTTTTGTTTTTTTAAATGTCAATGTCAAACTTCAAATTATAAATATGACAACCGAACAATTAATCAGCACAAAAACAGAAAATTATTCAGCACCATTCAGCGGAAAGCAGATCGTTACTAACCATTTTCTATACAATAACAAGAGGTAGTGTAGCTTTGTTAAAAAAATGTGTAAAAATGGTTAGTTAACCCAGTATAATGGAACGCTACTATTGTCTACAACATGAAGCAAATGAAGTCTGTTTTTGTTCTGGTATTGTTTTGCCGCAAATGTTTAAGCTATATAAGTTAACAGCAACTACTGCAGTATACAGCAATCAGATTATTACCGAAATGTTTTAATTTTCAATATAATTTATGATCAATGCGATCGATGTGCCAATTTCAAAAATACAAAACATCCTTCTCAGATTGAAGTTATAGATAAAATAGCTCACATTAAAGAACAGAAGGAAGTAGAAAGGGATATTGACTTTTACTACAAAATACAATACAATACATATACAATATAACAGGAAATACGTGCCTGTAGTTGATTAATCTTTAGTACAGATTAATCTGTAGGTCCACTGTTAAATAAATAAATAAATAAGTAAATACATGATTTTCTAATAGTGCCCAAGAGATTTACTGCGTTTCGTAGGATGAAATAAAAAGCGGTCTATCAGGAAACGATTTGGTTAGTGCAGTTTTAATCATGTTTAAAAAAATAATGGATAATCATTATGAAATACTAGTATTACCCTTTGGAGTGATTCTGGTATACCACAAAACAAAAATGAGATTATGACAACTGCTTTCAAATATTTTTTATATCAATAACCCCACATTAACCGAATTATTCAAAAATTATCCCACATTATCCCATATAATCCCACATTAATCGAATTATTTTCTGAGCTAAATCATCTGCTTATTCAAAATGTTAATTGTATACACAGCGCAATTGACAGATATATAAAAAAATGTAGAAATATCATCGGCTGGATCCTATGTATCCAATAGACCATTTTTTCAAAAGTGACTTTTCATTGTACTTTGACATTTTCCGTTACGCTCCATCCGAATTTACAGTCAAAATAAACGTATCTCTTATAGTTTTCGACATATTTTTTTCTGATTTATCCAAACAACCTATATTTTCCTACTTTTTAGGGCTTCAAGTTGTGCCTATTTATCCAAACTGCAGTTTATGTACTGAGAAGTCATACAAATTTGTATTCCTAAGTATCTAATAGACCATTTTTATTCCTAAATATCCAAACACATATGAAGCTTCACACTATACAGTGAATTTTTTTTTTAAATATATTATTTCGATATTTCAAAGTATTAAAATTATTAAACTACGTATGTTAGATATTAAAAAATTGCTCAAATTTTTATAAAATTCAAATTTTGTTTGATTATTTTCAAATTTTTCCAGTTAAAATTTCTGTCAAACTTATAAAAAATCGATTTTCTCAACATTTTACTTTTGGTAGATTGGATACATTAGGAATTCATCCGACGATATATAGTTTGGTTTAACTTTATCAAACTTTTATCATTATAGGTAAAACTAAAGGTGAAAATCTGAAAGTGGTGCAAATGAGTCATCTAGACATTTTTAGTACAAAGTCATGTTTATTAAACTTTCAACATATACCATTTTCAAAACTAAAAATTGTATTGTACCACAACGACTAGGAATATGCTTTACAGTATAAAAGCAGTTATTTTTTGTTCCTTCTGCATGAAAGCTCGTAAAGGTTGGTGTATTGGATAAAGCGAAAACAAATAGGAAATTATATTACGAAAACTGTATCTGCTACTCATATGGAATTTAAAAACGCGTACATTTTACTCAAAGCTAATAGAAAAAGTTTGGGAACACCCTCAAAAGTTATTTAACTATTTACCTTCACCACTGGACCACCCAAAAATATCCTAATTGAATTTATCTTATTGAAATTATCTAAGTAAATAATTTTTTTTACAAATAAGTATAGAAGAATTTACAAAAATAACGTGAAAAAAAAATAGATACGAAATTGATAGTGCAACATGGATTTATTTTTTTTTTTTTTTCTTTTATATTTTTTATTGTGAATTAATTGTCATTGTGAGCTTTATACTGTTTTGTTTCATTTTTTTCACCATTGTATACATTTAAATATTTCATATTATTATTATTATTTTATTTATTGCCTTAATGTATTTTGTACAATATGTTATTTTCATATATTTTAATTCTATATTTCAAGAGCTTATATTACTAGAATATTTACACCTTTGATTTGTAATTATTTAGACTAACCTGACTTAAATATTTAGAATAAATTTAATTTGCTAAGGACAAAATGGCAAGTAAAAATCTTTAATTAATTATTTTATGCTAATATAAAACCTAATGTAAACCTAACCTAAATCTTAACTAACGTAATAAATATTAATTTTCATTTTGTAACTGTTTATATTTGCCTTGTTTTTATTTATAATTTTTTTTTTTTTGCACTGACATTCAAATTATTTCTTGTTTATTTTAATAGTTAATAACTAATTTATAAATTACAAGCCCTGTACGAGCTATCTAGCTTGTTTTGAGATACATACTTATGTTTGATTAAATAAAATAAATAAAAAAATGTGTAATAGGTCATAAATTTAGATTGTCCAGTACCTATAGTTGACAATTAAAATGATTCAAAAATTTAGTCTAATTGAATTAATTGCTTTAGTATATGTATGTATATTATTTGACTGGTTTGATTGTAAGTTAAGTATGTATTTAAATTAATATTATCTTTTAATAATTTTTATTTGTATACACTTATAAAGATTAATTGTCGTAGTGTATACTAACATTAAGAATTGAATAAAATAAAAAATAAACTAAATAAATATTTATGTGTAATAGGTTTATAAAATTTGGTCAAAATCTTTAACAATCAATTTCGGTCAAAATCTTTACAAAACAAAATAAAAAAAATGTCAACAATACGAATATCAAAATGGTAAAATCATCTTGTATTTGTGTTTCTTTATATATTTGAGTTGAGCGTTTTCTAGAGACAATAATAAATATCATATAATATAGATTAATCTGTAGATTAGCCTTGCCTATACTAAAGTATATTCTTTTAATATACTAGTTAATATAGATACTAGCATACATTCTAACAATATTATGTATAATATAAAATTTTTATAAATTAGATTAGCTTAAACTTCTTATTGCCAAAAATAGGTATAGCTATCAAAATTTACATGTTATAATCTTACATTTACGCAAGGTTTAACAATAATCTTCATGTCCCTAATATTATATTAAAATTCTACATTAACAGTTTAGTTTGTATATTTCACTTTTTGTTAATTTAAATTAAACTTAATTTTCCACTTGTAATCTTGTTGTCTACTGAAATTATATACTTGAAAATTTCTAGACCATATACTTAGGTATTTAGATTTGGATATAAAATCATTGACAGAGTGTTACCATGTTACTGTATTCATATTTGTACTTCAAACGTATTGTAAAGGTATATATATATATGTATATGTAACAAATAAAATAAAAATATTTGTATAACAAAATACATTTTCAAGAACTAAATCTGACTAAACGACATTAAATAGAATTTTAAAAGATTTTTATTGTATTTAAATATCTTTTGCATAACAAAAGACATGTTCAAGAACTAAATCTGAGTAAACGACATTAAATAGAATTAAATTAATATTTTCTTGTCAATGTTTATATACTGACAAATTAATAAATTCACCACACTTTTTAAAGTCAAGACGGTTAATTCCCCACAACTGATAAATTTTATATATCACCTTAATATATATTTTTATTTATTATGAATTTATGATAAACTATAATTATATTTTTGAAATTTTTCCAAAATATTTACACAAAAAAAAAAAATTAATAAATTAAATTAGAAAGCGAATTTATTGTTATTCAATGTTGACGCGTGGATATTTAACAACATCTAAAAAAATAAGTTAAAACAAAAAAAAAAATTCAATACTAAAACAAAATGGCGTTATATTAAATTATGACTAAAAAAAAAAAAAAATTAAAACAAAACAAAATAAAATTTAAAAAAAAAAAAAATTAAATTAACTTGACGACGAAAGAAAATATTTACTTTTTATCAAATTTGAGGGTCACACTTTTCTAATTTCGATTCTCTTGTGTATTTTGATTACTTCTCTGCATTCAACAATCCCAACAATTCTATTGTATATTATTATTATTATTTTTTTTTTTAAATTCAGCATCTTTATATTCAGAATAACCTTCGTAATGTTTTTTCAATTCAAATCAACCATGCAAAAAATAATGTCAAAGTTCCTAAAGGGATATTTTTGAATTAAAATCGTTTTATAAATTTTTATTTAAACTCTAAGTATTGGTTAAAAGTAAAAAAAAAAATATGAAATACACAAAATATAAATCTTTTTTACAAAATATTTATTTAAAATTTGTAGAATTTAAGAAAAACATTTAAATTAAAATTTTCATCAGCCATACACACACACAGAAAAACAAAGGCAACAATAATATACGAAAATTTGATCATTTGTTGGAAATAATTCAAAGAATTTTATTTGAATTAAAGTTTTTACTAAAATATTGTTAAACTACCGTTTAGGGGTTGTATTTGGCAATGTGGGTTAAGTTCATAATGCCTACTTTCTTTTTTCATGAAAATGAGTGTTTTTAAGTACTTCGGAGTAATTTGTAGTGGAGTATTAATTTGTTGTTGTTGCCCTTTGTTATTGACTTTATATTGTTATAAAGTTTGTTGTAATGTAGTGGAAGCCGTGCTCACCAGCTTAAATTATATATAACAAAAATTATTTTATACATTATATGACATACCTATGCATTCCGATCTCTGTGTGTTACGGAGTTCATCCCATAGATTTGGAATTATATACAAAAAAAATATTTACTTTCGTCATCTAATTTTTCGATTGGGGATTTGGATATTGGTATCAGCAAAGCACATACTGTTTTTGGCATCAGCGAAGCCCGTATTGTCTTAATACAAGTGTAAATATTATCATAAGCTTGTTGTTTGCTCTGATGTATATTTAACATTTAATTTAAAATTTAAGTATTAATAAACACTCTGTATGGACTAACGCTCTTTCTGAGAATAAAACAAGCAAACAAATTCATCATCATCATCAAGATACTTCTAATTAATAAATTAATAAATGATGCCTACGGCGCATTCTAACCATTCATTGGTCACAAACCATTTCCAATACCACTTTATGGCAACGAAGAAAAAAAAATGGCAAAAAACGAATCAAATGCAAATAGACGTAAAAAATCGACAGAAGAAAAGGCATTAGATCGGGCCCACTCTCAGAGCTACTGACAACAACATCGCGAAACAATTATTGAAATGGAACACATCAGGGTACACGTCACATCGAAAGGCCAAGAAAAATATGCAGAACAACAAACTTAACCGAAGCAAGTACCCAGCAAAGAACATTGCCACAATTGAAGAAATTAGCCGCAGATAAGAGACAATGTGAGGACTTTATTTATGTCGTATACCCCATTGAATTGGGTTACAGGATAGTGATGATTTACCTTTTCTCTGTAAATAATGTATTTGAAAGTAAAAAGGGTAATTTAGAAGAAAAATTAATATGTATTAGAAATATATTCAGAGAAATATATTTATAGCAATGCTCAAGTTCAGAGTTAGTTTCTTTGTGTACTCAAAAATGAGTATACGATCCCATAATTTGGTGGTTTGCATAAAAATAAGCTCAAATTTTAGGTCAAAGGTAAAATAAAAGCAGTATTGATTGAACTCGATTTTATATATCCAAAACAATACGTTACAGCTTATCTTAATTTTGAACAAGTAAACTGCAGTCTCATAATCTGAGCTCAAACATTAAGCAAACAACTAAAAACACAATTTTTTACATACCTAACTTAGCGATAAAATGCACGATTAAATTTTATTTATCTTACAATTTTTCACTCTCTGAACAAGTGCTCAAAAATTAAGCTCAATGTGGATTTGTTTGTATACCAAAACGATTTTTTGTGAGATTTGAGTTCAAACTTAGCTTTATGGATCCATTATATACCCATATTGTGGTTCAATAGCAGTTACTGAGTGAACTGAAAATTGTATTAAACCCTATTATTAGACACGAAAATGTTTTCTACATAATAGTGTATCCCAAATTTACTCTAAATCGAATACAAGATTATTTTTATATACACCAATACTTCTTCTGTACACAATACTGTAGTCCTACAGTATCTACTTCTGAACCTATTCGAAATTGAAATAAAATATTTGTTTCATTATTTGCATGATCATATTTATCAATATTTGATCATGACCTTTATTCTATTATTTATTCTATAGAAAATATATATTGGAAAGTTAACCCTCCACATATTGCTTAAAAACTAAAGTTCGTAATATATTCATAATTATTATTAAAAACAAAAATAGCTATTTATATACTTAATAATGTTTAGTGTTGATAGCATTAGCAAATAATATTAGAAAACTGATTAATTGACAAACAAAATAGCTTAGCTCTCAAAACCTAAGTTACTTATAAAGGGACGACTGAACGGAATAAGTTCTCATCAATTATTGGCTCAAATGTATAGTCAAAAAGTAATCGAAAATCTAAACTTGATTCCTTTGCTATGCTCAGGACATTACTAAATTAGCAATGTTAAGCTAAATGTCAAATTTGACTTAGAAATATGTTGATTTAGCATTTGAGTCAAATTTATTCCAGTTTCTTAATTAGCTAAACCAATATAGTACGGCAAAAGCGTTAAACATTGTAGATGTCAGATATCAAATGTCAGAAGTCAGATACCACATATCAAATATGAGATATCGGATGTCAGATGTCCAATGTAAGATATTTTATGTCAGATGTCAGATGTCAGTTGTCCAATGTAAGATGCCTTATGTCAGATGTCAGATGTCAGATGTCAGATGTCAGATGTCAGATGTCAAATGTTAGATGTCAGATGTCAGATGTCAGATGTCAGATGTCAGATGTCAGATGTCAGATGTCAGATGTAAGATGTCAGATGTCAGATGTTAGATGTCAGATGTCAGATGTCACATGCCAGATGTCAAAGTAAACATTAAAATATATAGTTTTGCTTATTTTTAGTACTTACAAAAAAACCATAAATATAATATTTAAAAGAAAGTAAATATAATTTTATAAGTTTATTATTTTTAATATTTATAAAATGTAATTAGAATGGTTATGCTGTCTTAATCACGCATTTTCTTTTAATAATAAATATATTTTGACATTTATAGCAACGTGCGGTATTAACCCGTGCTAAATTTGTTGGACACTTATATTTACCAACGGCATGTTATTCACCACAGCAATTTATTCATAATTCGGTATTCAACGGATTAGTACACAACACATCACATCAAAATATTTAAATTTATAGTAACAAAAAAAACATAAAATAAATAAATTCCGTTAACTACCGTTTCAAAAAAAAATGTTAACGAATTAAAAAAAAATCGCATTTCGCAATTTTTGTGTTTTGTATTTTGTTTTTATTATTATTAAGATAATTTTTTGTTTTTTTTTTTTTTATTATATTCACGACCCTGTGACATGAACATTTTCTATTTTTACAATTGGAAAAAGATCAAACAAAATAAAAAAAATTAATATGAGAGCAAAATCAAAAAAAGAAAATGGAACTAAAAGTGTAAAAAAAACATAATAATACAGAACAGAAAAAACGAACAATAATAAAAAATTCCATCTCACGCCATGATGATGCGCCATCTGTTATGTCGTTCTCTCTTCATTTATATTATCTATATTTCTTTGTATTTTATTTTTTTATTTTCTGTTTTCACCAAATGACGTATTTAATAATTGTCACATCATTATTAAATTTTCTTCAATTTTTCTTAACTGCTCTTTATCTATTTTTTTGTTTTATGTATTGTCATACCAGGTATATTTCAGTAGAAAATTGATCATTATTAAATTAAAATAACAAAAGACCCAACAGAATAGGTGAATGTGCTCAGTAATTAGAATACAAACAAAACAAAGGTATATCATAAATATGCTGAAATTAAGTTCAGAGCTGATCATAAAATAAATAAATAAAGAAAAAAAAAAATAAAAGTCAAATTAAAATTTTTATTTTCGAAATCACCGAAAATTTTCATTTGAAGTTTAATTTTTATTTTTTATTCTATTTTTTTAATGGCTAAGAGAGATCGTTAATAAATATTTATTTTATAAAATGTCCATAATTGGCTTTTAAATATTATTAAAACTTGAATATGGTATACTGAACATGATTTTTTATTATGAAAATATTTTACAGTATTGACCGGATCGACTCATACTACTCTTATGGATCAATAACCTATAATGCTACACAATATATTTAGACATGGCAGATGTCAGATTACAATTTTTTAATTTTTTAATTAATATAATTGCAAATCTTGAACACAGGATTTATTCAGAAGAATTTAATCAAATATGCTTGTGACGATCATAATGACATTAACACTGTTAATTACACCTATATCGTTATTTTACGACCTATACATATATATGTGGCAAAAGAAATAACTCTTAGTCGATTTCAATTAAATCGGTTTGAACTATGATAATTGAAATAACAAAAATAATAAAAACTGTGATTATACGATTCATTAAGTCCATTTTCACATAATTTATTTTATTCATTCAATCCTTCATCATAATATCAGCAAACAATATGTCTAAGGATAGGTTAGTGACCATAATTATACTAGAATTTTTTTATATCAAACAAAAATATAATTTTTCGAAGGTCTATAATGTTTGAAATTAATCATAATTGTTTCAATTATGTTCAATTCAATAATTATATTAACTCTGGAATTCTATGTATACATAACAGTTAGTTCACCACTATACTTATTCAATGTTAATTGTGAACTTTTAATTATTAGTCTTATTATTGAAAATTTTCTAAACCTAAATCCAATTAAATTAAAACTGCTGGTTTTTTTGTGTGCAATATATACTGTGTATTTAATAACTGTTATATTATTATAATACTCATCATAATCTAATAAATTAATTTTTTGATTAAATCTAAATAACCTCAAAACAATTTTCAATATATTATTATATTAAACTAATATACAGGGTGGTATATCGCAATTGATTTTCTAATTTATAAAAACTATTTTTTAACTTTATTTTAAATTCAGAAGCAATATTTTTGTATGTTATTTTTTATATTCACTCTTTCATAAGCCTTGTTTCAATAATTTGTTGTTGTAGTGTTTTGATTTTGTTAAATAATTGCTTGCGATTTGATAATTTTGGATATTATTATCCCACATAATGCATTTATATTTGTATTAAGGTCATCACTATTGTCTATACGGTTGTGAAGGTCTGAATAAATTGACATTATTTTTTTTATCATAACATGAAAATAAATCATACAAGAATTTTGAATAATTAATCAGTTGCACGCTGCCACATCGTTAAAAATGGCACGCAAGTCTAAACAATAATAGTTTTCGTACGTAACAATGATTTAACTACGTATGATAGGTATGTATTGAACATTATACTGCCATTGGGTATAAAGTCCATTTTAATTTTTTAATTGATGCTTCCAATATTTGTTATATGCATCGGTCTAAATGAGTTTTGCAAACAATTCGGAATAAAAACGTAAACACAAATAATTTCAACTGTCAAAATCATTAATTTGTTTCAATTAAAATTGTAATAACTGTATTAAAGTACAAAATTGCTCTATTTAACGGTAAAATACATTTCTAAGAACAAATTTGTTGATAACGGTTTATAATCTTGTATAAGCCTTAGCTAGAAATTCTCCATTAAGGAGCATTTAAGACATGCTAAGAAAATATGTGAACCTATTCAAATTTTCTCCTATGTAAAATTCAAGTTCCCTGTAAAAGCCAATACAATAATTGTGACATTGGATTAAACTTGACTATCGTTATATTTCGACAATATCTACTTTTACAAAAATTTGTTATCAAACTTGAAAATTGGTAAGAAAATCAAATTTTTTGGTTTTTGTTTTTTTGGCGTATCGAGTTATGCAATTAAAATTATGTAAATACTAATTATGTAAATACTATTAATAGAGACGTACATTTCAACAAAATGTGGCGAACAGAGATGTCGCTGGCAGTATAGATATGAAATTAAATGCATTTAAATTAAATACATACCACACCCACATTAAAAACACATAAAAATAGCCATAGATACGTTTTTTGTGTTTTTTCTTATTATCATAATAGCCCTGCCCTAACTATTTCAAAACTCAAAATAAAAAACAAAACATTCATTTATAGAATTTATGTTTTCTTAAATTTTGGTTTTGACGTTTTGGTATGATTAGGTATGAACATTATAGTAAAGGTTATGATTGATTATGACTTTGTTAAATCATATCGAATCATATAGGCCATTTAACGAAGTATTATATGACATCATATGACGCCTTAGGACTATTATAGTTCGGGGTAAAGCCAATAATTATGCTTTTTCTCTTATTCTTCAGTTTTTATTGTTATATTGTTATCCCGTTAGGGTCTCTGATGTAGGTAAGGGTAGTCTGTGATTTTTCTTTTTTAATTTTTATGTGTACTAAATTTGCCGTGTATTGAATTGGAACTTGATAATAATGTCATAACATATTTTGTTTTTCTTGTTCTTAGCAGATCGTAAACTTCGGTTTATGATTCTCCATGTAAATTCCAATTATTGAAATTTGTGAACATGGTCTGGGTGAATATATTTTCTAAATTTAATATTTGTTTTACCGGTAAGTTTTTTTGCTGTAATATCGTAATATCGTAATATTTTAACAAAGCTATTTTTATAATTCGATATAATAATTTTATATTCTGATAATTCGGTTTTTGTCTTTGCTACTTTGTTTTGTTTTTTTTTAATTAATTCATATAATCAGATATAATCAATGCTATTGTTCAATAGGTGAATTGTTTTTAGGTTAATTTTAATTTGTTTTTGTTTTATTTGGTTTTGTTGTCTTGTGGTTTATGTCTTTAAATTAAATTTTGCACACTATCGTAATTCGTAATAGCTCTAATAAAGTTGTCTAATCTAGTTGAAAAAAGCTTTGTGAAAAGTTTAACAGACGTTTAAGCGTATTAATATATAAGATTGTTTGTTAAGTTTTGTAAATAAAAATTAAAATATTAAAATTTTTGTTTTTTTTTATACCTAAATACAACAACAAAATTTGAAAATAATAAAATTCGAATCTTTATAAATAAATAAATACAATTATTATGTAGGTAGCTGTATATTGTTAAATTTTTAATCTTATTTCATTTTTTAATGTTTTAATTTTATTTACTTGGTTTATAAAATTCAAAAATTGCCATCCAGAATGTAAACAATAATATCGAATAGACAAACTAAAATTTAATATTTTTTTAATAAATTGTACTTGTGTATAAGTGCTGCCGATTCAATTTTTACGTCGTATCTTATGTCTATTATGATACCAATTTCATATTTAACTGATACGATTGAGTATTCAACTGAGCCTATTATGATAAGGATTATATCACCCTGTATAATTTATAAATATACAAATAATAATAATGATGATACTATTTAATTTAATTTAAGTACTATGTACGTCAATAATATTGTAATTACATCAATGTATACAATAATAATACTCAAGTAGTATTATAATATAGACTATTAATATTGTTACACCTACATATATATATTATTTATGTACTTATACATACATGTATATATTTAGATACAATGTTTTTTGTCAAAATTTAATTATAGACTTAATAATTACTAATAGGCTAATTTAATATTTATCAACAAACGATTTTAGGCCAAAATAAAAAAAAAATGAAAATGTATGTCATTAGGTATAAATATTTTTTTTTTCTTTTTTTTATTATTTATTTCGGTTTTTTTTTTTTAATTTTGAACAATTCTGATGTAATTAAGTGATATGAAATTATAAAAATAACCACTTATCAAGCTAAATTTTCAAATAAGGATAGAATTTTTCTTTTGTTGTTTTATTATTGTTTTTTTTTTTTTTGTATTTTGGATCAATGATAGAAAATAATGTATTTTTTAAGCTGATGAACGTAACTATAATGAAATTCTTTCAAAAATTTAAGATTTAATAAAAAGATGTTGGAAAATTATATTTTTTTGGTTTTTATTTTTTTGTTTTTTATTTTTTTGTTTTTTGTTTTGTTTACAAAAAGAAAATTATTGTTTCTTATCTTTACTAATTATGATGTTTTTGTAATTTTGTTGGAAAATTTATTATAACATTTAGTGAAACTATATTTAAAAACTTTTTTCGATTAGAAAATTTTCTTGTTAAATTGATTTTAAGTTATTATCAGTTAAATACGATCTTTATAAAATTTTTGTAATTTTCTATTTTTGCAATAGATTCTATGTATAGTGCTGCAAATACCAAAATTATTATTATTGTTAAATTTTTGATGGAAAATAATAGTTATGAACTAGATTGTGTTTGTACAAGAATGTTTTTGTTAAAAAATATTCAATTTTCATTTTTTATTTTTGGTATTTCAGTTCATTGTGTATATCTCCATAACATACACTTATTAACAATTTTGTTGTTCTAATACGTTCTAATCATGTTGTTTGTTGCTGTCTATAATAATATAATTTTCCATATAGTTCAGTTTAATGTCATTAAAACTTTTCTTTTAAATTTACTTATACTTGGATTAATTTATCAAGGATCTGAAAAAATAAATGTTCGCCATCAATAATTTTAAAGAAGGAAATTTGTGACAAGTAATTTCTGAGAATAGAAAAAGTTGGCAAAATTTTCCTATATATACCAAAATGCAGTTGTTTTGTGGTGTTTAATGGTTTAACTCTTATGGGGAAATTAAATTTGTGCTCTTTACATGTAAATTAAGGGTGAAATTGCCCCAATGCAAATATTTAACAAAATTAATGTTAATAATTGCATAAACATTTTTATTTTCAAATTAAATAATTTTTTTAATTAACCCTTATGTGAGTGACAATCCAAGCACCTTCACCAGGGTGACGAGGTACCCGTGTACCTCAATATATTTTGTATGATAAAATCTTTATGTTATTATACCTATATGTTGTAAATATTCATATTTACGTATGTGTATTATATATATGCATATAAATATACATTTATAGATTTAAAATAATTCTATAATACAATAAAAATAAAATAATAATAAAATAAAATAAACATCCACATCAATATACCATATATAATAGTATGTACTATATTTATACACTGATTAAGATTATTTTATGTTAATATTCTATTAATTATTTTCATAAAAAATATTTTTATTTTCATGTCTGAATAATGCGATACTTTAGGGTACCGAACTACAGTCATTTTCATGCTTTGGTAATGAAATGTATTTGAGTACTCAACTATTTTCATTTTTATGAATAATGCAATTCGTATTGTATTTTTTCTTTCATACCTTCTTCTCTCGGTATCAATTTTGTTAGCAAGTTAACAAGTAATTAAATAAATTAAAGATTTTTACAAAAAGAGTATAAACTATAGAAAAAAAAATTAACATATTAGTAGAAGTAGGAAAGATTTTCCACCACTAATCACCGCAGAAAGTTCCTGAAACATTTGGAATTCGATATGTGGAAATTGAATATCCAAGCTGGTGCATTAAAACTCGTAGTCATTGGCAAACCATTTATACTTTCAGCAATGCAAAATTCAGGCTTTAATAAAAAGCAATCAACACAAGAGAGACTATACTGGTAGACTCGAAGCGGTTGGCAGTTGCTATACATCTAAGAAACTGAACCACAAGCAAAGGAAACTAAAAAAGCCTGTGTTGAATGCAACAAACCAATATGTGGTGAAAATAGTACAACATTATCAAGATTTATATATATAGTAATTGTTTTGAAGTCGCTGAGTAATTAGCTAATTTTAACTTTTTTGTAATTTTAAATTTTTTTCTAAATATTCTAGGTAATAATCATTTCTATTTGAAATAAATTTTAAATGTAAATAAAATAAAAATAAAATAAAAAATAATAATATTCAAAAGTAAAAGTAAAAATAGCTTTAAGCCTAAAATATTATCAAAATAAAAAAATTGCAAGATCTATAGAATTCCCACATCCCAAAAGAGAAAAATACCTGAAGTAGACCTGCGGATTTATCTACAGGTACACTGATAAATAAATAAATAAGTAAATCTATAGAATCTCATACAAAATGTATAAAGGTACGCATCAAATATCTCGTCACCCTCGTGAAGGTGAATTTTCAAAACAAGGGTAGATCTCGACTTCCATTGATTATAAAAATCCAAATCCATTAAAATTAGTAAATTTACACCTTTTTAGGAGTTGTCAGGGAGTTTGAGCTTATCCGGCCCTTCCAGAACCTTTTTTTTTCCTCGGATACACATAAGGGTTAATTAAAAAAATGAAAATTTAATCTTTTGAACAGAACGCTACAAAAAAATTTACTAGAATTGTCACATCTAATATTTGCGACATGAAAAGCGATCTATTTAATTGATTGGCAGGGGCCGAAAAAGCTGTTAATTTTGAATCACTTGAATGCTTGAATGTAATAAGAGATCCCTCTTTTCGATATATATAGTGTCATTAGAAAACGACCAAGATCTGCCACAATCGCCTATTATAGTTTTATTAAAATTTCACGTTGGGCTTAATTGTTTTAAGACAAGAACAAAACCGTTAAATGCCGAAATATTTAATTATATTTTATTTATTTATTTACTAACAAAAATACCGGACGTAGTCCGAGTCGAACACAAAAAGTATAAAATTTACTTCATTGAAGTTTGATTTATGAATTGAATTGAAGAAAATTGGTTTATAAAGAATATTCTAATATCTTCATTGATAACTGTATCTATTCTATCGATTTGTACACATGGACATGGACCAATTATATTCAATACTTTGATATTTATACTGATCGTTAATTTTTTGTTCATTTTTTATTCATAATTGTACTGATCGCTATTTAAATTTTTATATTTAAGTCTTCTGAAATTTGGCATTGACCAAACTGTGTTAAGTTCATTAGTTTATTGCAAATGTTATTTATACGATACCGGAAACAACCGTATTTCTTTATTTGCGAAAGAGTATGTAAATGTAGATTTTCATGCCTGTAACACTATTGGTTTTTGAAATATGCCTGAGACGTGCTGGGAGTTGTACGGCAGCAATCCGAACCAGTCCATATCGAAATCGTATTTCTTTATTTGTGAAATAGTAACCGAGTGTAAATTTTCCGATCTGTAACACCTTTGGTTTTTTAAAGATTCCTGTTAGGTGCTTGGAGTTGTATGGCAAATACCAAAACCGGTCTTTTAATGACTTTTTAAAGTAACGTGTCCGGTTCCCTTTAATTGTGCAAAATTTCAGAACTCTATCTTTAAAACTGTGGGCTTCTATAACGATTAAGCAAACAAACAAACAAAGAAACTTTCCTGTTTATAAGTATATTATGGTTCCTATCAATATTGATGAATATGAAGAATGCTGAAAGACAAAGCCATTGGTCAGCAACTAATTGATTGAAATTATGTAAATTCATGAAGCAAAAAAGTAAATGTAACAACATAAAAAAATACCTTGGCTTTTTTCAGAATGTGAATTATGTTCATGACCCCAATAAACTTGTAAGTTCCATGCATATTTCGTATTAGTACCACAGTTTAGATTAGAAAAGCATTGTCAAGCTATTCAAACATTGTCAAGCTATAATAAAATTTTTCAAGATAAAGTACTGGCAATGTCAGCTTAGCTGGTACAATCTTTTAATAAACTTACACTTAGCTACAGGCAATAAATACTATTTAATAGTGAGACAGATAAGTAAAACTTAGAACACTTGTATAAATGTTATCTGTTTGAATCAACCATGATTGAACCAATTAATTGTCGGGAAAAATTGTAATACACAAATAAATTACTTTCAAGACTTGAAGACTTCAATTGCATTTTCTGGTAATTCATATACTCCATATATTTACCTATATTTATTATAGGTGCAGTAAACAGACACCAAAAAAAAAATGTGTAAATTTATTTTGTAAAAATTCTCACCAAATTTAAATTCATTTTCAGATATTTAAAAAAAAAAAAAATTCCAGACACAAAAATATTCTTATTGGAAATTTTTTTAAAAACAAAAATTTCCTATAAATTGTTTGCATAACATTTTCGGGAAACATCAATTAACTTGTCTTTTTCTAAAAATATTTATAAAATAATTCTATAATTTATGTTTTAATATTTTTTTATTTCGCTGAACCAATAATTTCATACTATGGCAGATCGGTACCTGTAAAATTTCATTGAAAAAGCATTTGAAAGAAATTTGGTTTCTTTCTTTCTGTTCTGAATAAAATTGAAATTTCCTTTCCTTTTCGAAATAATATATTTTTTTTTTTCGATTAAAATAAACAAAATATACTTACATATATCACTTATTTTGAATATCAATAATTTTAACATCTCTTTTTTTTTTGTCAATATAATTTAATTAATGATCAAAAAATCGAAAGTTTCTTACATGAGTGTGACAATATTAGTTGGTCTTGAAAACTATAGGATAAGGTATTTTTTCTTATTATATAAATTAAAAATTATTGTGAATTTGAATAAAACATGATTGGGTTTAAATTTTAAAAGTTAGTTGTTTGACAACACTTCTAAAAACTTTGGACATTAATGAAATTTTGATTTAGATACTAGGAAAAGTTTACCTTAATCATTTCATTATTTGCAACCGATATTAGGGTTGATAAAATTTTGGCTGGGACACAAAATATCCCAAAAGCAGGTAATATAAGATAAATAAGGTATTCATAAGATAAAAACCCCAAAGATAAAAATCCGCAGAGACAAAATTTGTCGAACACAAAATTTCTTTGAATGAAGCCAGATTTTCTACTTGGGGATTTTATTGTTGTGAATTTTGTGTTGTTGGAAAAATTGTCTCCAGGGGATTTTCTCAAATTTTTTTGTTTTCTTCAGGCTTATTATTTTGCTTTAAAAAATTCTTTGTTTAAGCTTAATTCTAAATCCCGACCTGCGCGGATAAAGAAATTAATCACGTTTTGGTAATACTTCTCTTCTACATAAACCAAATTGCTAATGATTGAATTACATTACCTGAAAATCTATTAAAATTATTCAGAATGAGTTTCGGGAGCTATGTTCAACAATTTCGAAATTCCGTGGGGCACGAAACTTACACGAAACATGGTTGACAAACTAGAATTATACAAAGAAGATGCAGGTATCTTCACTATCAAATGCTTGAGTAAAATATGCAAAATATTTTGGCCCAGAACTATTACAAACAATGAATTCTGCCAAGTGGCCAAACAAGAACTAATAAGCACACAAATAAAACAGAGAAATGAAGGTGGATGACCCTTAGAAGACATACGAACAATATATTAAGGCCAGTAATTGGTTTGGAATCCATTGGGTAAAAAGGGAAGAGGTTGATCGTAGAAAACATGGCACAGATCAGTCCATAAATAATTTATATACTCATATATACTATAATTTATAATATAGAATAAAAATAGAGCACAGAGTGAAATTGAACACTTAGCGTAGAACAGATTCAGATTAAAGATCTAATTATGGAAACACTATGCTCCTAAATTGAGTGAAACAGGAAAAAAATGTCTGGTATCTAGCCAAAAATGCTAAAGCTATGAAATTGTAAAGAATGTATTCAAAAATTCTCTCAACTGAAATTAATTAGACATGATTTTTACTAAATTCAAAGTCTGCTACGGCAATTCGTTTGTAGTGAATTTTTCATTAATGTAAAGCAATATTCCAACAAGGCTATTCGTCCAAAATCAAAAACGTTTTAAATAAATTCGATTGGAAAACTATCAGGTAAATATCCCAATATAATTGATTCATTCATATAGACCTATCAGCCTGTTATCTATAATTTCCAAATTGTTTGAAAAAATTTTGATTCAAAAAACGAACACCTAAAATCAAAAATAAACGAGATCATACCACTTCACCAATTTGGCTTCCAGGGAAAACACAGCACCATCGAAAAGGTACATAGAATAACAGCAGAAATCAGACATGCGTCTGAGGAAAAAAAATACTGCTCAGCTATATTTCTAGACGTCGCTCAGGCTTTCAACAGAATCTGTAATATATAAAATTAAAACTCAACTCTCACAAATTATTAGAAAGTTATCTGTCTCATAGAACATTTCAAGCAAAATACAAATCAATCATAACTAAAGAACACCAAATTAAAGCTGGCATACCACAAGGCATACTTAATATTTACCTCTGATCTCCCAAAAAACTATCTACCTTTGCTGACAACACGGCGATATTGAGCACTGACAAATGTTCAAGAATCGCATCGCAACGGTTAGAGCCACATCGGGTAAGAATCATGAACTGGCTTGAGAAATGGAAAATGAAAGTGAATGAAAATAAGAGTCTCCACATCACATTCACATTGAACACAGAAGCATAATGTCCACCTGTATTCCTTATATACCGGATATTTCAAATTTTATTTACTAAATCGAGGGTACACTCTAATGGCCTCACTAACTAAGAAGTTGCAAACAAAATTAATTCTGATTCAAGAACCTTACATTATCAAAAACAGAGTAGCTGGTCTTTCATTGGAAGGCTGGCACAATTTGTACAATGCGGGTTTTGGAAAAGTCCGGGCATGCATTGTCGCGCATTCAAGCATTGACGTGCAGCTCTTAGTCTCGATTTCGGCAGTTTCGGTGATTTTTGGTTCTAAAAAACCGATTTGCGGTACTTTCCTCAAGTTGAAAATACCAACAATCGATAGAACACTCTCCATTTAGTTAACAAAAGTTAAAATAACGGCTCTTTCCTCTCTTTAAAAGCTGATACGCATGCTCTGGAACACTCGGCATATGGAAATACCTCAATCCAATGTAGTGAAATACTTAGGAATTCATCTCGATAGCAGATTAACCTGGAGGAAACACATAGAGCCAAAAAAAATGCAGCTTAAACTAAAAATGATCCTTCTGCAGTGTCCTCATCTACAAAATGATAATAAAGCCAATATGGCCTTACGGATGTCAAATCTGAAAACACATGCCCAAAACTAATCTGTGGAAAATCCATAATTCCAGTCAAAAACAATGATAACGATTGCTAAAGCGACATGGTACATTAAAAATTCCAATCTTAATAAGGACCTAAACTTACCTATGGTAGAAGAAGTTAATGAAATACAAACAAAACCAATATTCAGCCAACAAGGTTCAAGTTTAGTGCGGTACTTAGCACATATTTTTCAACTATTGTTCAATATGAAACCTATAGCAGGCTTATACTTGATATACTTGATAGCTAGAAATTTGACAAATCTACCATCATATAAGTAGACTAAAAAAAAATACTCAATTTATCTAAATCAATCAAATGTTTCTGTCCACTGGGGCAAACCCAATTTAAAATAAAATTAGTTATAAGATTTTAACACTTCTTGTAATCTTTAAAATTGCAAAAATAATATTTATGTAAAATTATCGTTATTTTCCGTGGCAAGACTCAATAACATCAAAATAAGCCTAAAAAAATCAAGATGAATAAAAAAAACAGCTTTGCCAAACTTCAAAACAGCTTCCCTATACTGATTGTACCAATATTTGCTTTCTTCCAATTCCCCAAGTCTATACGAGACATAAATCTGCCGCAGAAATCTACTTTCATGTTCATACCTGAACATAAACTAGTAGATTTCTGCCATTGTTGCTGTCAGATTATTGAAATATCAAGATGGCCGAAATTGAAGTTATTGGCAAAGAAAAAAAATAAATAAATTTTTATTATTATTCTAATGTCAACCCAACATTATTATATTATTTGTATAATTTATATTTTTTTATTTGATTAATATTCGATCTGAAAATCATGTTGACAACAACAATTTCATTGTTTTTTGTGAATAAAAAAAAAATAAAAATATTTTGACACTGACATATTATAACAGAAAAAAATTTTAAACGTCAAAAATCTACCAGAAATTTAAGATTTTGGGTAGATTTGCTTACATCTTATCGAAATCGCCTCTAGATTTCTATCACTATTCTACCCGTATAAACATGCATAATAGAACGACAATCAATCATTTCTCATCAATCAACGATCAATATATTGACAATATCATTCCAATTTTTTTATCGGTTCATCATCAATTTGAACTCTGTGCCCTTAGAACCTCAAAAACAAACTAAAAAAAATACAAAAACAAAAAATATATCCTATTTTGACAATTTAAAAAGAATTATTTGTTTTCGTAAATCATTACTACATATTTAAATTTAATATAGACATTTTGACAATTTTGTGATTTCTGAAAAAACTTGTCACTGTTTTATTTAATCCTACATTTTTGCATTATTATTTATAAATGCTTTACAACCTAATGTTTAGCAATACATAAACACAAAAATTATAATTTATAATACCCACTTCAAAAAAATATTCTTTAATTTATATTTACCTAATATAAATTTCGAAAATATTCCAATAATATCGATTTTTCATAACAATAATTATTATTACTCAATCAATTTTTCACTTTAACGAAATACTAACAAATTCACTGATCGCTAATTGATTAAATCAAACAGAAAAATATATATGTATCAGGCACGAAGCGTCCATATATTGAGTTGAATGAGTGCTTCCCCAAATGAAATATTATTTATTATTTTTTACAGCTCAATATAAAATTTATATTTAATTCAATATAAAAATTACTTAACTACAAAAATTCAAATCGAATGAAAAAAATCATCATTATTTTCTATTATTCTTTCAATCATACAAGCCAACAAGAGATATTCTTTATATTGAAAATAATGCCTATTAAAAATTATTATTCTCTTACCAATATAGCTATAATAATTATACATTGCATAATTATAATGACAAATTGAATATCATTCTCATCATTTACCATATATATACACTCAAATACAATGTCTCCTAGCAACAGCAACAAAATAATAAATGAAGCGACAACAAAATAAAATCTTAGAAGGAAAAAAATTTGAATGAGTCGCTGATATTCATTCCAAATCTACCTGATATAATTAGAAAATATCTGATAGAAAATAGATTATCTAGGGAAACAACAACAAAATATCGCATGACACAAAATGAATTTACAAATCAAAAAAAAGTAGCAAGGAATGAATTAATTTTGTGCATTATTGTGGTTATTGACTTAAATGAGAATTAATATTTATATAAATAATGTATGTAGTTTTGGGTTTTTTTAGAGATCAATACTACTACTGATTTGTGTTAAGCAATTCTATAGTTTATAACATTAAATGTGAATTGTTATTGAATGTGAATTTTGTTATGAACATTGTTTATTTTCAGCCATAATTTTGTTTTATAAAGTTTTCAAACAATTTGTTAACAAATGTAAAAATCTAAAATGTTTTTTTTTATTATTTATAAATAATTAAAATAGATAATTGTGATTGGGTTATTATAAATTATTAAACCAGTACTTGCTCTACCAATAACAACAACAACAATAAAACAATGTAATCAGCATTTTTCAGTAAAATCTTTTAATTCGTACACGTGGTATTTTCCAACATAAATATAGAAAATATATATTCACACTTTTTTTACATTGCTTTCTTAAAGTCAGAGCTTAAATTAAAGTTATATTAAGAATTACACAACTCTTGAATAACAGAATTACACAACTCTTGAATAATCTTAACTTTGTTAATTGATAATAACACTTCCTCTATTACAACTACTTCAGTTGAGCGATCGTTTTTCTGCCTAAACAGAATTAAAACTACTTTGAGAAGTATATGTGAACAATTTTGACTGTCGAAATTAGCAAAAATTTCAATAGAAAAACAAAAGCGAAAGCAAACTGATGCTTCATTTTACAGTGCTTCCCCAGCTGAAAATTCCACGCCCCGTCACTGATGTATATATATATAGGTACATAAAAAATGACCAAGATATTTAAAATATATAGAAACATAAATTTAAATAATTTGTTTTTTTAATATTAAATTTTATTTTTAAATTTGTATTTAAATTTTTTTCTTTAATTCTAGTGAAATTTAATTGGTAGCCACCTATTGTATAATTGGCCTTGTGTAAGACGCCTATTTTTTTTTTTTTTTTAATTTTTTTAATTTTCAATGTTGTGATGTGATGTAAATTACGTCAAAATTTGAATAGTATTTGTTGTTATATTTTTTTTTTCGAAATTAAATTTTACGATATTTTTGTTGTTGTTGTTGTTGAATGTGTTCAAAAAACATATTATATACTTAAAAAATTGAATATGTATACAATATAGATTATTATAATGTGTATACTAAAAGTATGTAAATGTGAATATTTTTAGGTAGAAATTTTCTAATGGTTTTTGGCTCGGAAAATTATTTTGATGACATTTTTTTGTTTTGTTTTGTTTGTTGTTGACTGGTATGTTTTGTTGTCTGCCACATTATTATAAATTTTCTTCATTTATTTTAATTTTAATTTTGTTTTTTTTTATTATTAAAACATTGAAAAATTTTTTTAAATTCTATTTTTAATTTTTTTTTTTTGTTAGTAGACCACTACAACACTGCTGGGAGCAAATAAAAATATTGATGATTTATTTTTTGAAATAAAAAATGAAATTTTTAATTAAAAAAAAAATATATATATACCTAGTTAGTGTGTAGATATTTTTGTTTATTTTATATAAAGTTATTTTATATAAAAAAAAAAATAAAAAATATTTTTGAAGTGCATTTTTTGAAAGTTGAATAAGATTAAAATTCCATTGAAGTAGTTAAAATTTTATATGGGTAGTAAAATTAAAAGGAATTTTTTAAAATAAATAAAAATTTGTAGATTAGAGGAAATATTTGAAGTATTTTAATTTGTATTAAAAGTAAATTGAAATTAATTAAAATAATTGAAATTATAATTAATTATTTCTCATTCAATTAATTGGTCTCAATGAATTTAGAAATTAAATTAATAAATTTGTTGAGGTTCTACAAGTTTTTAATAATAATGATAAGCAGTAATATCCAATTTATTTATTCCTAGGCTTCATATTTAGATAAAATATTGATATGTCATCGCTTAAGTCGTACAGGGCTCCACCCAAGAAGCATTTTGTTTGTAAAACAGTTTTAAGAATATTGTCACAATTACTTTCATCAATATTTAGTTGTTGTGAACCATAGATGACAACGACGCTACAAGTTTGTCACAACTAATTTGGTGAAAAAAATTGGTTGTTACAACGTTTTAAAAATGTTGTGAAGCCAGTTGCGGTTCACAACTTTTTTGATTATTTATTTATTTATTTCAAGCTTAAATCAAGCAGTTACACATTACTTACATCTATAAAAGTTACAGTTGAAAAAATTAAATTAAATCAAATACAATTAAATTTATTAATACTTAATACGAAGCGGTGTGTAGGTGTATAATTACTTTAATTGGTGTAGTTAATTTTTTAAAACAGACTTGGAGAGGGAGAAATCAATTAAGGCCTTGTATTTGTTTTAACATTATGTTAATAGGTTCAAATCTACCATAGTTAGTTCTATGGTGCACCAGTTTAAAAATATTAACGGATCGAAGTCGAGAGTTAGTGTTAATAACAATTTTGTCAGAAATAAGTGGAGAAATAATATTTGTTTTAACAATTTCAACAATAAAGGTTACATCAGCAATTTCCCTTCTTTTATTATCCATCAAATATTAATGCAATAGTTGTAAACTGGTTAATTAAATGTTACAACATTGGCGTTGTATGGCAGTTCTCACAACTTGTTTACAACTATACCTTACAACCAATACTGGGGGTTAGAAAATAAAATTTCAGACAACCAAGTTACACAATTTTTATAATAAAATAATATGAAAAAATATTATTTACAACTTTTATTATCTAAAATAGTATGTTGTGTTCTGGTTAAAATCAGTAACATTTCTATTTGACTTAACAAACTATGAAGATTTTAATCTTAGAATATAATAATGGAGAACAATAATATATTTTTTTCATTATTCAAAAATGTGTTTTAGACAGATTTTAAACTATTAAAATGTTTTTTATATTAAAATACAAGGTTTTAGCTCGACAAAATAGACCCCCTCTGCACTTGTTTCCTTTTTAAAAAAAACAAATTTAAAATAAAAAAAATCAGGCCACAATTTGAATGTGTTATTGACTCAACGTTGTTTTGAATAAGTAGTAAATTTACTTAAAATAAATATTTAGTAAATTTAAAGACTTAATTTTCTATATTTTTATTATAATTTGATTTTTTATATTAAATAATTTTTTTTGTTTTTTAATGGTTGTGCATTTTATCATAAATATGGTGTATATGACAAAGTTGTGAATACAACTATGTTAGACTAACTAGAACAACATATTTTTGCAAAATGGCTGCAATTACAACCAGTGTACAACAAAGTAGCATCAATTTATATGTCATTAAGGCCATCTATCAATTTTTACCAAAGAAATTTTTAAATAAACATAATATGTTTTATAAAACATTTGTTTTTACCCTTGATTAGTGATTGAGACATATGTTCAAACCTACTTCAAAAACCAATTCGAATAGGTTCTCAAATGGTAATGAAATTAGTTTTAACATGCATGTGCGAACTATTTTTGCGAACTACTTTAGTGCATCTCGCAATTGGTATTTAAATTGGTTGTGAAAGCCAAAGCCAGAAACCACAAGTTTGTAAATACAATTGGTTACGAATATTACAAGAAACAGCCAATTAACAACCACTATTTACATTAGAATTTTTTCCTAAATTTAACAACTATTTCACAACAAATTAGCGGTTGTCACAACACTGTTACAGCCAAAATTTGTTTGTGTACAACTAAGTATTTCTTCGATGCTTGTTGGGCATAAGCCATTTTCAAAATTAAACTAGGAACCGAATCAATTGCAATGCCGGATTATATGATAAAAATAATTGATTGACGCAGGAACTATACTGAATCACTGTACATTAATTGCGTCACAGTTATAAAATGTGAAAAAAGTTGTAAAGTAGATATAAAATAACTTTGTGACAACTGATCAAATAAAACGTCGTATTGTAGTCGTAATGACAGATAAATTATTACTTTTACATTTTTAATTATAAAGTTATTTTTCGTAAATTATCGACTTTATAACGACGTTGGTATGGAGATATTTAACTTAATTAGTTATTTGGTGTTACTTGGGAAGCGTATACTGATGTATAATGATAGACCATGGCTATGAGTATATTGATGGCTCAAAAAACGAAAGAAAACCGGTGCCGGTGTATTCAGACAAATGTTTAAGCTTAGTGCGGTACTTAGCACATATTTTTCAACTATTTTTCAAGCTGAAACCTTTATTATCGAGGTATCACCATTACATTGCAGTAAAAGTTAGAACAATTGTACCAACAAATACATAATTTCAGATAGACATAAGCTGCTTTAAAAGCTCTGAATTCCTCAATTTCTTAATCAAGACTTATCTATATAGTTGTTATCGTACAAAACCTTAATAAAGCTAGCGGAAGGAAACAGAGTAATTACTCTTATGTGGATTCCTGCGTATGAAGAAATACAAGGTAATTAGGGAGGAAGTAAATGTTCTTGCATAAACGGTTGCGAAGAGTTAATTTTTAGGATCATAATTTTTATAGTACGTTAATAAATAATGTTTTATAGGGTAAACGAAATTTTTCAAACACACACCCGGCCATCCAATAAAAAATATATAAAACGGAATTTAGAGTCAAAAATAGGCTAAAATAGAGAAAGAAATAAAATAACCTTTTTGTTTTTTACTAAGGAACAGATTCAGATAAGGTCAGAAATCTTTTACCGCAAGAAACAGATTCAGATAAGGGCCGAAATCGTTTACCGTTATCTTTTACCGTTTCGGAGACATTCAGTTCCAAATTGACCCATAATTCACTTTCGTTAAAAATTTGCTAGTTATAAAATGACTCATACGTCAATTTTTAGGATATGGGTCATTTTTGTATGTAGTTTAATGTCAAAATTGGTCCATATATGCCTACTACGGGGGTCACAACATTTTGAAAAATTCGTTAATTCTTAATTGACCCACGTTTATGAAAATTGAACGTTTTCAATATGATACCAGCTGTTTTTATAGTTAATATAAATAAAATAATATGTGAAATTTGGATTAAAACACATGGTAGAAGAACTGGGAACGATATTAGTAGTGCTTTAATTAATCCCGAAATAGATAAATTTACTTTATAGAACGACTGCTGTGTGCACCAAAATAAAAACCGAATTATCACGATTGCCATTAAAATGTTTGTGCAGAAACATAATATATAAATTTAAACTTAAAATCGCATTTACTCCGAACCAAGTTGATGGCGTATTAACTTTCAGAACTCAGCCGACCATATATAGATATAATTATATAGTAACATTGTATCCCTTATTTAAAACAATGCAAGTTTTATATACAGTATTGAAGGCATATTTTGTTTACTTTACACTCATGGTGGTCCTTATAACCGAGCCAATTAATCTATGGCTTGGGACGAACAATAGATAGTGGCGGACAAAATACATATGAATATATATATATATATATATATATATAATATGTATTAAATTGACAAAATATAAGCAAATTACGGTACGTACATCAAAAAAAATTATTAATATGGTACGTATTTAAAAATGTTAGGTTCGTAAATTTAATGCGAACGGTACCGTAAAAACTAATGCTGCATTAACCTTAAACTTACTGGGTGGGTTTAGTACATATCAACTACTTTGGAGTACACCCTACTACAGTAGTTGTTGATTTCTTGAGTTCGATATATTGCGATATTTATGCAACCACCGGGAAGGACCGGAATTTTTTAAACCTTAAATTCGCCGAATTCGGAATTTTTAAATGGGAAGAGATAGTTATTTATACGAATTCGGATTCTACGTTAAAAAAATAAGAATATGAGCAATCAATAGAGCACTGTCGATTTAATTAATAATTATTTTTTTTAAATTATAATATAACGGCTTCTTTGCTTCTTAAAAAGCTGACGCACATGGTTTAACCAATATTTTCTATTATTTCCACTTGTTATTTTATTCCAATTGGCTTTACAAGTTCACAACAAATTCAAAAAATTTATACTGTAAATATGTAGATGAACAGTCAAAGTAAATTAAAAATATTTTTTTTAATTGAACAATTTTTAAACTCACACACACATCCAGATACAAACTGATCCTTTTTTGATTCAAATTACCACAAAGTAATCATCTACGACCCACGAAGTAATTTTTTTTTTATTTAGCTCATAAATTGTGGGTTTATCAGAAGAAACCTGTAAAAGAAAATGGATCAATTGGTCGTAGCCAACCTTAATAATTTACAACCACCCACTATGTATCACAGTCATTATGCATCTATATCGACTAATGGATTCCATGTTTGTAAATAAGTGAGAAAACAAAATAAAAATGATAAAATGGTGGTTATCACATATAAAGGAAATACTTTAGTTATATTTTTTTGACCTTAAAAGCATTTAAACAGTAAAATTTTATTAAAAACAAAATAAAAAAAAACACCAAATTATTTTTTTGAAATTTTTATTTACTTTAATTATGAACATTTAAGCAAAGTAATTAACCTTAATTGTTTCCACCATTTTATAAAAAGTTTAAAAAATTTTATAAAAAAAAAAAAATTCAAAGAGTTTTCTGGATTTTATTTCACAAAAAACATTTAAAAATAAATTTGTTTTTTTTTTTACTAATTTACTTTTAGTAAGTTCTTATTTTACAGTTGAAATAACAAGAACTGAATAAAAATTATGAAAAAATAATTATTTTTATAATGTCGAAAAAGGGAAAAATTTGAAAAACTTTATTAAATTGGATGGTAAGATGTTTGATTCTACTACTCTTTTTGTACTGTACAAAACACTATTGTAGAGTAGCCCATTGAAAATTTAAAAATTATAAAAATTGATTCAATCAATTCGGATGATTGTAATTTTAACTATTATTTATTTTTTTTGGGGTTTACCAATTGTTAATGTCAAGTTTTAAAGGAAAATTATGCTGAAATATGAAACAAAAAGTCGTTTAAAAGCAGTTGGTTGGCCTGTAGTTGGCCTACAGATTAATCTGTAGGTCCACGGTTAAATAAATAAATAAATAATAGTTGGTGGTGTGTGAATTAATAAAATATATATTTGAGCTCGACTTATTTAAAATTTGTAACATTCTGAGTAGCATAAGAATGAATTTAAAGCAGTTAGTTTAGTAAAAAATATTAAAAATATAAGTCAAAATTCTAAGTTATTGTTATCCAATAAATATTTTATAAAAAATAAAAAAAGTGTTATCAAGAAGAATTTGCGGACTACTACTTTACTAAACGTCAAAGAGGCAGGCCCTTCTGAACAGCAGCAGCATAAAACATGGTGATATCCATACCAAAATCAAATACTTTTTTTTGTATTACAATGCAAGCTATTTATATATATTGCAAATAGATAGTTTGAAATTGTTTCGTTGGTTCATGAAACACAAGTAGCAGGAAATCAGCAAGCAAACCAATTCACAAAATTGAAAATATTAATTTTTTACGTTAAATTTATAATTCAATACCGAAATTCCTAAAATAATTTTTTTTTTCACATAATTAAAGAAAATTTAATCACCTTAAAAAAAAACCATCGAAAGAGTATACGGCGATCAGTGCTTTAGAGGTTATGCGCTATTTTGTTCACACACTTTTTTCTATTTTCCACTTTTAATTTTCTTCTTTTTATTTATTTTTAATATACGAATTTTTATTTTATTCATAAAAAAAAAAATCATAATATAGTAGGTAGGTAGGCACACGTCATAAGGTTTTTTGTAATTTATTTTAATTTTGTATTTGATTTATTTGGTTTTGTTTTTTTTTCTAATGAAAATGCAAATCGAAATCGAAATTTTTTTTGAAGTGTTATAAGAATGAAACACAAATTGTTAAACTATATGTACATATTTCAATTTTATCATAATTATAATATCATATATTATGATTTCGTTCTGCCTACTACGCTAATACCATGTAGTATGTAGTACCATGTAACTCATCCCATCCACTTAATTAAAATAGCCATAAAATGTTTTAGTAGGTCAAAAGATTTTTATGTTACACACGAAATTATTCTCATATTCAAATATTTAAGAAAAAATATCAAATCGGCTGGGCCAAAATGGGCTGGAAACAAAGCAAAATAAAAAAAAGTCATTAGCCATTTTGTCAATTATTATGTTTAATATTATTTTCAATTCATGTACCATTTATGTATATCATAAATCGTGGCAGGGATAAGACAGGATTTATGATGTCTCTAAGTGTATTCTAGACTGCTCATTTAATAATTATTTAATTTTTTTTGTTTGATGTAATATCATTCCTCCTTATATTTGTGATTCACTTCCCATTGCTATAAGGCGTGCGCAAACGCACAGATAAATTTAGTTGACTATGCTTTGAGTACTTTAAGATATTGTAGATATTGAAACCACTGCAACCAATGTTATTTTTAAAATTTTTGTTAGTTTTAGTATTCTTTTAGATTATAGAAGTTGTATAGACTAATCGTCACATTGTATATCGAATACAGTACAATAGATAAATGAATAAATAATTATGATCAGATTGATAAGAAGTAGAAAAAAATAATCATATAATAAATAAGTATTATCTAAACAAATACGACCAGATATATGTATCTTGAAGTAATTTGCAACATGTAACAAGTAATGGAGGTTTGTTTTGCTTGTATATTACAAGGCAATTGTTTATTAGTTAAAATTATAAGCTTAATATTGTTAAGCCTAATATTGTTAAGTCCAATACAAGTAAGTGTTACATTGTTAAGTCAAATAGTGTTAAGCCTAATAATATTGTTAACTCTAATACAATTAAGCGTTATATTGTTAAATCGAATACTGTTAAGTCTAATACAATTGAGCCTAATAATGTTAAGCCTAGTATTGCTATTAAGTCTAATACAATTAAGCCAGATATTGTTAAGCCAAATTTTCTAATTCTAATACTGTTGAGCATAATTTTGTTGAGTATAATATTGTTAAGCCTTATGTTGTTAAGTCCAATACAAGTAAGTGTTATATTGTTAAGTCAAATAGTGTTAAGCCTAATACAATTAAGCCAGATATTGTTTTGCCAAATTTGCTAATTCTAATACTGTTTGGCCTAGTATTGTTGAGTATAATATTATTAAGGCTAATATTATTAAGTCCAATACAAGTAAGTGTTATATTGCTAAATCAAATAGTGTTAAGTCTAATAATATTGTTAAACCTAATATTGATAAGTCTAATAATGTTAAGCCTAGTATTGTTAAGTCTAATACAATTGAGCGTTATATTGTTAAATCGGATACTGTTAAGCTTAATTATCATTAATATATAATTTTATAATTAATTATTAATAATATTGTTCAGTCAAATACCGGTAAGTGAATATAAAATATTTACAGTTTAATGTTGAAAATACATATTTTAACGGCAACACATATGTGAATGTAGAAATGAATTAAATTTTCCTTCAATAAAATGTGTAACTCCTTTGATAAAAATAAATATAAATAATATATTTTAAGGTATAGATATGTACTATATTATACATATATACACATATATATAAATAATAAAATATTATTAATTTTAAACATTTCCCTACAGATTCAACGGATTATAATGAATGTTTATCGATCTCATAAAATAATAATATAAATGTACCAAAAATTAAAACCAAATAATACGAGAAACGAAAAAACCAATAAAATATTTATTGTAAAAAATAAAAGAAAGAAAATAAAATAAAAATATTAAAAAAATTCAATTGTTTTTCTTTTTTTATTTACTTTTATTTTATTTTTTTATTTTTTGTCCCGGTACAATTCTACGTACCAGAGTTAAGTAGTTTTCACATTAAAAACAAAACCAAAATATTTGAGAGAATTTAACACTTCAAAAGTATTGTATGTATTGTATATCTACCATTGGAATTTATTCAAGGATATTTTATTATGAATATTATATTTTTAACAATGATATTTCAAAAATTTATTCAATTCAAATTTAGATTAATGACTTTGAATACAATGAAAAATGAATATTATAAAAGCTAATTTTGAAAAATTAATTCAAAAAAACATTTTTTTTTATATACATTATTTATTTTGAAAAACTGATTTTTTTTTTTATATAAACAACACAAAATATTGTTATTCGATTAACTTAAAATAATAAAATAATAAATAAGTAAAGGATTCTAATGAAAAGAGCTTGAAATTGGATTTTAAACTGATTTAATAAATTTATGATCAAATTTGAGTATATTAAAATAAATTTATTTAAACAGATTTAAACGATTTTATATAGAAAATATAATTAACCCTTTAACGGACAATTGATTTTAAAGATATATTAATACCTATTAACAAAATATATAAAGTAAATTGTTTTTCGTATGTCATTTTAGAAAATTTAAATTATCGTCTTTAATTAGGATGTATGAAAGATAGATGACCACCGAATGAATAATAATGAAAAATATTTCATCAAACATTTTAAGGTTAAAGGGTTAGTATAAGCCAGCTGAGATTATATTCATTCACATTCAATATTGCAATCAATCATTTCTATCTTTTTTTCTCCTATTACTCCGCGTGGTAGCATAGGGCTTCGATAGTGAACCTCCATTCCTCTCTGTTGAGTACTACTTCCTTAATATCGTCCCAGGTATAATTGTTGACTGTTAATTCTTGATCGATTGTGCGTCTCCATGTGTTGTATGGTCTGTCGGGTCTCCTTTGTCCTTGTGGATTCCACTCTAGAGCTCTTCTTGCTATATCACTTTCTGATTTCCTTAGTGTATGACCTATCCATTTCCATTTTTTCCTATTTATCTGTCTGTTGATAGGTTCTTCTCCAGTTATCATCCATAAATCCTCGTTGCTAATTCTTGCCGGCCAGAATATTCTGCATATAATTCTCAAGCACTTGTTGATGAATACTTGTAGCTTCTGTTTGATTCTGACCGAAGTGAGCCATGTTTCACTGCCATATATTAATGTTGACTTAACACATGCTCTGAATATTGTTAGCTTTGTTGCTCTCGATATTTGGTTGCTCCGCCATATCTTCATTAGGCTCCCAAATGTTCTTCTTGCCTTATTTATACGGCTGTTGACATCTTCTGTTGCACCTCCTCTTGATGTTATAATGCTCCCCAGGTAGTTGAATTCTTCTACGTATTCTATCTGTTGTCCACTCACTGTTATTGGCTCACTATAACTATTGTTTGTCCTCATTGCTTTGGTTTTCTCGATATTTAATTCCAGTCCCGATTTCTTTGCTTCTTCCTGTAATCTGTTGACTTTGTTCTGTAGGTCCCTTTGATTTTTTGATATGAGGCATACATCATCTGCGTAATCTAAGTCTTCTAAGTTTCCGAAGAGATCCCATTCTATTCCGTTTATTCCAGTGCAAACTTCTCTTAGAGTGTCGTCTAGTATTGTGTTGAAGAGAAGTGGAGATAGTGGACATCCTTGTCTAACTCCTATATTGGTGTAGAATGGATCACTGATCTTACCTCTGTGTTGAACTGTTGTCTTTGCATCTTCATACATCGCTTTGATGATGTTGATGATTTTTTCAGGAACTCCCTTCTTTGTAAGTGTTCTCCATATTGGGCATCTCTTGACTGTGTCGAATGCTTTCTTAAAATCTATGAATAGTAGATATAGTGGGGCATTCCATTCTGCTGATTGTTCAACTATGACCCGTAAAGTATTTGCCTGGTCTACACAGCTTCGGTTTGGTCTGAAACGTGCCTGCTCTTTCCGTAGTATTGGTTCTAGTACTTCTTCTAATCTTTTCTTTATAATAATTGCTATTATCTTATTTCTATCTTAAATAATCTAAATTAACTCACATTGTTCAGAATATAAAAAGCAAATACAAAAACCGATATCCGATAACCCCACAGAAGTCTATGCAATTTATTTCTAGTTTCATGCCCAAAAATTATTAGAACAAAAAAACGAAGAAGCTATACCTGTATCCAATATTTAGTCAAAATATTAAAAAATTATTTTTATAACGGTTAAAAAAAATATAATTTTTCAATCATTTACAATTAATTCACTCTTTCTATATTGAGCTAATTTTTGTAACTCTAGTTATTCAGTTGACATTTGACTTGAATTGCTTATTGGAAAACAAATCAATTATTGTCGATAAAGCTTCAAAGTTAGCTTATGTTATTAATTTAACTGAATTAATATCTAAGTTTAAAATTATCGACCTTGTACCGCTTGTTTCCAATTTGCTTTATGCTTCCCGCTTATTTCCTAGATTTATAAGGTTTGAGCATTTTTGACGATATTTGCTCATATGCTTCTTCGTTTTTGTGTTTATACCCTGATTATTGTCGGGTTTTCTATTTAGTATTATTACTTGCTTTCGAGCTTTCGACTTGCGTGACTACCAACTCTTTGAGCCTTTTTAAATCATGCAATTTTCATCCTTAATAAGATCTTTCTATTGCTTCTAATTACATATTCTTCTAATGCTTCTAAATACAATTTCGATTCTCTAATCATACTCTTTTTTGGGCTGAGCTTTTTTCGGAAAATTTTTCTTTCTGATATACGTAGGTTATTCTTCGTAAGCTACATTAATAGGTTATACCTTCATAATTAACTATAGGTCTGAGTGTATTATACATTAAGAGGCCATAACTTGCACACATAATTAACTATGGCTCAGTTTTGGTTCTACGTCAAATCTCTTAAATGTCAAATATTATAATGTCAAAAGTCCTAAAAGTTGGTTTTTATGTTAAGTATTGTCAATGACAATATAAACCTAATTTTTAGAAATGAAAAAACTCCTAACATAAAATATGACAAAACTACTAACAATTATGGCATATCACCTAACATTTAGAAATGATGTCACAATTTTATAATTCCTGAACTTGTATGGAAAAATTGTTAGGACTGCGGAAATTTTTTTAGAATTAGAATTGACATTTAGGATATTTGACGTAGAGCCGTCACTTTTGTATATCGTCATATTATCGTGTCGTGAAAAAATTATTAATAAAATAAAATCATATGTCAATGGAAATATCATTGGAACCAAATACGATTATAAATACTAAATAACAACCCAAAAGTGAGTTAATTAATATTATTTTTTCTAAAAACGCAATTTAAATTTTTAATTCCTATTATTTTTTAATTATTTGACAAGTAAAAATCTTAAAGTATTTTTAACAAGGTCGATTGACATCCAAAGTGATGGTGAATAATTAACAAAAAAAAAAATGTTAATCAAATTTTTCACTTACAAATACATTAATTTTGATAATTAAAAATTTTAATCAAAAAATAGGTATAGTTCATTAAAAAATGTCAACTAAATACCTACTTAAGTTAAAAAAAAAATTTCAAAAAATTGTTGCCAAAAAAAAGTGTTGCCTTCTTAATTTGAAATATTTAAAAAATGTGGTTTGAAGTTTTCACTTTGTGCGAATATCTTTGAACTGACATTATTATTGTTATATTTAATTGTAGTTATTTATTTAATATAAATAAATTTAAAATAATATTAAATAAAATAAATATTTTTGATTTATTTAATTTGATAATTATTGTTTTTGTTTTTTTTTTTATAATAACAATTTTCAAGATTGAACTGATCCTTAGAGAAAATATTACAAAAAAGTTTGTGCAACAAAATTTAATTGGATTCTATGTTTTTTTTTAAAGTATAATATTATAAAATATTTATTTAAAATTTTATATTATTTAGTTAAATTATAAATTTAATATTAAATATATAATTTGAAAATATTTTTGAATTTAAATTGAATTTAGGTAGCTTTAAGACTTTGAATGAAATAATGGAGATGTTTTATAAATAATATATCCTATTCAAAACATGTTCGAAAATGTAAAGGTTTCAACATTGAAAATGTATCGACAACGTCGCCAATACAATATGTACAAAATATCTATGATCATTTGTATGATATGAAATGTGCAAAATGTATTCGACATTGTCTCATGATCGGAAATTTATTTGTATCGATAATGTCGCCAATACAATGTGTCATGGTCTCAAATGTACAAAAAAATATTCTACATTGTCTTATGATCGAAAATTCATTTGACTAAGTATGTATTTGCGGCATATTTTTACAGCTAGGGTTGTTAAATTGTGCATCCAAAAAATGCTTGACACACAATACACATATCGAAGAATAGAAGAATACTGTGACATCGGAAATGTACACAAAATATTTCAACCGATAAGATGTACATACAAATACAATATATGTCAAATTTTCTGAACTGACAACATTGTGTTGGACAACATTATTGTACTTTGTTTACAATTTCGATCACTTTAAGCACATTGTCTCTGAAATAAACTTCAAATCACAATGTTATAAAATATTATAGTTATTTGTGGATACATAAAAAAGAGTCGCGGATACACTGTTAAATTAATTACCGAGCCTGATGTAAGATGTAAACAAATTTTTTTTTTACATTTAAAATCATACGTCAATGTATTGTCGACAAATTTACGATGGCACAGCTCTACGCATATACTAATAAATGCCATTAAAAAAGTTTCAAAGTTTGTTCTTAGGAAAAATGAAATTATAAGTTAGTTTTAAAAATAAACTACTTCATTTTTACTTATATGTATATAATTTTAATTTTAAATTTAAAATGATAAGAAATGGACACATGAGATAAAAATAATTGCTTTTGAAAATTGTCTGTATTTATTTTTCAATTAAAAAGCAAATACAAAGTTAATATGATCATATTTAAAATGTCAGAAAACATATGATTTGACAATTATTATTTCAGATACATTGTATTGAAAGTGATCAGAATTGTAAACAAAAAATTTTGTGTTTTTGATACAATGAGTTTGAATTCATAAATTTTACATTCAGGTTATTTTTGTATTGTATTGAGAGGCAATATTTTTTACGACATTTCAAATATCACCGAAAAAACATGCTGAAACAAACACAATATACACATACATATATAATGAGAACTACTATTGTTAGAATTTTCTTTTTATAGCAAAATGTTAAGTTCTTATTAATGACTTAATAAAAGGTCAGTGTTACGGCTCATATATTGAAAATATTTATTATTAAAAAAATGTTCCCTTTTCTGTCATTGAATCGTGACAACCGAAATTTTTAGAGGTGAGGCGTTTATACTATGCTATATTAATTTAGCTAAATACGTAATTGGGTTAAAATTTACTTGCTATTTCAGTTAGAGTAGTGCATGAGTGTTCATACTGTTGCCACAAATGCCAATTTAGATTAGCATTGCTAATTTAGCAGCGACATGAACCCAGCAATTGACAATCTATAATTATATCAACCGTATAATACAAAACCGCTTACTGAGAAACGACATGAACCCACCAATGATAACAGTTTGCCTATAATTATATCAACCGTATAATAAAAACTGCTAATTTAGCAGCGACATGAACCCAGCAATTAATAATTATTTGTCTATTATTATGTCAACCGTATAATAAAAAACTGATAATTTAGCAGCGACATGAACCCCGCAATTATAATTTTATTTCTATGATTATGTCAACCGTATAATAAAAAACTGTTAATTTAGCAGCGACATGAACCCAGCAATTAATAATTACTTGTCTATGATTATGTCAAACGTATAATAAAAAACTGGTAATTTATAGCAGGGACATGAACCCCGCAATTATAATTTTATTTCTATGATTATGTCAACCGTATAATAAAAAACAGCTAATTTAGCAGCGACATGAACCAAGCAATTAATAATTATTCGTCTATGATTATACGTCGTAAAAAAAACAAAAAAACATCAATTATATTATGAAGTAATCAAATTGTCAATCTTTTATCTCTTATAAACTTTTAACGGATATTATTTATACCGTTATATTAAAGCTTTAAAGTTAAATTCACTAATCCACAATTTAATAAAACCATTATAATCCTTTTTTTACTGGCTTCTGGTTCAAAACCAAATTGTTTATAAAAAAAAATATTTTTATTAAGATTAAAATAACTTAATTATTATTTAATTAGCATAATTATAGAATAATTGTTATTATTAAAATAAATAACAATAATTAAAAAAAAAAATTATAATTAAAAAATAATTTTTGATTTAATGTATAGCAGCAATAAAAATTATTTTATTTTATAATGAAAATTTAATTAAATCCAGTTAAATGGATAATGATGCTATAGACTAGATTTGGTTGAAATTTGTGTTCAGTCGAAACATTTAAATAAGATTTTAATCAATTAAATCATATTCTAAATATTTATTATTTATTTGTTTAAGTATTTTGTAGTCGTAGAGGATAGTTTTTTTTAATTCATTAATTTTAATTGCAAACAAAACAAGAATAGACTTTTCCAGATAAACAAATTAGAAAATAAAGGGATAAATATATTCAATTATCGATAATTTCTTTAGATTTTAACCCTTTACTTAATACTAAGCCATTTATGGGTTCTTGAAATTATGGTCAAGTTTTGCTATGTAATTATAACAAATTGAAATTCGAAAATTATTTCAAAAATTCATAAATGGCTTGCTGTGACATTATAATGTTCATACTATTGTCACAAATGCCAATTTAGCTTAGCTGTGCCAATTTAGCTATGGCATGAACCCAGCAGTTGATAATTATTATTGTCTATGATTATAACAATCGTATAAAAAAACATAAATTATGAATGAAATTATTGTCAATCTCTTGTTGCTTCTTATCGGTTTCTAATGAATATTATTTACCCTTGTATTAAAAACTTTAAAGTTAAATTCACTTTAGAATTTAATTTAGAATTTGATCTAGCTTACTTAATCTAACTTATACTAGCGATGATAAAATTTTGCTTCCGGATTTATTTTAATATTTTGGTAATATAAAAAGAAAATATATAAATTATTTAAATAATTATTATACAAGGCTAAAACGAATTTATAGTCTAAAGCTAGTTAGTTTTCCAAGACAATATTAAAAATTTCGTGAATGAATTGTAAATATAACTGAACGATAACATTAGTTTAGTTTAGTTTAAAAATAGTGGAAGCCACTGAAATCCATTGTTGACATGACACTAGCCTACGTGTGGGTTCACAGTGATCTCCTTCATCACACTACAATACGAATTTGACCTTTACCTATTAATACTCCGACCAGAATCGTAGCACTGACGATTTCACGGCAGGATATTCTGTAAAGTAAGATTTATGATATGTGTCTATGACGTCACAATCACCTAAGCCTATTTTCGTTGGTATTTCATATTCTTTTTACTGCCAAGATTTTTGCAAACTTGGCAATTATTATCATTATTGACAAATCCCATGCATGATGCTTTCATTAACTATAAATTATTATTAATGTATTTTTAAATATTAAGTCAATTAGTTCCAAATGACTTCAAAATTAAAAACAAATATTATTATTACCTACAAATGTTTTATATAGCTATATTTTTTTTGTTATTTAATTTAAAAAAAAATAAATACATTAAATTTTTTAATTAAATAAAACTTTTAATGTAATATATATTAAATATATTATAATGCCATATAGAACTGAATATAAATGAATTTTAAATCAGAAATAAATAAATTATAATAATAAGTCACGTATAAAATTATGAAAAATAAATAAATATTAATGATGTGATGTAAACTATAGAATAATTATTACAAAATAATATAATTTAATTAATAAATAAAAATTTATTGTCAATTTCAAAATAAATAAAATGTACTTAAATATGTTATTAAAAATAAATATATTAATCATCAAAATGCTGTAAAAATTATTTTTGACAATTTTTAATTTTTTAATTAATTATTAAATAAATTGTATTATATTTTGAGTGTTGGATAATTTCATGAATATTAAAATTTTTGATTTTATTTGATTTATTTCTGAATGTTAGTTAAGTTTAAAATGGGGTGGCAACTACAGCAAACCATTATTACTGCCACGACACTTTGCCACGTATATATCAGTATAAAAAATATATTATAATCATAAATATATATTATATTATAATAATAAATTATAAATTATAATTTGAACATTAAAATATAATAAGAATTTATGTAAAGTAACTTCTATGAAAATATTAATAAAAGAGAAAACATAAAATCGTCTAAGTGTTGTTATACAAAATAAAAAATAAAATTAAAAAATAATAATTATTATAGATATTATATAGATATAGATTATATAGATATATAGATTCAAATAGAAAATTTTCTATTTGCACAGATTATGTAAAGGTGTAGGGATACCTGTAAATTTTGTATTTGAAATATTTTTTAAAACACAGTACATGCTCTGTGTTCCGGGTCATTAATGTAGATTATGATAATGTTTATGGTAATATAGCTTATAATAAAATAATTTGATACCTGCTTTGTTCTGTTTTCCGAACAATAATAGGACGATATAACATTTTTTTTTTATCTCATTTTTGATTTTTTAATTCTACTACCTTACCTACTTAACTTAAAACTATTTTAGTCTGGCCGACATTATGTACATTAAGCCATTACCTATTACCTACTAATGTGTTGACATACAGCTACTGCTGACTAGCAGTTACAAATATAGTCGTAAAAATGATAAATTATAATTATAACCAAAATTTCCGAAAATGTACCGTTAACCGAAAATAATTTCCAGAATGATAGCGAACTGCAAGTCGAATTAATTTATACCACAATTAATCAACAACCATAGTTGAAATGATACTAGTGTAATTATTTCATATGATACTAGTGTAATCATATGAGTAAAGTGTATACAATTAAGATATAATTATTATTATAGTATTTATATTGGACCAACCATATCCGCAACCATACCCGTTTATTTTCGACGTCTTATAAACTACTAGTTCGAGTTGCGTTGTACTTCTATTTTCATTTTCTGACAATTGAACAATTGATACTGACAAAAAAAAAATTGAAATAATATTGTTTATGCTTTGAAATTAATGTCAAAATATATTCAGTTTCACTAATGCTAAACTCTATATTGTTTTTATCTGTTATCATGTATCAGTAAAAAAAACGAGTACAACACAAAAATATATAAAGTACATAAATACTACATAGCAGAAAAAAATAAAAAATATTCTGACCTGTGTATAAACACACCAGAGACAGTTATTGTTTTGAAATCAAATTATGTCAAATATTCGGATTAAATTAAGTTTAGAGAGTGCAAACAACACCTTCCATAGATAAATTTTATCTATACGAATATACATATATGTATCTATATTTGTTTTATTATTTCTATAGTCGTTAGAATTAAAGAAAAATAAAATCTTACGATGTGGCAACAATAATTTCACAACAGTAAACTAATGTGAAAAAATTATATCAAATATTGAATCCAAATACCTTCAAAATATAAATTTCAAATTTACTTTACACGAGTATAATATAATATATCTAATATATATGTATGTGTATATATTTGTTTTAATAATTTAGTCGGTAGGATGACATAAAAATAAAATTTGACGATCTGGCAACAATAAAATTATTACAACAGTACACTAATCTGTAAAAATTATATTATCAATTCTTCGATTAAGATATAATATTTATTATAGTATTTATATTGAAGCAACAATACCCGCAAATGTACATGTATTTTGAATCTACTTATAATCTACTGGAATATATGCTTTTCATTTTCACTCTTATTGATACTGACAAAAAAAAAATTGAAATAATATTTTTTATGCTTCGTCAAAATATATTCAGTTTCACTAATATCTATTGTTTTTATCTGTTATCATGTATCAGTAACAAAAAACATTTTGATTTGTGTATAAACGCACCATAGATAATTATTGTTTTTAAATCAAATTATGTCAAATATTCAGATTAAATTAAGTTTACAGAGTGCTAACAAAATAATACACATACCTTCAAAATAATAAACAAAAGGTTGTGGGTCCATAGATAAATTTTAGACATACTTTATACGAATATATATATTTATAATATATATATGTATATTTGTTTTAATATTTCTATAGTCGGTAGAATAATAAAATCTTACGATGTGGCAACAATAATATCGCAACAGTAAAATAATTGTGAAAAAATTATAAAAAATATTGACAATAATAACTTAAGGGCCAATTATAATAGGAGGGTCCACATATAAATTTCAAATTTACTTTACACGAGTATAGTATAATATATCTAATATATATATGTATATACTTGTTTTAATAATTTAGTCGGTAGGATGACATACAAATAAAATCTGTAAAAGTTATATCAAATCTTCGATTAAATTAAATTTTTAGATTGCAAACACCTTCAAATTAATAAACAAAGGGCTACAGGAGCTGCGAACACAAATAAATATTAGACTTACGAGTATATTATATAATATATTTTATTTTAATCTCTTTACAATCGGTAGAATGATAGAAAAATAAAATCTGACGAAGTGACAGTAATACTATCACAACAGTAACATAATGTGAAAAATAATAATGATTGATAACAATGAGAACTCTCAGAACCACAATATCTTTATTATGCAAAGTGGAGTGGAAAAGGATTTTAAAAAATATATACTCATATATATATACATATATATACATAATAATCTCGCACTATTAAACTTAATAAATTATTATATAGAAATATTATTTATTTACTCATTAATTATTATCGTGTCAAAATATAAAGAATAAACTTAACAATTTCATTTTCCTATAAAATATAATTTATTATTAATTTTAAAAGAACTTTATAATTTCTTTTTAATTAAATTGTCAAAAACAAAATTATAAAAAGGATATTTAAAATGGAATGTACATACTCATCAGTATTTTTCAGTTGTTATTTGAAGTTCTACTTTTTAATGACAAATCCTTCCTGTTGCTCATAATAAAAAAAAAAGTGACATAAAAAAATAATAATAATTATTTAATCTATAGTACAATTAATATATTATAATTTTTTTTTTGTTTTTGTCTTTAATTAAAAAGAAATTTGCTTTTAAAATGAAATAAATAATATATTTAATTTATTTTTTTACTATTGTTATTTGTTGTTATTTTTACTACCACCACAATCATCAGCACATTGTCGGCCATTTAAATTTTCATTTGCCATTTTTTTGTTTTGTTTGTTTTTAATTTAATGGTTTATTTTTTGTTTTTTTTTTTATTATTATTATTTTTATATAACGATGATGATGATGATGATGCTGACTCATTCTATTTTTTTGAAGAATATTATAATGAGAAAAAAAAAACAATAACTAAAACAAAAAAACAAAACAGAAATGATTTTCGACAATTTTTCTCAAAATTTTCATTCCACAAGTCTGCTGTTGATCATAAAATTTATTTATTTTCACAAGCTATCACTGCTGAAAAAAAAAAAACAAAAATAACAATGAAAATAAGAAAAACAAAAAAATCTCAATTATTAACAATAAATAAAAATGTTATAATATCAATGAAATTGCTCTGTTTCTGTCTCTTATAATTTTCTTTTTTTTGTTTGTTTCGTTCAAATGTGTTTTGTGTATTTGCCAAGGACAATAAATGTCGTCAAAGCAAAGAAAACAGAAAAAAAGGATAATTTTGTAATAAAGAATAAAATTTATAAGAGAAGAAAATATTCAAAAAGTCTTAAATCACAATGAATATATAGACTCTTTTGTTTGTTTGGCCTCATTTTATATGGCAAACAAAAAATAAAAAAAATAAAAACAAAACAATTAAACAAAAATAAAAAAAAAAAAATAAATTTCCACCGTTAATGTGATTACGGATGAATAACTTATATATTATTATTATGTTATTCGTATAATTTAAATGAAATCAACTAAAAAGCAGCTATGGGGCTATTATACTTAGCCTCTTATTGTCATCAATATGATTATTATCATTGTAATCCCTTCAGAACGAAAATAAATTTATTTAATTGTTTTTTTTATGTTCGGCTAGGCCTGTCAGTAGAGGCAAGGCTTGTTTTTGGGTATTTCGTGTTGGTCTAAAACTATATCTAAGGCCTTTAGGTTTTGCTTTTGCTCTGTTTGATGCCGAGAGTATTAAATTCGAAATACTGTTTATCATTACTATTAGAATTTTTTTTCACAGTAAGTCCGATTCAATAACATTTACTTTGCCAAATTTCGTTGCCTAATCATAGATAATTTTCAGAGTAAGTCCGATTCAGTAACATTTACTTTGCCAAATTTCATTGCCTAATCATAGATAATTTTCAGAGTAAGTCCGATTCAATAACATTTACTTTGCCAAATTTCGTTGCTTAATCATAGATAGTTTTCAGACTAAGTCCGATTCAGTAACATTTACTTTGCCACATTTCATTACCTAATCATAGATAATTTTCGGAGTAAGTCCGATTCAATAACATTTACTTTGCCAAATTTCGTTGCCTAATCATAGATAATTTTCAGAGTAAGTCCGATTCAGTAACATTTACTTTGCCAAATTTCATTACCTAATCATAGATAATTTTCAGAGTAAGTCCGATTCAGTAACATTTACTTTGCCAAATTTCATTGCCTAATCATAGATAATTTTCAGAGTAAGTCCGATTCAATAACATTTACTTTGCCAAATTTCGTTGCTTAATCATAGATAGTTTTCAGAGTAAGTCCGATTCAGTAACATTTACTTTGCCACATTTCATTACCTAATCATAGATAATTTTCGGCGTAAGTCCGATTCAATAACATTTACTTTGCCAAATTTCATTGCTTAATCATAGATAATTTTCAGAGTAAGTCCGATTCAGTAACATTTACTTTGCCACATTTCATTACCTAATCATAGATAATTTTCGGAGTAAGTCCGATTCAATAACATTTACTTTGCCAAATTTCGTTGCCTAATCATAGATAATTTTCAGAGTAAGTCCGATTCAGTAACATTTACTTTGCCACATTTCATTACCTAATCATAGATAATTTTCAGAGTAAGTCCGATTCAGTAACATTTAATTTGCCACATTTCATTACCTAATCATAGATAATTTTCAGAGTAAGTCCGATTCAATAACATTTACTTTGCCAAATTTCATTACCTAATCATAGATAATTTTCAGAGTAAGTCCGATTCAGTAACATTTAATTTGCCACATTTCATTACCTAATCATAGATAATTTTCGGAGTAAGTCCGATTCAATAACATTTACTTTGCCAAATTTCATTGCCTAATCATAGATAATTTTCAGAGTAAGTCCGATTCAATAACATTTACTTTCCCACATTTCATTACCTAATCATAGATAATTTTCAGAGTAAGTCCGATTCAGTAACATTTACTTTGCAAATTTCATTACCTAATCATAGATAATTTTCAGAGTAAGTCCGGTTCAGTAACATTTACTTTGCCAAATTTCATTGCCTAATCATAGATAATTTTCAGAGTAAGTCCGGTTCAGTAACATTTACTTTGCCAAATTTCGTTGCCTAATCATAGATAATTTTCAGAGTAAGTCCGATTCAGTAATATTTACTTTGCCAAATTTCATTGCCTAATCATAGATAATTTTCAGAGTAAGTCCGATTCAATAACATTTACTTTCCCACATTTCATTACCTAATCATAGATAATTTTCAGAGTAAGTCCGATTCAGTAACATTTACTTTGCAAATTTCATTACCTAATCATAGATAATTTTCAGAGTAAGTCCGGTTCAGTAACATTTACTTTGCCAAATTTCATTGCCTAATCATAGATAATTTTCAGAGTAAGTCCGGTTCAGTAACATTTACTTTGCCAAATTTCATTGCCTAATCATAGATAATTTTCAGAGTAAGTCCGGTTCAGTAACATTTACTTTGCCAAATTTCGTTGCCTAATCATAGATAATTTTCAGAGTAAGTCCGATTCAGTAACATTTACTTTGCCACATTTCATTACCTAATCATAGATAATTTTCGGAGTAAGTCCGATTCAATAACATTTACTTTGCCAAATTTCATTGCTTAATCATAGATAGTTTTCAGAGTAAGTCCGATTCAGTAACATTTACTTTGCCAAATTTCATTGCCTAATCATAGATAATTTTCAGAGTAAGTCCGATTCAGTAACATTTACTTTGCCACATTTCATTACCTAATCATAGATAATTTTCGGAGTAAGTCCGATTCAATAACATTTACTTTGCCAAATTTCATTGCTTAATCATAGATAATTTTCAGAGTAAGTCCGATTCAGTAACATTTACTTTGCCAAATTTCATTGCCTAATCATAGATAATTTTCAGAGTAAGTCCGATTCAATAACATTTACTTTGCCAAATTTCGTTGCTTAATCATAGATAGTTTTCAGAGTAAGTCCGATTCAGTAACATTTACTTTGCCACATTTCATTACCTAATCATAGATAATTTTCGGCGTAAGTCCGATTCAATAACATTTACTTTGCCAAATTTCATTGCTTAATCATAGATAATTTTCAGAGTAAGTCCGATTCAGTAACATTTACTTTGCCACATTTCATTACCTAATCATAGATAATTTTCGGAGTAAGTCCGATTCAATAACATTTACTTTGCCAAATTTCATTGCCTAATCATAGATAATTTTCAGAGTAAGTCCGATTCAGTAACATTTACTTTGCCACATTTCATTACCTAATCATAGATAATTTTCAGATTAAGTCCGATTCAGTAACATTTAATTTGCCACATTTCATTACCTAATCATAGATAATTTTCAGAGTAAGTCCGATTCAATAACATTTACTTTGCCAAATTTCATTACCTAATCATAGATAATTTTCAGAGTAAGTCCGATTCAGTAACATTTAATTTGCCACATTTCATTACCTAATCATAGATAATTTTCGGAGTAAGTCCGATTCAATAACATTTACTTTGCCAAATTTCATTGCCTAATCATAGATAATTTTCAGAGTAAGTCCGATTCAATAACATTTACTTTCCCACATTTCATTACCTAATCATAGATAATTTTCAGAGTAAGTCCGATTCAGTAACATTTACTTGTATGCACTTATGATGTACCTCTATATGGCTTCCACTGATGTAATTTACTGTCTTTTCCGGGTGATGTTAACGAAATATTAGTTTCACATGCCCGAAAAAGGACTGAATTTACATTTGACTTGAACTACTTTATTTTAGCGAATATTACATCAATTACAAAAATTTAGCATAGACGCATATACTTATTTTTTTAATCACTATTAGAGACAATTTTTATTCAATATTATTAACATTGTATGTGCCAACAAATCATAACCGTTTATGTCAACTAAAAAAAAAAATTGAGACAAAGTAGCCATCATATTCAGGGTTTTTGAAAATATTTCCTGTCAAAATTTGGTTTGATTCTGACTACTATAAGTCACATTTTTGCTATGGTACATAATCGTTTATGTCAATATGACATTAAAAATGTATTTGGCATATAAGCGATTTTAGATTAATTTTTTAGTATCATAAGATTTTAAGTATAAAATTAGGTTCTACTGAATCAATTGAATTATGAAAGTATTTAAATTTATAAATATTTAACATGGTTCTAAGACTACAATACATTCTGATGAGCTTAAGTTGTTATACGAATAAAACACTTTTTCAATGGTGTATAAAAATTTTTTTTTAGTTAGATAAAAGGTTTTAGTTAGAATAAATATGTTCCCATCTTCCCATTTTACTTCAAATAAATGTACGAGCATTATAAATATAGATATTCAAGTATTATAAGTATGTGTTATAGAGTCATTGTTAAATGCCAATAAAGCCTAATTGGTAGGAGTACAAAAACAAATTTAATCCAAGCATTATAAATATCGAGATTCAAGTATTATAAGTACGTTATAGAGTCATTGTTAAGTGCCAATAAAGCCTATTTGATAGAAGGACAAAAACAAATTTGATTCAACGTTGTGACAAATTCGGTTTTAAATTCTGTGAGAGCTCAAATGAGTCTATTTTGCTCAACAATAGAGATGGCGAATGACAATAGCAACTACAATAGCAAGAGAAGAAAAATCTTCCTACTTTTCAACACTTAACGATTCAAAAACAAATCCAATACTTTCAAGAAGAGTATACGTATATTAACAAAAACAAAAACAACAAATTAATCCCATTCATATCAACACTTTAACAAAAAACTAAACTGAATTTTAATTAACATACTTTTAACATTGTTTTGTATATCATAATTTTATTTATTATACACTATTATATTGTTTTCAACTCACTGTGATCAGTCACTACACACTTTAATACTCCTAGTTCAAACATCTAATATTAAATATGAAAGTAAATCACATTTTATGAGAATGACATATCCTGCAGTGAATAAAACTTTATCCATTTAAAAGTGAAAAATAATTAAAATCAAACTATACATAGAACTACTGAATATGCAGGACGAACAATTTTATTATTATTTTTTTTTTCGTAAAGCAAAAACTTTGAAATTGAAACTTAATCAGAAAATAAAAACACTGTAATTGACCATCACCATCAAGAGAAAAGATATTCTCGTTTTTTTATATTTTATAAAAATAAAAAACAAGTCATTTTCATATCCTATATGTTTTCTATTATATACACAATTATGTATATATTTAACTTAGGTGCTATTAGTATATTAGTTATGTATACATATTCCCTATATGCATAAGTGAATATACATATATGTATTGTGACTCATCAAATGTGTATATGTGAATTAAAATAAAAAGAAAATAAATAAAAAATAACAAAAAAAAATCCTTTTTAATGAATTTGAAAATGTCTTTTGATTACAAACAAAAAAAAACAACAAATCAACAAATTCATACATATTAAGTGTAGTTGTAATGTATGGGGTGTGGAATGTTTAATATATAATCTTGTAAGTTAATGATAAAAAAATCTAGTTCAAAAATATTTAATAAGTTGCAATCTAAGTGTGTAAATTGAAATGAGATGAGATATTTAAAAAGGAGACGTAGCGAATTCAAATATTTTTTTCAAATTTTTTTAACTTCCAGTTAGAGATTTCAATATAATAGAATTTCACCCCATGTGTCATTTTAACATACTAATATTTTAATTTATCAAATTTCTGCAACAACACATCCGATTTAAATTTAATTTTTATTTTTTTTTTTTTAAATAAATTATTACGTATGAGGTTGTTGTTTAACATATCATGTATTTTCACCATATCATCATTATATTTCATCTGTAAATTAAAAATAGTACCACAATCATTTCAAAACCGATTTTCATTATCATCATCATTATCATTGTCCAGCAATCTCATCCGTGGGACATAGGGCGGATTTTCATTATTACTGTTTTAAGTGATAATTCTTTAAAAGTAGACGTAGCGAATTCACAAATTTTTCAAAATTTTATTTAACTTTGAATTAGAAATTTCTACCCATGTATAAGTTGTTTTAACATACTACTATTTTAATTTATCAAATTGCTGCAACTCACCTATCCCCCGAATTAAATTTAAATTTTTTTAAAATAAATTATTATGTATGCGGTTGTTGTCTAAGATAAATCAATAAAAAAAATGAAATATAGTACTAAGTATATAAACCAAAATGATGGAAAAATAATTCATTATGAAATTGATTACAATAAACCGTATAGCAAATCTAAAGTAATATGTGATATATGATTTCATTATCATCGTCATTGTTAAATTAATTAATCTATAAAAATAAGTACGGTACAAAATGTGAATCATTTCACAATCGATTTTCATTATTATTCTTTAAAATTATAGATATTTCAAAAAAGAGACGTAGCGAAATTAAATATATTTTCAAATATTTCATTTAGAATTTTACGATAATGTCATATACTGCTCGACAATAATTGATTCTGACGGTCATCGGCCGGCAATCAACAACAATTATACTGAAAAAAACATTTGTATATAAACTTTCGTATATACAACTTTTTGATACAACCTATTGGCAACTGTTGCTCTAGAAAAAAAATAATGTTAGATATTTGACATTTTTAAATAATTGTGCTATTTTAAAATATTTAAAATAAATATATAAGATGATTAATCGTCAATTTAAAATACTCTTTTAATATATATTATTTTTTAATTTATTATTTATAATATATATTTTTTAATTATTATTATTTAAATAATAATACAATTTTAAATCAAATTTTGCACTTGCCAAGCTTTTATTTACACATATATAAATATATGTTAAAATTGACATCATATGACTTGAATATAATATTTTTGAATACTTACGTGACATTTGTTTTTTACATTATTTACTACACTACAATTAATGACTGACAAACAGCATTAACAGTTATACCTTTTGTTGACTGTAATATAGATTAATGCATTAATTATAATGACATAGAACTATGTAAATGTCAAATTGCCTAACGAAGCTGATATAGATATTTGTCAAAGCATATGTCGACCCATAATGACATACTAACATAAAAAAATGTATCTCAGAAAAACAACAAATTACCTAATGAAGCTGATATAGATATTTGTCAAAGCATATATGTCGACCCACAATAACATACTAACATAAGAACATATATCTCAGAAAAACAACAAATTGCCTAACTAAGCTGATATAGATATTTGTCAAAGCATATGTCGACCCATAATGACATACTAACATAAGAAAATATATCTCTGAAAAACAACAACAAAAAGAAATAACATATGCCGAATTCATTTTGGACGGAATTTAACATGACATATCTATGTTTAATGAATATTTAACGAATTGTCAGATTCACTTAATTTTGCCGCATATGTATATTGTGGACATTTACATGTTATACACGGAATATCACATATATGTATTTCTATATCAATATAGTTAGTACATAACATGCAAAAATATTTTACGTTCATGACATTATCTATTACAACTACATACATAGTATTGTGGTTGACCTAAATAAATATTTTGCTTATTTCCGCACCATTTACCTATCTGTCAAAAGTAATACAACTACTGTGAAAAAAAAAAAACACCCTGTACATATCTCAATATTATGTACATACTCCTTCAATATACATATGACATTATGTATGTACAATTTTGACATAAATGCATATAAATATTTATTTTAATTTTTTTCTTTTTGTACAAAACAAAAAAAAAAAACAAAACAAAACAAAAATAAACAAACAAATAAAAATTAAATTAAAAAACAAAGAAATCATATAAAAATATTATTTAAATATTGTATGTACATATATAAAGAAAAAGAGAAAGAGCAAATTAAATAAATATAATTTAAACAAAAAAAAATGTTCTTTTATTTATTTTTGTTTTTTTTTTCTGTTTTTGGTTCACATAATAATGACGATATTCATCAAAATGACTTTTAAACTATTGCCAACTAATAAAAAACAAAATTAAATTAAAAAAAAAATTATTGTAAATTTTTCAATAAAATTTTCTAAATGTCCTTTATAAAATTTTTTTTTACTGTCTCACAAGCGTTATTGCTCCTGTTATTTATTATTTATTATTTTATTGTGTGAGACTTTTTTGTCAAACTATATGTTTAGATATAGGTATGTATAAGTTGAATTTTAAATCGATAATCGAAATTAGTTGAAAATTTAAATTTGGTATCGATTATTTTAAAATTTTATATATATTTTATTTTTTTTTTTTTTTACATTCCATTACCATTTATTACAATACATCGATCGGCCAATATTATTGCTATCGGTATGACTATTGATATCACTGTTGCCATGGTTACATATTTATTTACTTTAATATTTGACATAATTGTTTTTTGACGGGATTTAGAATATATTTTACAGATATTAGGTATTTTTATTTTTATTTACCTTTACAACTGAAACATGGTAGTTTTGAATATATTTTATTTTATTAATTCTAAATTTGCAAGGCACCTTACATGTAAATTTTAATTATTATATGGTTACATATTAGATCAAAAATTTTATATGATTGTCACTGTATTTTAAATCCTAATAAGTCCTTCTAAAAATCTCTTATAGGTCTTTGTTTTATTCTTATCAATACAAGGGATACGAAAAAATTAATGGTTAGTCATATTTAACTAGTTTTGATTGTGAATTGAGTGATAGTTTAGAGTCCCACAATATTCTAGAAGCGGCTAAGAAACAAAAAAAAAATATTTAATCTGCCAATAAAATGTCGCCCTACTTATTCTTAAAACATAATTAATTATCCTGAAATTTAACTATTAAAGTTATATCAATTATAATTCAATTGTGATTTTAATTATAATTTTTTCCAATAATATTTTTTTAATTATTTCCAGATCACAAGAGAGTGGTACTACACTCTAGAGTTTAGTGTAAATCAATTATATCAATAAAATTAAAATTTTGTACATACATACACACTTCATTTCGATTTAAAAATATTAAATATATAATTTTATTGATATTTTTATATTATTATTGTACTCGTATATTAAATATAGAATTATAATATTATTTTGTACATTCATTTGAAAAAAGTGTCAATTAATTCATAAAAATTATTATTTATAACACTTTGTAATTATTTTTCTACTGTACAAAAAAAAAATTAATATAAAAAAAAAAACAAATATTTATTTTTTAATCGAAAAAATATTTAAAATAGTTAATTATTGTCAAGCCATTTATATGCAATATATATATTATATATTATATAATTTACTTATATCATTTATTGCACAAATTATTTTGCACCCATAAATATGCACTTAAATACACTTGAGATTGTTTTTTTGTTTTTTTTTTTTTTAATTTTATATCACCTCACTTCATTCATGAATTTGTAAAATTTTAAAATAAATGTGATTAACAGTGATTTAAAATAATATTTGAACATTAAGTAGAATACTGTATTGAATTTATGTATTATTGTTAGAATTTACGATAAGTACGTTAACATGATATTATGTTACGCATATGACTATTGTCAGATAATTTTTAGATTTAACAGAACTGGCAAGTCGTACAACACGGAGATATCGACAACAAAAACAAAATCGATGATTTTTTCGAAATATCCCATTATTATGTAAAAAATATTAATTAACAATAAATATATCGAACGAGTGTTCAATCTTAAATATATGGGCGTAAGTACCACCACCTTTTCTAACCAGGAGAAGCCGCAGCCATTTTAGGTTAACATCTCCGGGATGTTATATGGCGAAACATGCTAATATAAAACAAACATATACAAAAGTTGTATTCGATCTATACCAACGTACAATATTGAATTTAATAATCAATCTATTATAACGAACAATATTGAAACAACCGCAGACATCTAAACTAAATCAAAAAACAAAAAAGGCGAACTAACAAAATACATACGAATATGTGAATACACTTTAAGAGATAAGAAACGTATCCATCCAGGGACGAATGAGACATTCAAAATGTTGTCCTTTGTCGAGTCCATGTAGACAAAGAAACTGGAGAGATCATGTAAATATAAAATTGTAGAAAATCGACTGGCGAAGGTACTAATGAATAGGTAAATCAGTATCAAACTTCTAATACCTAAGAGTCTCCAAAGAGATTTTATTAATTCTGGATGTCATCATCATATCAAATTGAGGATAAGAAATATTGGAAAAAACAGGCACTAAATGCCTAATTGAAGAAGAAGAAGAAATACAAAGTTTATTACTAAATAAATGATATTTACCGCGACTTTTATATATATTAAACGTATGTCGGATCGCGTTTTACGGGAGCTCTCATTGAACTACATAAATGTATATAATTAAAAATATGTTGACAGAAAATTGATGCCAGCTACTTTTATTTATTTTCAATACTCCTATATTAAGTAGCTATATAGGTGTGGGAGTTAAAATTTTACATTAACAAATATTGAACTTTATTGGAATCAATTTATCATGTTTGTAATGTGAGTACTACAGTTCATATTTTAGCAAATCTAGTGATTTTTTGGAAACAATAGGAAAAAAATTTTTTCTGCTTGTCAATATTCTGTTTTACAAAATGAACATTTATTTGAACTTAAAGATGTCACTGCATTGGTCAATTAGAAACATTTCAAGTTGACCAATTCAAAGACACAAACCACGCAAATTAAAAATTTTGTAATATTGACTTTATTTTTTTGGGTAATTTCAATTCTTTTGAAATAACTTAAAAAAATGCTTATAATTTCAAAAATCTTTCATATTTATTAATTTTATGATGTTTTAATTCAAATGATGTTATTTGGTTCTTGTATTAAATAAATAATTTTCACATATGTGTTTTGAACTTGGAAATATTTTTCTATAAATGATTTATTTGAAAATTGAACACAAAAATGAATATATATTTTTTAATTCTATTTAATTTTTAATCGGTATTTTTTGCGGTAATATTTTTTATTTTTTAATCGGTAATTTTTTGCGGTATTATTTTTTAAATCGGTAATTTTTTTGCGGGAATATTTTTATTTTTAAAATTTTATTTTTTGCGGTATATTTTTAATAATTTTTATGCGGTAATATTTTTATAGGGTATTTTTTAATTGGTAATTTTTTTGCGGTATAACTTTTTAAATCGGTAATTTTTTTGCGACAACATGTTTATTTTTAATTTTTTTTTTAGCGATATATTTTTAATAATTTTTATGCGGTAATATTTTTACAGAGTTTTCCACACTTAATTAGTTGATGTAAAATTGAATAATTAATAAATATAAATACGATACTAATTCAACTTTATAATATAATCAATTGTAGTATCGTTATATAATATAATACAAAAATATAATTCTATCAATTTGTTTTCTACCAATAATCAATTTGAAAGAATGGTGTAGTTTACTAAATGAGCCTGTCAAGGTTAGTCTACCAAAATAAAAATATTTAATTTAAATGTAAGATTTTATTCATTTCAATATTTTTATAAATCACTGTACGTAAATTAGATAACATTACAATAATATTGTAGGTACTGCACAAATATTTAACATCCTGGTATGTGTATGTGTGTGTAATCTTTTGAAAATTTTCTATTTATAAATATTTGTATTCTAAAATTTATTGGTATGTAAATTATGTAAATTCTTTAAAAATTAATATCTACGATGATGATTGTAAAATTCAGGAAATACTTATAGGTCCCGGAAAATGTTTATTTCATTTTAAAAAATTCACAGAAAAAGTTAAAAAATTATATGATTTGTATACTGAAGTTGATTAAGTGCGATATGAGAAAATATAAAATTGATTTTAAATTTTAAATAACAAAAATTATAAAGTAATTTGTAAGTCATAAGTGAGTATTTGTCATATTAGCTTATTGCTGAATTACAAAGTAAAATGATGTATATATATATGATGTTATTTGGTATATATATATAATACGAAAATTTTCTTTTAAATTATTGCTATAAATCTGATTGGTTTACACAACACACAATAAGAATATTAGAATAGAATACGCATTCTATGAGTATTCATCTTATATATATATACAGTTTCCATTTTACGAGTACATACTCTGATTGTGTGTGTTTGTATTGTACATATCCCATTTGGGTTTGGGAATATATATACTAATTTTATTTTATTGAATTTTGTGTGGATCAAAATATTATTTTATGTTTGCTTTTTGATGAAATAATTTTAATTTGTTTATTGGCTCAGTGTTCTACTCTAGAGCGTTCTAGAACAGAGTTTATTGAACAAACCTAATAATTGAAAGTATAAATGTAGCAGAAATACATACATATATGTATATTTATAAATTAAAAAAAAAATAAAATCACTAATTTTTGTATTGATAGTTTGTTATTATTATTTATAAGTACTTTAAGTTGTTGTAAATAATAATAAACAATATTTTTTTTAATTGGAAAGTTGTACATATTTTGTTTTTTGTCCTTTCTTTCTTAAAACGTTTTCTCCCGAATAGTTTCCAGGTATCGAAATTTTGATCCTCCTAAATTATTTATAAAAACTTTTGTAAAAAATTCAAATAGGTCTGAGTAGCCTAATTACAGCAGGTGCTTTGTCGACATCACGATGTGGAAGGGATGAGACACAAAATTATATCATTGCCGGATCAAAATGTTGACATCACCACTCTTATTACTCTGAAACCCATCACTATAGCGCAAAAAAAACATTGATCGTGCTCGTCTAGCTCAATATGCATTTCTGTCACACACTGGTAAGTGAAGTGATCGATATTGTTTTTATGTTGGTAGTACAGACCATTTTTTACTGTCAAAAAATATTATTGGTATATCACGGGTGTACCAGAGCATGCGTATCAGCTTTTTAATTAAATCGAGGATACTCTATCTATTGGTGGTATTTTTAACTTTCGGGAATGCCTGGAAAAGAGTTTTTAAACTCAAAAAACGCCGAAATTGGCCGAAATCGATATTTTGAAATGGGAAGGGGTATTTGTTAAAGTAAATTTCGGCTTCGATTAAGACTATTGTTCTTCATGTTTTTCTCGGCCTGCGGTCACGACGTGACCCCTCAGGATTCCATTCGAAACACTAATTCGCGAAAATGTTGTTAAGTGTCCTCAGAGTATGCCCGACCCAACGCCATTTCATCTGTCGAATTTCTACGTTCTTTTGTTCCACGCAAAAAACTTTTAGATTTCTGCCATTGTTACTGTCAGTTTATTGAAAATTCAAGATGGCCGAAATTTCATTTTCGCAAAGATTAAATAAATATTTTTTTTTTTTCATTTGAATCATATTATAACAGTAATTTTTACTTTTCCTCAATTATATTTATTGTAAATTTATAACAAAAAAAAAAAAAATCATTTCCTGCGAAAATTGAAAAAAATTGATAATTGTTTTAAAAAAATTATTTAAAATTTTGCATTATGGTTTCAGCTGCATTTAAGTGGAAAAGGAATTTATAGACGGCAATTTAACAATATATATTATAATTTAATTAATTATAATTAATTGAAAATTTATTTTTCAAAAATATAAAGTAGTGAATTAAAATTTTCATGATTATTGTGAATTATACTTGACAAAAGAATAATATGTAGGGATTTAATAATTTGGAAAATATGAGTATTCTGAAAATTAAGTTGTAATAAATTTTAATTTTTTATTTTAATTTTTTTTTTTTTTAATTTCAGATCAAAAATTTAATTGATGAGCTCAATACTAATAATCTGGTAAGTTTATATTAATATTTTATATCAAATTAATAAATCGGTTGAATTTATGTATAATACATTGAAATACACTCCTATGTATGTATAGGAAATTATAAGATTAAAATTAAATTATTAATTTATTATCAAATATCTTGAATAATCAATCCAATCGGGTATTATAATATTTTTGTATTGTTTGACAAGGCTTTTTATCTTCTAAGCTCTTATATATTATAACCGTGATACTTACTTACATGCCAGATCGTTAATATAGATCCTAACGCGAAAAAAAACTTATTGTGTCACGTTTAGCTGAATATGTATTTTTGGTTAGACACAGCTGTAAATGAACAAATCGAAATTTTTATTATATTGGTAGTAGTGACCACTTTTTACTGTAAAAAAAAATTAGATATTGGTATATCTTCTACAGCATTTTCGTTATGATCATTCAATGTATTCAACAAAAGCCTGTCTTCGTAACTGTTATCTGACCAGTATTTTATCTTTTCTAAGCTGCATTATGTTAGGTTGGGACCTACTCTACTTCCTTCTTTCTGAACCTCAAACCTATTATTTTGTATAAAACCAAAAATATTGGTTTTATCTGCAATTGCAACTAGATCACCGACATTGTATAATATATTTTCTCTTTCTGTTAAATGTGTTGACGTTTTCGGCTTGTATATGGTTTTTTCTAGTAATTTTTTCTTCTTCAAATTGCTTTCTTCATTCTTCATTAATAATTTACATTCGCTTCGCATTGCGGTTCCAATTAATGTATCCAATCCAATTAATGAAACCAATTTCGTTCGCTTTGCATTGCAGCTCCAATTAATAGTTGAAATGGTGTAGTTTGTATTGGTCTTTAAAAAATATAATTTAATGTTTGCTGTAAAGGTTTCACATGTGCTAAGGCGTTTATGAGAGTAGAATGTAGTCATTCAATGTGCCAGTTGCCTCTCGGAACACCATTGGCTTTATTATTTAGAATTAACTTTTATTTATATTTTGTGCATTTGTACGGTTACTTATACCCTAAAATCTTCAATATGAGAGGTTATATTATGCAGATATACTTTTGGGGTTTTGCATAAGTGAGTGATAATTACGGTACTTTCCGGGAGTAATAACGAAAGCACTTGCATAAAATTTGCGTAGGTTTTGGCAATGACCGCGATAAGAACGTTTAAGAACTAGAACTATTTAGATCATTATAATTCCGTATATTATATTAATGTATAGGTTGAAGATGATTTAGGAAATAAAATGTTTTAAATTATGTTATTAATATTCCCAAATTTCTTTCAAAAATGCTTCCTAAATAGCAATTATGTTGTTAATGTTCCCAGCTTGAATTGCCCAAGCTTACCTATAGGTGGGTAGATCATTCAATTTAAGGTATAAATTTGAAGTAATACGGTTTCACATTACTTATTAACCCAGAAATTTCTAATGTATACAGATTGGGACTGGAAATTTTGTTCGGTGGTGTGATGAATTTATTTGAGAGTAATGGCAAAAAGATGAACAAAGGAAGAATGAATATAGAATATTTAACATTTCAACGATTTTATTAGTTGACCAAATTAGGACATACATTTTTTACTCTCTATAAAACGAATAGCACATTTTTTAACTTTGTCAAAGAAATTTAAATCGTTTCGTAATACCGATCCATATATTCATATGAACTGTATTGTATTTTGGGTCGTGTATTAAATGAAATGGGATCAAGTGCCTTATAATCAAAATCCCAAACATAAAATTCCGAAAACTTTCAATAGGCATACAAAATCCTAAAATCCCAAAATCCCCAAACACAAAATCTTCAAAAAATAGAAACCCCAAACATAAACTTTTTTTCCTGGAGAAAGACAGTATCCTTCCAAATAATGCCCGAATTTATTTAAACTCTGTTTTAGCTTATACAGATACATTAAAATATTTAAAATTAATTTTTTGTTCAAATTAAAAAAAAAATATGTAAAATAAAAGATAAAAACGTGTTTTAAATTTTGTCGGTAATTGGATATGGTAACTTTTTAGGTTCTCCATCTACCGACACAATTTGTCTTTAATAGGGTTTTATATAATTGACTTTTTATCAATTATTATGTCCTTTTTTCCTACCAATATCACTTTGATTTAAAATTTATTTTTTAAAGTTTATAATAAGTCGAATTACCGGAACTTAATACTGTCAGGTAAACCAATACAGTGAAAATTAAATTAGGCTGTCGGTAGTAGGTTCACACAGATGTCGGTGATTGGAATCAGGCTATTCCATATTAAACCATGTTTTGATTGTTATTTTTTAATTATTTTATTTATTTTTTCAATGAATAATGATTAAAAAATGGTCAGTTAAAAAAGTGAATTTCAAAGTTTTTTAGCAAATAAATGGACTTTTGCCGGAAAAACCAACTTTACTACGTATGTCGGCAGAAGGAGCAACTGTCGGTAAAATGGTGTTCTTATTTTCTGTTTTTGCTTTTATTTTGTTTTCGGTTTTGCTGATTAATTAAAGATGTATCCGCGACGAAGTTACAATGCTCAAAAGAAAATCCAAGTAAATCAGCTGTTAATCAGGGAATCAGTATATTCAAGGACAATAAATTATTTGCCATTCTCCGCACGACTATCTATACGATAAAATATCAAAGAGGTATGACTCTGATGTGAAAACTGGACCGCAAAGTATTTTAACAAACAAATTAGCCAACTGGGGATTACAAAAAGTACAAACACCCATAACAAAAAGTCAGTTTCTTGACTTAGTTACTAAGCTAGTAAAGAAACGGAATCCTTTTAGTTTAGGTAGGCCACATAGTATCACAGATTTTGCCAGCATCTCGGCCGAATTTGTTGTTAAATGTTACTTTGGATCCTTCAACAAGATTTAATTACGACGAGACAGACTTGTTATCATAATCAGTTCTAGTGAAAAAATGGTAAAAAACAGGTGAATACTAAAATTGGGAACAATGAAAAGGAATATATATGTAACTGCTTTTATAAAAATAGTTGAATTTTGTGAAGATAGCGGCATAATTTGGTGGCTCTGTTTTCCAGTACTACACGCATGTTACATCAGCCATGTGATGTTGGATAATAATTAATTAAAACTATATGTAAAAAATTTTATTTTGTTTGAAATATTCATAAAACATTAGAAATATCAGCTTGTCAGTAGTAGTGGACCAACTGATGTCGGTATTTGGATACGATAAAAATTTAGTGTCGGTAAATGGATACCGAAAAATAATTAATTAAAAATAATTTGATTTATTTTACATGTTAGATTTTTTAATTGTTTTTTTAACAATTAAACAGGTGGATGTTAATATTTTTAAATAATAATTAGAAAAATCCATTTCTAGTAAAACATTTATCCAATGAAGCTACTAAACTGACGGTAGATGGTGCTCTTATCTTAGTATCAAATTATATCATATTAATTATACTGTGGCAGTAATATAGCGTAATAAAATCAAAAAATAAATTTGGATTCAATCTCTTAAGTCAATTTTTGAAAAGTGGTATAGCAAAACAAAATTCAATATAACCGATAAACTTAATAACTACTAATAAAATATTTGGCATGTAAATAATAATTGATCAAATTATTAGAACGGCTTAAGTTGGCGTAAGTCATTTTAATGTCATATGTGCAATATACAGTCTACCTGATTTAGGCGAATAAATTAAAGCAATTTTCTCAACTATAAAAATTCGTAAAAACCTCGGTGATTTTTGGTGGAAGATAGATTTTTGCAAGTTGAATGCAATTGTGATAATATTTCATTTTCTGCTTATGTCGACTTAAACGGTTTTAAGCCTTGGGACTTTTATGGCAAATAGATTTTTACACGAAGAATGCGCTTGTGTCGACTTGAGCGGTTATATATTATTACCATCACAATTATATTTTGTAGAATATTCTAACGGTTCTAGGTGAAACATTTTTAATAATAATGATTAAAAATTCTGTGTATGTTTCATTAGTTTTAATTAACATCATCTGATGATTGTGTAATAACCGAAATCAATCAAATTGTTAATGAAAAGAGTTTTTAATCCTTATCATATATCATATTACATTTTAAATAAATCAATTTCCATGTAATTCATCTCAATTAGGATTATATTATTAGTTTTTCACTTCAAAATTATAAAAAAAAATTAAATCAAATTAAATTCCAATTAATTTAATCAACACATAGCTATTCAAGATCATGATGAATAACTCTAAATTGTATATAATTGTATATATTATTTTTATGTAATATATAATATCAAACAAATCAATTCTTTTGAATTATTTCAACACTCTTTTAATCTTTTCTAATTCCATTAAAATATGCATGTGCATTTTTTCAAATAATTTCATTCAATTCAATGAAAAAATCATATTTTTTTTCACTTCATGTTCCTCTCATAAGTCATCATAAATCCTAAATGCATTCAAATTATAATAACATTAAATTCTTATATTTAAATTTAACGGAAACGGAAGTATATTAAATGCAATTTCTATGTTCATATATATGTAATGTAAAATGTATGAATATACATTATAATATATACTTATATAAATATATGAAAATATCTTTCGTTTCATTCGAATTCACTTAACTCTGTTTTAGAATTCATCATAATTCATGTGAAGAGTTCTAGAGCACATATCAAGTACTAACAATTTAACATTTCTTTGAATTAGATTTATGAACTTTAACCTAAAATGTCATTTAATGTCATTGTCCTTAGATAAGAACGCAAAATAAATGGTAAAATGTATTACAGAAAACAACAAAAACAACAATAAAAAAATATTTATTTTCATATACATTAAAGTAGTAAATAAATCCTTCAAAATAAGATTTTGTATATTGCAACATAGTGTGTACTAAGTATGTATATTTTGATAACATTTGAAAATGTTCTAGGATATCTTATAATAAATGCAAAATATCTGACAAATATTTTTCAACTGACATTAAAAATATGAAATGAAATATGAAGAAATAAAATTTAATATTCAGTTATATCAATCTATATTCTTGTAAATTTTATAGTATAGGTTAGGTATACAGTATAGTTATTTATATATTTGATATGTATATATGATTGTTACTTGAAATGAAAATTAATATAAGTAAATATTTTGTGTCACTGAGTCAATTAATAAATGTTAGAAATAAATATATATACTCGTGTTATGTAGCTACACAATATAAAGTAATATCGCCTAATATATATATGTTACGGTTAATGTGATAAATCCGGTAATTATTAATAATTACCGGTAATTATTAATATTATCCGCGTATTTTGGTAAATATGATAAATAAATAGAATTTATTACATTTACCGTTAATTATTAATAATTACATGTATGGATTGGTAAATTTGATTAAAATTAAAACTATTTCTTTCAATTGTCTTATAATTGTTATTAAAATTATGACAAAATAAAAAAAAAAAAACTAAAATTTATATTTTGATGGTTAAATTAATAATTTCTGTCTACGAAGTTAATTTATTTATTTTTACAGGAAAAACTTTTATGACATTTGAAATTATACTTGATATTTGACTTTTTACATTTGCAGCTATTTAAATTACAATCGAATTTACAATTACAGTATGGAAATCCTTGACCATCTAGATTTGAATTTATTCATTTTTAAAGTTATTATCAATAATTACCGGTAAATGTAATTAATTCTACTTATTTATCATATTTACCGAAATACGCAGATATGACTAATAATTACCGGTAATTATTAATAATTATCAGATTTATCATATTAACAAGCCACCGCTACTTATTTATTGAAACCCTGTTTTCGCAGACGGCAGGTAAACACAGATGGCATTATTTTATTGAAACATCAAATCTTTTTGAAGTATTTAAGTCTTTGGACCTTTGGAAAATTTTTTTACAAATTAATTATCAATAACCTGTCTTTCAAAAAAATACAATTTAAACACTTGATATAGGTTTTCGGCCCATTTCCTGGGACTCCGGACCTATCGTATTCATCGCATTTAAAAGCCATTGTTCTGATGATAACAAAAAAAAAATTTATGACCTTTGGTCCCGATTTCCGGACCGTTCAACCTATCCAAAAAAACGTATTTATAATATTTATTACATTTACCTAAGATGGGTGAGAATTATTAATAATTACCGGTTTATGTGATAAATTAAATAAATTCTGTCTAAATTAATCACGTTAACCATTCTATTTGGTAATTATTAATAATGACCGGTTAATATTAATAATTACCAATTTATTACTTTAACCGCAACATATACATAAATAATAATTGTGCAATATTGATAGTGTAGTAAATGAATCGAATTGAATTTAAAATATTATTATCGAATTGTATTATTTTAGTATCGTATATCTACTGTTCAAAATTTTCTTCGTATTTATTTGCGAAATATAGATGAAGAAACTGAAAAGAACATGTAAATATAATGGCAGTAGGTCGACTGACGAACGTAGTAAACAATAAGACTAAATCAATACCAACCCTCTACCAGGATGAAATCCGAAAAGATGGTATGAATGTAGGACGTTGTCTTTATGAAATTAGGATTAGACATATTGCAAAAAAAAACAGGCACTAAATACTTAATAAAAAAGTATTTATTTGCTTTGCTTTGCAAAGGAAAGAGACAAACAGCTTAAGCGTATATTAACGAAGATATCCCACAAAAATGATCTATTTTAAAGATGTCAGTAGTGAATCGATAGGGCAGCTACACCAAATCTATGTCACTAGAAGATCCCAGATTCGAATCCCGTTATACAAAAAAAGTCATGTTGTACAAAAAAATAATTTTTCCAATTATTCAAATATATAAAAAAAAAAAAATAATTTGTAATACAATTTGCTTATCATTTAAAAAAAAATTAATGCTTGAACTTAGTGGTTTTTTGATCAGACTCAGGATATTCTTCAATGGTATGCTGGATAGCTCCAATTGTTCTGGGAATGCCAGGTGACAAAGTTTGCTACGAGTGATCCATTCGTATTCACAAATCCAATGTTCAATAGATTCTTCCACTATTTCATATATTCTGCATGAGTTATTTTCGGTTAAGTCCATTTTATAAAGATACTTTTTTACTAGGCAGTGGCCTGTTACTATTTCTGCCATGATACGAATCTTTTTTACCCATTTTTTTTTTTTTTATACATAGCCGAAGCACTAGATGGGGACATTTTATACCGATTGGTACGTTTGGCTAGGGTGGGAAAGCCCATTGAAACTTAGATTTAGAATTTAAGTTAATTTGGACGAACGTTGGCGGCATGAGCATTTTTGTTTGGCAATTTTCAATTGGTTGTTGCTCAACCCAATCTTTTAACTACATTTGAGCAGTGCTCAGGGGAATCCCACAGAGCAGACTTGACCCTATGAAAGACGTATCCGATACCTTTCCTGCTAAATAATCTTCATATTCTGCTTCCCGTTATCCCAAAATGCTCTGGTACACACATTATTGTGACTTTACTTGTTTTTGACAAGGCTTTCAGTATATCTAAAGAATTCCATACTAGCTTTGATGTAATTTTGTATGAATTGATAACTATAGTATGACTAAAAGCTACCTGTTAGGCTTTCCATCCAAGAGAAATACTATTAAATATCAATTCATGAAACAAAAATATATTGGAATTGTATATTAAAATTTCCTAAAGGACATGTAGATGAGCCTCCTAAATTTTGCTAAACATTCTTTGGATAAATGCAAATGTTTATTTACCCTATTGACGGCAAGTACCTAAGAAAATTTTATCATTCTACTAGCATTGGAAAGAAAACACGAGTGGTATAACTATTTGTGCAAGACACACGAATGGTGGATTATTATGTTTTGAGGAAGTAATTCTCATTGTGGAAAATTGCTCAAGCGCAAAAAAAAAGTCCCATCAATTACTTTCTTTGTTAGCACTTGTGACTATTTTATAACTTCAATTCATTGCGCTACAAACAAGATATGCACCGATACAAAAAACTGCATTACTAAGTCGTATTTCAAGTTTATTGAACAAAGTGCTTTAGATTGGCCATCTCAGAGTGCTGATCTTAATGTAATTGAACATTTTTGACATTATAAAATTGATATTAAAGTACCACGAGGTCTGAAACTTGGAAAATCATTGAAAATACTTGGAAAATTTCAATTTTGAAAAATTTAAATGATTCAATGTCTATATTAAAAGGTTCTAGAAGGTTGTAGTAGCGTCAGAAGGAAATACTTCTTCTTATTAGGCATCATATAATAGATCCAACGTAATTTAAAATCATTTTTCAAAAATAGTGTTTCAGTTATTGTTTATGCATAATGCGGTGCAACAGGTGCACAATTAATAATTTTTGAGTAATAATTTATTGTACAAATAGTTTATGTAATTTTGTTTTTTCTGCTATTCATCGAAATTAATTATTTTAATTTATTATGTATATATATATTTTTGTTTTAGTATAAATCTAATAAATTTATAAAATTAAATACATTAGGTTTTATATTAGCATAAAATAATTAATTAAAGGTTTTTACTTCCCATTTTGTCCTTTGCAAAATAAATTTATTTTAAATATTTAATTAAGTTTAGTCCAAATAATTACAAATCAAAGGTGTAAATATTCTAGTAATATAAGCTCTTGAAATATAGAATTGAAATATATGCAAATAACATATTGTACAAATACATTAAGGCAATGAATAAAATAATAATAATAATATAAAATTAAATAAATTTCTGTTACTATTTAGTAAATTACAGTTAATTTTGTTAGCGTTGCCAACAAAAGTTAATTCTTCTATGAACAAATAATTTTTGAGACGAAAGTATGTTGCACTGAAGCACTTTATTATGATGCACCATAAATATGAGGTACATCTGAATGAAAAAATCATATATCGATTCAGATTTTGAATTGAATTACAGGACGATTTAACGAACCCACACACTAAAGAGTATTTTCAGTAATACAAATTTAAAGCAATGTCAAATGCAGGTAAAAATCAATTTTATTAAATTAAAAAATAAAACAAAATTTTTTTTTGTTGATTATTAATTCAGTTTGTCTGAAAAACACTGAAGTTATAAAATTAATTTTCTTTTGCAAAAGTATGCAAAATAATATCTAAAACTAAATTTAATCTGAAAAACAAAAAGGAAATTGAATAAACATTTTCTGCTGAGACTTAATTTTATTATGCTCAAAAATCAAAAATTTTAAATTTTTATTTTTTAAATTCGATACTATCTAATGCAGTACACTTTACATTATATTTTTTATTTTTATTTAAAGAAATTTGTATGTATATGTAAATTTATGATGACAAATTTTTTACATTAATAAAAAAATTATTGAAAATTAATCCTTGGAAAAATTGAGATGAAAAAAAAATAAAAAAAAAAAAAAAAACATAAATAACAAGCCTAAAAATTTCATTGAGTTTTGGATTATGATGATATTGAAATATAAATTTACTTTAAGTTACCCGAAGGATTAATTTTAGTTGAAATGAATTGAGGCGTGATATTTATACTAAGTAAGAAAAATGAAAAAAGAAAAATTGGGAGAGAAATTTTTTTATAAAACACGACCCAAAAAAAGAAAGCAAACAACAATACGATTTGTTTTTATTTTTTCCCTCTTTGGTTTTTGTTATTTTTACCACCTAATTTGATTTATGTGGATTCTCGACGTGTATAGTTAGTTATCTTTGAAATTTTTGAAAGAATTTCTTAATTCATTTCAACACGTTCTTTTAGGTTTTTCTTATAATATTTTATTGTTTTGGTTTTTTTTTACTGGTGTTTTTTGGGAAAAATTTAACAATAATTCAAAGATAACAAAAGAAAATTTGAAGGAAAATTAATAAATCAATTCAAGTGTTTTAGAAAAAAAAAACAAAAGAAAAACAAAAATGTTATTAATATTGTTTGTTATATACCCAATAATATTTATTATTGGGATAATATAAATTAGAAAAAATGTTAGGTATTCATATTATTTGATTCTAATTAGAGAAGAAATGTTTAGTGTATAATATATATCTATGTAATAATGAACTTTATATATTTTGGTTTGAAAATTGTTAGTATTATAGAGTATTGTCTGATTGTACTATATAATCAAACGAATCCGGCCAATACTGAACCAAAAAAAAAATAACTTACTATCACTAACCTTTAAAAAAATAAAATTGAAATTTAAAATTATTATCCACACTATTCAATCATAACTTCATACAGCATTTAAAATAACAAGTTATTCATATAAAATATATATTATATAAAAATACTATCAGAAATTATATATACATAATTATCATAAATATATATAATATCTGATACTTTATAGCTACATATATTATATATAATTTTCAGCATTTATCTGGATGTTTGTAAGTTCGACGGAATACTTCAACACATATACAAATTACAATATATATACAAATTGTATCATCATGTAATTGTCATAAACATAGTATCTGTTTTTAATTGCTTATATATGTCATCTGTCATTTGTCAATTGTCATCTGTCATCTGTCATATGTCATCTGTCATTTGTCATTTGTCATTTGTCATTTGTCATTTGTCATTTGTCATTTGTCATTTGTCATTTGTCATTTGTCATTTGTCATTTGTCATTTGTCATTTGTCATTTGTCATTTGTCATTTGTCATTTGTCATTTGTCATTTGTCATTTGTCATTTGTCATTTGTCCTTTGTCATTTGTCATTTGTCATTTGTCATTTGTCATTTGTCATTTGTCATTTGTCATTTGTCATTTGTCATTTGTCATTTGTCATTTGTCATTTGTCATTTGTCATTTGTAATTTGTCATTTGTCATTTGTCATTTGTCATTTGTCATTTGTCATTTGACATTTGTCATTTGTCATTTGTCATGCGTCATTTGTCATTTATCATTTGTCATTTGTCATTTGTCATTTGTCATTTGTCATTTGTCATTTGTCATTTGTCATTTGTCATCTGTCATCTGTCATTTGTCATTTGTCATTTGTCATTTGTCATTTGTCATTTGTCATTTGTCATTTGTCATTTGTCATTTGTCATTTGTCATTTGTCATTTGTCATTTGTCATTTGTCATTTGTCATTTGTCATTTGTCATTTGTCATTTGTCATTTGTCATTTGTCATTTGTCATTTGTCATTTGTCATTTGTAATTTGTCATTTGTCATTTGTCATTTGTCATTTGTCATTTGTCATTTGTCATTTGTCATTTGTCATTTGTCATTTGTCATTTGTCATTTGTCATTTGTCATTTGTCATTTGTCATTTGTCATTTGTAATTTGTCATTTGTCATTTGTCATTTGTCATTTGTCATTTGTCATTTGTCATTTGTCATTTGTCATTTGTCATTTGACATTTGTCATTTGTCATTTGACATTTGTCATTTGTCATTTGTCATTTGTCATTTGTCATTTGTCATTTGTCATTTGTCATTTGTCATTTGTCATTTGTCATTTGTCATTTGTCATTTGTCATTTATCATTTGTCATTTGTCATTTGTCATTTGTCATCTGTCATCTGCCATTTGCCATCTGTTATATATGTCATTTGCTCATCATTTCATAATGATTGTCATGTTCTTCAAGTGTTAAATTTAGATGGCGCCATAGATCTTTTTACTTTTATTATGTCTTAATTAATTTCATTTTACAATTTGAATGTTACAGTAGAACGCTGCTATGATTGTAAAAATATGAACATATTGTAAGTTTACATTTTATATAGTTAGATTTTGTTTTCATTAAAAAATATTATTTGAATTTAGTATTTCTATATTAATTTAATTTAAAATTATCTTTTTGACTAACTTATATTATAATTAATTGAATACAATAGAATGTCTAAGAATATTGGATTTTTTAGAATTATTGAGGTCTTAGGATAATACATGTTTAAATGTCTAATGATGGTAAATAAGATGTCGTTAAAATGACCGTGTAAATAACCCTTAGGGAATTGAAAATTTTGCACCTTATTACAAATATTCTGGTTATATGGTAATTAAAAGCATTCTACTAATAATTCTAATAAGAGTATGATATTGATAAATTAGTAAGCAAATACATGTTTTCCTTAAACTTGAAATGAAAACTCTTATGAAGGAAGAATTGCTAGAATTTATTCCGTCATTTATGGCAGGTTACAAAACTAGTTTATTAATATACCTACATGTGCTCATATAGTTTACTGGTTTACAATATTCATATTAAACATCATTTTAGCTATATTTTGACATGCCTGAATTTTTTTTTTTTTTATATAATTCCAAGTCTATGGGATGAACACCCTAACTCCTTTTAAACTGAGATTTGGAATACACAATCACATACAATAGCTTTTTCTGTAGAATTTTTGTGCTATAGACTAATTTAAATGTGGAAAACTATATCTATTGTAGAGTACATCGCCTTCATAATAGCATAGTTCCATTTTATTTTTAGTGATAACCAAAACTCTCAACTATTTATCATTTATTTTATCCCAATGATAAAGGGTACTGGACCAGGTCGAAAAATCCAGAAAACAATTTTTGCCTGCGTCGGGAATCGAACCTGGGACCTTTCGGTTAAAAGGCAGGCGTTCTACCTACTGAACCACCCAGCGTGTAACTTAAACTAAAATTTAAAAAGAATAAAATATATATCATATACATTTTATTTACAAAAACAAGCTTTTATGAACTTATTTATATGAAGTAAAAATAAAATACAGTACTTTTTTATTTTGATTTTGTTTTTCTTAATTCTCCTAGTTGAAAATTTTTTATATTATATGATATATATTATTGGTATCACATGACAGCTGAGAAGAAAAAAATGTTGTTGACGTTTTTTTTTTTTTGAATGTGGATAAAAAATTTAAATGAGAATAAAAAAAGCTTTTAGATTTTTTACTCAATTTACAAGAGCTTGTAAATTGAGATAAGATTTTTCAAGTTTTTATTTTATACAGACTTGCCACATCTATATGTAAATTATCTTTGGTCTTAGTGTGCAAAGTTAAACAGCTACTTTTACCTATACCGACTTTAAGAGATCTTGCAAGTAATGTCGTCACTATGGGATTGGCTTGCCACATACCCCCAAATTACGATTTTGAGTTAGAAGTTGATTTTTATGTTTCAAAAATTTTCAGAGATAAATGGGTCACTTCTTCCGCATATTCAAAAATTTTTAAATTTATTGAACTTGGCTTGTCGCATTTCATATACATTTGTAAGACTTTCGTGCATTTATGTAGCAAAATATTTATACAAATTTTATCAAATTTTAAGTTTGTGTTGTTTTCAATATCCAAAATTCAAATATATTAAAAGCCAAATTTTTGGATTCAAGATCAGGATTGTTGTCCTTTATACATAAATTGAAGAGTGTTTAATATACAAGTTAGTCAAAGAATCGATTCTTTGGTTTATGGCAATACGTAAATGTAAAAACTATAAATATTCAAATTCGTAAAATTATGAGATTTATTTGCTGACAGACAAGATAATTGCAGATCGTACACACAGCGATATATTATAAATAGCCAGAACATTCTGGCAAAACATGACAAAAATGCTACAATTCGTGAAGAATTTACACCCAATGTTATGGAAAAATACAATCGTAGCACTACAAATTTTGAAATAACGCAAAAACTACCGAATTTTTCAATTTTGTTCCAAATTTTTATTTTAGGCATTACAGTACTGTTCTTTTACATCACTTTGTATGAACTCAAACTTTTCCGTATTATTTTTTGAGATAATTTATTGTTTAATGGTTTGTTATAAAATATTCTATGTAACAAAATTTATGATAAATAAAATGTTATGACAAAAATAAATTTAATCATAATAAAATATCTCCACCTTATTTTAATCAACCCAGACAAATAATTAGCAACAGAAATTAATAAAAAATAATTATTAAAAACGTAAAATCAAAAACCAAAATTAATTTTGTATACAAAATTTTAAATAAAATCTGTTGCAAGACTATACTTACTACTGCGGCTAAACACACATACCAAATCTGCTGCAAGATTCCGTTTATAAGACAATATAATTTTCGCATCCTCAACAAATTGATTTGGCTTTGTTTTGTGTACCACAACGTATACCAAAATGTTAATTTATAATAATATGTTTTGATATTTAAATCTAATTTTTATTACACACTTACAGAGTTTATATATACACCAAGATGCTAATTTTTTAATGTTTCAACTTTAACATTTAAAATCTAATTTTTACAGTTGAAATCATGTCATTGTAAACATATTATGCTGAACTAAATTTTTATTTAATATTGTCTGAACCAAAATTTATTTACTTTTAAAATCTTTTCTTTGATGATACATTTTCAAGTGTATATATCTACTCTCTTAAAACGTGTAGAGTGTTGTTAAAAATAATTCTCTTTCAAATATATAAAGATATATCTTTGTATTCCTTTGTAAATATCCTTATAATAAAAAGCAAGGATTAATGTTGATTCACAACAAATATTATGTCCTAAAAAATACAATAACTTTACAAAAAAAAAAACAAAAAAAATGAATAGAAACAAAACAAGAAAATAAAAATTCAAATTAATCCTTAAGGATAAAATTAATATAAAAAAGAACAAAAGAAATAAATAAATAATCCTAATAAAACATTGAACTTTTACACAAGGTGTCTTTACTTATATGAAATGAATTTCAAAATTAAATTTAAGGGTTTCAAATCAGTAGACGGTGAATTATTTTTAATTTTTTGTGTTTTTTTTTTGTTTTTTTTGTTTTTTGAAAATGTGAAATTTTAAAAGAAAATTAAAATCTATATAATTTCTAACCAAAAATTAACTTTGTCTGTTTGTCTAGTCAATGGTTATAGTTCTGATGATATACATACATACATTCAATGTAATTTTCTAAAAATGATAATTACTATTCATTGGATATGTTTGTACATATGTAATACACATATATATTATACATGAGATGACAAGTTTCACTATTGTTCTATTATTGTGTTTTCCAACTTTAATCTTAAGTAAATTTTTCTAAATGAATTATTCAGACAAACTTATTTATTAATATTTATTTTAATACAATATTAAAGTATTATTTTTCCAGGACATCTTAATGCTTCAAGACATCTCTGCAACAAAATAATAAAATTATTGCGATAAACATTGTTTTTTTTTTTTTTGGAAATTAAAAGGACATGTTGTCAAATTGTAAATGATTTAATTGTAATTGAGTATTGATTTAAATTTTTTTGAGTAAATTTATATTGTAGAGAGGGCGTTGCCCACCTTAAACAACAATAATATTGAATTTTATTCAATTAATATAAGTCATATAGTTTGGTGTACTACTTCAAGCTAAACTCTATGTTAAATTTGCTAATATGTATATTGCAGTTTATTGAATTAATATAAATAGTATAGTTGGGTATTTATTGGATACTCTAATTAATATAAGGGGCACCATATTGGGTATAGTATTTCTAGTCGAACTTATTTATAAAAATATTTTGTTATTGTATTCTAGTGCACAAATACTGCTCAAAATATATTAGCTACGCGTTTGGAGTGCAAGAAGCAATGGACAAAATATTGCAGTGATTAAATAGTACAAAATGTTATATTGATGACGTTGTTATTGGTGGAAAAACGTTCAGCGAATGTAAAATTAATTTGTATGCAGCAATGGAGCGATTACAAAGGGAATAATCAACGCTGGCAAATTCAAATTTTTTGAACAATCGGTAGGTTACTTGGGACATATACTTTGTGCTGAGGGTATTCCGCGTCCAAATCTGAAGTAAGTAAAAGCGATTGTTTAGACATCGGAACCTAAAAATGTAACTCAACTTCAATTTTATTTGGGTTTAAATTAACTTTTATGGATGTGTAAATTACTATTATGGTACCTGCCAAATCTCTCCACCAAACTTACTGTACAGATTGTTATGAAAAAATACAAAATTTGGTTGGGACTCAAAGTGTGAAGAAGGTTTTGTTAGAAGTAAAAAACTTTTAATAGAAAATAAATTGTTGGCCTATTATGATCCGAAAAATAAAATTGTAGCCAACCTTATCGGGTGGGAGCTGTCTTGATGCATGTAATAGATGGTAACGACAGGTAAATACAACTCAACAGGGGTATTATCAACTACATAGCGAAGCGTTAACTATAATCTTTGCCGTTCAAAGATTTCACAAATATATTTATGGTAGATTATATTTGTAATTATCAGCGATCAAAAGCCATTGAAGCAGATTTTAACCCAACGCCGGCTAGTCGAGACTAACATCTTCAATATTGTGAGGTACACGCGTCGGTTTGAATTCCATCCGCGTCGCCAATATTATATTTGAACCGGAGGCAATAACTAAAACACGTGAGTCCCCAGCTACACAGCGTTTATTAAACTGATCACTATAATAATAATTGCATACCTATTTACATTCTTAATATATAAAATTTCATACATAACAGTATATAAATAAATTATTTTAAAAATTTATAACTAATGTATTTAATTGGATATTTACAAAATAATATTTGTAAGCGTCGACAAAATGACAAAAAATGACAGCCCATTACCCATTACGTTTTAATGTGCAAGTTTTATTGTTTGTATAGAGGCTCAATATTAATTGAACATTTACAATTTGTCTAAGCTATTTCGACTCATTTTTGTATATTTTTGTAATTGTGTAATCTAATTAAAACCCACAAAATATCATTAAATTAATATATACCTATCTCTCTGTCAAATTGAGTTATATAATAATGTTATACTAGTATTTGCTCGCTTCTTGAAATATGATAAAAAATCATATTAAATTCCATTATAAATCGTTATTGTATTTCAATTTATTTTTGGTATCTATATAATTTTTTTTTATTGACTTATCTTAGACAATAACCACATAATATGTAATAATCTATGATTAATGATATTTGAGTACTGATGAGATGGAGATTTGGGACTACCGATATTTAGATATAAACAGTATAATATGTAAAAATACCCTGTACCTACAATTAAAATGTTTGTATGTTCAGATGTATATGTGTAGGTGGGATGAAATTTTAAATTCAAATTTCAACTTAGAAATTAAAAATTGTCAAAACAAAATATTTAGTTTCGCTACGTCTCCTTTTAAGTATTTATCTTTTAAAATAATAATAATAATAATGGAAATCGGTTATGAAATGATTCAGATGTTTGTACCGTACTTTATTTAATTTACAGATGAAGTATAATAATAACTAAACAACAAGTTGACCATTAAAATATCCAAGAGATATAACATACCGTTAGTTTTATTCGATTAAAGCAATAAATATTTATACATTTTCACGACATGATTCTCATGTCATAATTTTTGTGTCACAAGGGTTAAAACTATATGTTTTGTTGGTCCTACACTTCTTATATAATGAGTCCGATATCCGATGCAACACGTATGGTGTGAATTATTAATGAATAAAATAAGTCAAAATATCCCCAAATATTTGAAAAAAAAAATTGTGGCTGAAGTGAACACTTTTTTTATCTCCTTTTCTTTCTCTCAAATTTGTTTTATTTAACTGTCGAAATATAAAGCAAAAATAAAATTTGTCTAAAATTGTTCTCAAAAACATTTATGACCAAAATTATCAATTCAGAACTGTTTCGGACAATCTACTGAACCGGTGTTGCATCAAAACACATTTGGACAAAAAATTCCAATTAACAAATTAAAACAGTGTTCTTTTTTACTCTAAATTGTTCTAAATCCAGCTAAACCAGTTTACTGAACAAACCAAATATGAACTAATTTTAATTAAAATATTCAAAGACAACACTGAGTTATTCTGAAAGTGCATATACTGAAATCTGAAATATATATTCGAGTTGTTTAACTACTGAGAAAAAATAAACTGAAATTAATTTTTTTCTGAAATTTTGGTATGAATTTTTTGAAAAATCTTCCTATTTTAACATTTTCCAAATGTTTTGAATATTCAAGAAAGTGTTCCAAAAACTTCTTAAAGATTGATTACATCAGAACCTTTTATGAAGTTATTAGACTGTAAATTTATTAAATTATTTACACTACTTACATTATTTCTATGAAAATTAATTCGATTACACTTACTGAGATATACAACAGACCCTACAAATTATATGAGACATGAAAAAATTTTAATTTTTATATCAAATTTTGTACTTAAGTTTTTTATATAAATTACATTAAATAATAAATTATCTCTCATTACTCCAATTACCTTAATGTCATTAATTAACTAAACAATTTGTATAACACATTGCCAAAAAATATTTTATATGCAATCCATTACATGTTAAGTATTTTTAATTTTTTACAGTTATTGTAAAAAAAAAAATGATTTTGAAAATAAATTCAAAATTTGCTCCTTCCAATTAGACGAAGTCAATTGCAAAAGAAAATAATCACCTTAAAAAAAAAAGAAAAATTAAAAATGAAATCCTTGCATTGAGCAAATAAAAAAAAAATCAAAAAAATCAAAACAAAAGCTACCAAAATCTTTAACTAAGGATTTTTTAATTAAATTCCTTTGAAATAAAAAAAAAAAAAACAAAAAAGGATTTCCAGATACCCTTATACAACATAAAATAAAATAAAAACAACAAAAACAAAAACAAAAATTATGAAATTTCCAGAAAAGGTTAATTTTTAAGGGTCTTAAAATTTTGAAAATCACACTAAAGTAAGCTTTTTTTTTTGAACAGATCCTATTTATTTTTGTTTTTGTATACTATTTTCAACAGCAATAAACACAATAACAATCTTAGAAAAGGGTATAAAAATATGCAATGTTATATAATATCCTTTTGATCTATAATTTATTAGAAGATATAAATTCAAAATGAAATTTATATATATATACAAGTATATATGGATAACAAGTTAATGTACAGGTCTGCAACAAAAAATAAAATAAATAAAAAATAAAAATTAGACTTAATAAATCTTAAATCCAAATTGTAATCAAATTTATCATCAAGTATTTGAAATAAAAAAGATATAGAAAATATTTAAAGGATCTCAAGAATTTTATTATTTTTATTCAATATTAGAAACCAAGAATGTCACAAAAACAAAGAAAAAAAATTTTTTTTTGTATTTCAATATTTCAAATTCAAAATGATTTTTTTTATTTTATTCAAGATAGAAAATATTGAATTTAATAAAACGGTTAGTACGATGGTAATCAATTAGAGACAAATTTTAAATAAAAAAAATGTTCGAATATATTTTTTTTAAATAAAAAAATTCAAAAAATATTTGTTTAATTTAGAAAAAAACTAATTTTTTCTTCTAATTTTGACTTAGATGATAATTTTTCATTTATTAATCAGATTTTTATTTTTAGTAACAATTTAAATTAAATAATTTCATTTTTGCCAGCTTTTCGTTCACAAATAATTTTTAATAACTTGCTCTTATTCATGTCAAGTTCATATATTTTCTGTTTTCGTACAAACATTTTATCTAACATTATGTTCTACTGCCTGAAGTCAAATGTTAGAATTACACACATAGCATTTTTTAACAGACCTTGAACTACCTAATTTATTTTCTCCTTTTTAGTACATTTGAAGTTGCTACCAAAACTGTGTAACCCTTGGAAAAAGCTGTGTTTGTAAAACTTTTTTGTTTTTTGTATTATTTACTTCTTAGTCATGAATTAAAAAATCTTCCTTTTTGATTAAAATTAACTATTGTAAAATCTGTAAAATAAATTTTAACAATAAAATTTTAATCGATATACACAATAAAATATCACATCATTTCAGTTATCTCTTTGTTGCATTGGTGTTGATGGTGTTCTTTAAAATGTATTAATTTGTAAAATTATATAAATTGCTATAAATTTCGTGTATCTGAAAAGGAAATACTTATCTTTAATAAATTTTCTTTTAAAACCTATATTAATGTTATCCTACTAACTCATTTTTTTTCGTACTAAAAGTCCAAAAAATCAAATGCAATAATCCATAAATAATGTAAAAAAAAATTTGACTCAAAAGAGAATCGAACTAACACAAAATTATATATACATTATTCTGCATTTATCTGGATGTTTGTAAGTCCGACGGAATACTCCAACACATATACAAAATGCAAAATGTATACAAATTGCTTTCGTACTCTTTTTTAACCACTGTCTACCATACTGAACCTTTGCAGGAAAAATTGATTGCATGAAATAAATTTTTTTAATTTAATGTTAGTGTTCTTCGCAATTAATAAGGAAAGATAATAATAAAATAAACAATTTTTTTGATTTATAATAATAAGGAATAATAGAAATTTTATCAATAGTTTAATATGGTATAATAACAAAAAGGTAAACAGCATTTAACACCAAAAAAAACATATGGCACTTAAAGGTTATTCTTATTACTTAAAATTATACACAATATGCGTATGTGTCTACATATTTTTTTTTTTATCATAGCATCATAGTTTCGCTACCGTATGCATTGCCTATACTATAGTACTGTAGGTATATATACTCTAGCCAGAAATGTGATGCGATGAAGAGTTAAAACTGTTATTTATTTTTATTTTTTTTGTTTTTTGTTGTTGTTATGATAATGATCATAGCATCACAGTTTTGCCATACCGTATGCATAGCCTGTATAGTACTATAGGTATATATATATATATACTCTACCCAGAAATGTGATGCGATGATGAGTTAAAATTGTTATTTATTTTTTTTTTTTTAAATATATATATGTATATATCTATATGTAAATTTATGATCTTATATAAATATATAATATTTAGTATGTATTATGGGGTTAGGTTTTGGTTCTGCTGATTTACACATAAAAACAATAACAACCTATACATTTTTAAAGAAATTAAATTAAATGAAATTTTGTACTATATTTTTTATTTCTTATCTTTGTAAATTGATAATTTTTAGGTATATTTGTTTTCTTCAAGTGTGTAGAAATGTAGAGAGTGTAGAATTTTTTTTAATATAGTAGGTAGGTATATATAGGTATCGGTTAAACCATATTGATGGTTGTTCTTCTTTTTAATGTATGTTATAAATAATAATTATGTATGAATTTTAACATGAACAGTTCGATAATGAATTTTTTGAAATGAAATGAAATTTTAAATAACCGATCAATGGTTTACACACAAGTTATGAACAGTTTTGTAAATACCTATTTATTTGCAGTAAATTTTTTTATTTTAATTTTTTCTCCAACACGAGTTTTTATGTATACCTACAGTATTCTTGTTTTTTTTTTATATTTACAATTTTATTTATTTTTGTTTTTAAAATTGTTTTCGTTCAAAGTTGTGGCTCATTATAAAATATTATTTGTTCGCTATAAACTTTGACGCTAAACTTACGCAGCGAATGTTATTGAATATTAACAGGATTGACTTGATTCTGAATTGTACGATAAATTTTCAATGTTGGGAAAAAGGATGTCGCTACCCAAGTAACACAAATAGGTTGTAATAACGTCGTACTATCGTTGGCTAAATAACTACTGGTCGGCTACATGACGTTGAAATAACTTTTAAACAACGTCATTATTACGTTATTGGGGAATAATTATTGAGTCGTACCGTAGTGAAAATGACTTTTATCCGACTACTCAACCGACTATGAAACGACCAAATTAGAGATAGATAGATTATAATATACAGTGTATGTATTTACTTTTTAATGAAAAAAAAACTTTTATTTCTAAAATATTTTAACAATAATGTTGTCCTTTTTTCTCTCACTATAATTAAATTATAAATATGCTAATGTATTATAATTTTATAAATATGAATTTATTATTGTAAATTATAATTATTGGAAATATTTTCACGAAAATTGTGCAATATATGACATCTTTTTGCAAACGAACAAAGATTTTTCGCGAAAATAAACATTTTATTGAACTAAAAATTTATGAGCCTTAAAATTTGTTTAAATTTAAAAATTTTTAAAATTAAAAAAAATATATTTTTTCTTATTATTATTTATTATTTGCTCAGATCCATATAAAATTTTTTCAAAACAATCCACTTATTAAAATAATAAAAACAATTTACTCGCATTAGTATTAAATTTGGAATTAAAGGCTAAAAATTTTTTTTTTATTTCCTCATACAAAATATATTTTTCAATAATAATTTTCGCCATATATAAAATGGTGAAGTTATAAATATCCTAAAAATGACAAAGAAATAATCAAAAAGTTATCAAGAGTCATTATATAAAAACGGATCTCAAATACAGAGTGGTAAACTGGTCCTTTAAATCGAATGAAAAATCTCTGGACAGTTTTAAAAATGAAAACTAAATTACTTTTTTTTTATATAATTCCAAGTCTGTGCACAGAAATATGGTAAAAATAATTAACATTAAAAATTTGTTATCCACCGAAAGCTATGCCATCCCGGCACGCTACAACTAATAATTGATGTAAGCTTGTTTACGAGAAAGTTCTTGTTATTCTCCATGAATATATGTAGCAAGAGTACGCCGGAAACATGTCAAAGGGGCAAAAAACTTCCAACATTGAAATTTTCTTAAACAAAATAATATCCTATAAATCAATTTTTTAAAATAATAGAAAATCAGGACTAAATTTTCTTTGTGGTGGAGCACACCAAGTGAAACAAATTGAATAGCCCCAAATTAAAAGAGATATTACATTTTTCCTTTATACCATATTTCTGAGCACAGACTTGGAATTAAATAATTTAGTTTTCATTTTCATTTCTAAAACTGTTAAGAAATTTTTAATTCGATTTAAGGAACCAGTTTTCATCTCTGTATTTGACATACGTTTTTATATAATGTAGTTTTCTGTTCATAACTTTTTGGTTATTTCTTGGTCATTTTTAGGATATTTATAACTTCACCATTTTATATATGGCGAAAATTATTATTGAAAAATATATTTTGTATGAGGAAATAAAAAAAAAATTTTTAGCCTTTAATTCCAAATTTAATACTAATGCGAGTAAATTGCTTTTATTATTTTAATAAGTGGATTGTTTTGAAAAAATTTTATATGGATCTGAGCAAATAATAAATAATAAGAAAAAATATATTTTTTTTAATTTTAAAAATTTTTAAATTTAAACAAATTTTAAGGCCCATAAATTTTTAGTTCAATAAAATGTTTATTTTCGCGAAAAATCTTTGTTCGTTTGCAAAAAGATGTCATATATTGCACAATTTTCGTGAAAATATTTCCAATAATTATAATTTACAATAATAAAATCATATTTATAAAATTATAATACATTAGCATATTTATAATTTAATTATAGTGAGAGAAAAAAGGACAACATTATTGTTAAAATATAATCTGCCTATCTATTTTATTCTAATTTGGTCAATTTATAGCCGATTGAGTAGAGGAGTCGGATAATGGTTATAAAATATAAGCCATTACGACGTTATAAGCAAGTCGTCGGTATAACGTTATTTCGGACACCCTTAAGTTTTAATAGTTGCGTCATAGTTATAAAATGTAAAAAAAGTTGTGAAGTAGATATAAAATAACTTTGTGACAACTGATAGAATAAAACGTCGTATTGTAGTCGAAATGACGGATAAATTATAACTTTTACAGTTTACACTATAAAGTTATTTTTTTTAAATTTACGACGTTATAACGACGTTGGTATGGAGATATTTAACTTAATAGTTATTTGGTGTTACTTGGGTAAAATGATCGAGTAAATGACCCTTAGGGACCCCCAAGTAATGACCCCAAAATTTTGCACCTTATTACAAATATTCTGTTTATATGGTAATTAAAAGTGTTATAATACAAAAATAAAGGTATGATAAATTAGTAAGCAAATAAGTATTTTTCTTAAACTTGAAATGAAAACTCTAATGAAGGAAAAAAATGCTAGAATTGATTTTGCTTCCGTCATTTATGGCGGGTTACAAAGCTAGTCCTCTTATATTAATTTAATATCATCAAACATTTTATAAAGCGCGACGATAATATACATACATTTAAATGATACATCAATATATAGTGTCAACTGCATCTGTCAACTGTCAATACATGTATAAGTAATAAGTATACAATATACATAATTACGAAAGTTTTCGTGTGTGTTGAAATAATTGAGAAGAGAATAATAATTGAAATTTAAAAATTATTTTTTTTTTGTTATTATACTATAAAAATTAATACTATAAATTTTATAATATAATAACAAAAAAAAAATTTTTTTTTAAATAATAATTTAACTCAAAAGATAATCGAACTCACAAACCTTGTAATATTAATATGACGACTTAACCAACTGAGCTAACAACGGCTTAAAAATATTTCTACAAAATACAAATATAAAATAAGAATTTATTTTAACCCCTACATTGCCCAATAAAATAAATGAATAAATAACAGTGCAAGGAAAAGAAAAGCAAGTAAAAATACTTTGAAAGGGTGTTGAATTTAACTTTAAATAATTAATTTGTGACTAATCGAAATAATTTACATTTTTATCCTATCTTACATGCTAGCAGTCCTTATATAATATTAATTAACACTATTCCGAATTTTTTTTTAGTTTTTTCCAGCTTTTAAAGGACTATGAATATATTAAATTTTTTATTTTTTATTTTTTATTTATTTACTCAATTATTAGTCAGACAGATGATATTTTTTCGTTCCAATTCCAGTTATCGTAAATAGGACGGTGAAAAATTGAATGGAAAACGACCTTTAAGTTATATACTAATATTTTGAATTATGAAATTTGAAATTTTGGATTATGACATTAAATTAATAGTAGTATCCCACCTTATTTTTGAATTTATATGAAATTATTTTTATTTTGAATGACACTAAATTTTTTTTGAATTTTCTGAATGCATCTTATTTAATATTTGTTCTTTAAGATATATTTCTACCTTGTATTATTCTGTAGAAAGGTATTTTGTACAAATATACAGGAAGAATAATGAAATAAAAATTAATAAAAAATAAATAAATATTAAATTGCATTTTAAACTGCTTGTTAAACTATAGGAAATTACAAGCTCAATGATGCATTGTAACCTATTCTGTATTGTGCATCAGAGGACCCATTTATTTGCTATTTCTTTCATATTTTTTGCATGAATTAAACGAAAACTATGACTTCAGCTTTGCCAATACAATGTTTTATTTTGTGAATTAGAATAATTCAATTTGTTTTTGAGAGTAACAGTAAGTAATATGAAGGTATACACGAAGGCAGCGTTTATACGTTTTTGAATTGTATTTATAACGTATTGTTCATTAAAGTTTGACATCCGACTTTGTTATAGAATATCATTATTTTTTTTTTAAATAATAATGCTCGACACGCGTTTTTGTATTTCGCAAGTTGAAAAATTGAATTTTGCGAGAAAAGGAATTTATAAACTTCTAATTGTGTTATGCCAATATATTGAAAGATATACATTTAAAAAAAACAAAAAATGTGTATTAAATATTATTATTATTTATCAATACAAATAATACTTAGAATAATTGATTTACTATTTAAATATTTATATTTTATAAATGTTCTGAAATTACACTGAATATTTATATTTGTTTATAAGTATTTATTATTAGTACTCGTCACGCATGTTAATATCTTCGTATTTTAGAAAGTGGATTTTGCATGAAGAAATATAGTATACTTTGCAACTATATTTGTTTATCTTTGAGATATGTAATTAAAACTTTTGAAATGAAATTTGATGTAATTGCAATAAAATTTGTAAATGTAATAAAAATAAGTAAAACAAAACCTTCATGAAACAAAATTTGATGTCTAAACGCTCCCTGACAAATACTATTAATAGAGACGTACATTTCAACAAAATGTGGCGAACAGAGATGTCGCTGGCAGTATAAATATGAAATTAAATGCATTTAAACTAAATACATACCACACCCACATTAAAAACACATTAAAATAGCCATGGTTTAATTTTTAGTAGTCATTGTAGCCGTTTTTAGTGTTTTTTTAGCCCTAACTATTTCAAAACTCAAAATAAAAAAACAAAAACATTTATTTATATAATTTATATTTTTATTTCACTTCTTTTAAATTTTGGTTTTGACGTTTTGGTATGATTAGATAGGACCATTATAGTGAAGGTTATGATTGGTTATCGCTTTGTTATATATTTATTATATATTTAGGGGTAAAGCCAATTATTATGCTTTTTGTCTTGTTCTTCAGTTTTTATTGTTATATTGTTATCCCGCTAGGGTCTCTGATGTAGGTAAGGGTAGTCTGGGATTTTTCTTTTTAAAGTTTTTTTAATTTTTATGTGTACTAAATTTGCCGTGTATTGAATTGGAACTTGATAATAATGTCATAACATATTTTGTTTTTCTTGTTCTTAGCAGATCGTAAATTTCGGCTTATGATTCTCCATGTACAATATTATATTATTTACTCAATGCTACTGCGCATTTGAATTTATACTTTTGAATTATTTGTTAAAAAAATAAATAAATTTCAATTATTGGAATTTCTGAACATGATTGAGGTAAAAAATATATTTTCTAAATTTACCATTTGTTTTATCGGTAAGTTTTTTTGCTGTAATTTCGTAATATCGTGATATTTTAACAAAGCTATTTTATCTATATAATAATTCTGATAATTCGGTTTTTGTCTTTGCTACTTTGTTTTTTTTTTTTAAATTAATTCATATAATCAGATATAATCAATGCTATTGTTCAATAGGTGAATTGTTTTTAGGTTAATTTTAATTTGTTTTTGGTTTTATTTGGTTTTATTGTTTTGTGGTTTATGTCTTTAAATTAAATTTTCCACACTATCGTAATTCGTAATAGTTCTAATAAAGTTGTCTAATCTAGTTGAAAAAAGCTTTGTGTTGTAAAAGCTTTGTGAAAAGTTTAACCGAAGTTTAAGCGTATTATTATATAAGATGAATGTTAAAGTATTAATCGTGACATTTTAATTTTATTAGTAAAAATAATATCAATGTCACGATTTTTAACCAAATGCTAAAACATTTCAAAAATATTTTACTAATCATTATTTGCTGTAGTACAAAAAGATTGGTGAGAGCCTTGATCATACTCACAAATTTTTTTTTATTTATTATATTTTGTAATTTAGAATTCTTTACAATATTACAGCAAGTGGACTAATGTCTGTTTTAGACAACTGTCTTTCATTTGTTAATTTCAATTGTTCTTTTTGTACATTTTTAACAGCTGTATGGCTTCAGTTTTACTTCCCGGTATGATAAATATCAAATTTAAAAACTTTGTAATATAAAGTAATATTCACAATTCAAGTCCTCGACTGAAGTTTTCAAATTTCTCAAAATTATTTAAATAACTTTTAAATTGGCACAGATTGAACATTATTTTCAAAACTTTTTATTCCCGTATATGAAAATATAAACAATTTTGAAATTTTATCTAATACGAAGAAATATCCTTTATATCCTTTTTAAATAAACTCAAGTTAAATTGCAAATTCTGTCCATTTCAACAACAGCAACAAATAAATTTAAATAAAAATTCATAACGATTAAAATAATTTAAGGCTTAACTTTAGGCCAAAGTTATTTAAAAAAAAAAAAAAATATGGCAGTTAAGATTTTTCATAAAATTTATGATAACTTTCTTTATTCCACACAAATGAAAATCTGCAAATTTCAATGTAAAACAAGATTTTTTTTTTTTTTTCAAAACTTTAAATTAGAAAATAAACTAAAATAAAAGAAATTAAAAAAATATCATCTTTGGTAAGTAAGTGAGGCGAATGTTCGCTGTTACACAACTTTAATGAAATGAAAAATAAAAAACTTTTATATAAGAGAAAAAAAAAACTTTTTAAATTTAAAAAAAAAAAAAAATTATTTAAATTTTGCAAAAATTTTTTTTTTTTTTTTTGTATAGAAAAATAAAATAGTATTTCGCTTGCAATAATTTCAATATGAAATTTTTATTTTGTTGTTGTTTTTTTTTTTTCTTTCTTTGTTTTCATCCCTTTGAAAGATGCAAAAATACCATTCAAAAAAACAACTACGAATCCACTAAATGATAAACAAAAACAAAAAAAAAACAATAAAATGTGCAAAAAAAATTCTTGCATGAATGACTGGGTTAATACATTAATGTCAGTGACAACCAAGTATACTAAAATAAATTTTTCTCAATTCAAAGTTTCAAAGTAGAGTAAAGAATGTCAAAATTGGAATAATAAAATTGAATTTTTTTGTCTCTGTACTTTTTTTGAATTGAATAAAAATATAGCCATATACAGGGAGTTGTTCTTGTGAATACTAAGATATTGGATTTGAATAAATAATGTTTTTTAATAGGGCGTTGTGCCAATCTGTAGCTATACTGAGTATACATATACTTTAGTATGTACAAAGTCTCAGAGGTATTATAATATTTTTTTATATCGGATTTTGGGTTACCTACAAGGCTTAAACTAAAAAAAGTTGAGTTCAATGTTTCAATTTAAATTTTATTCAAATTTTATTTCAATTTCAATTTCAATTTCAATTTCAATTTCAATTTCAATTTCAATTTAAATTTCAATTTCAATTTCAATTTCAATTTCAATTTCAATTTCAATTTCAATTTCAATTTCAATTTCAATTTCAATTTCAATTTCAATTTCAATTTCAAATTCAATTTCAATTTCAATTTCAATTTCAATTTCAATTTCAATTTCAATTTCAATTTCAATTTCAATTTCAATTTCAATTTCAATTTCAATTTCAATTTTATTCCAATTTTATTTCAATTTTATTTCAATTTCAATTTCAATTTTATTCCAATTTTATTTCAATTTCAATTTCAATTGAATTTGATATGCTTGTTCTAACCATTAGGTAACTCTAAATAATTGTATTAAATTGTTTAGAAATTACATTTAATAAAAATAAAATATTTATCCCCCCCCCATCATATATAAAATCAAAAATAACACTGTTAACAAAATGAGTCGTGTATAACCTTTCTATCGCTATCATTTTACTGTGTCATATAGAATAATATTCATAACAACATAAAATATAATACACACACTATATTGTACTAGACAACATACACTATTCGTTTCCTACTGTCATGATACATAAACTACATATAAGAATATATTATTGATTGGGACTGGGGTACAACATTTAATATTGTTATTCACATTATTTTCTTTATAGATTATTTTCAACAGTATTAAATTTTATAAACTTCATTTCTTAAATAAATTTCAATTTTTCACTGTCATGCTAATTGACAGTTGTTCTTACATTGTTTGTAGTTACATGATGAACACACATATTGTTACAATATAAACAAACTAATATTTGAAAAAATATTTTTCCAAAATTTGCTGTCACATTATTTTCTTCTATTGCAAATAATCGTCCACGGTCATATAAATTGTGAGAGAAGTGTGTATAGTATCTATATACATACATACATACATATATTTGTACATGGATAATATAAAAATATTAGAAATTCTCATTTCAAAAGAACAAAATAATTTATACTATTTAGAATATTGATAGCAGCGAAATAAATGGCACTTGAAAAATTATTTGTCAAGAAGTATGAAAATAAAAACAATAATAAAAAAAAAACAAAAACATTAATAAATTTCATTAAGTTAATTGAAAAATTTCAAAAAATTAAATAAGAACTTGACAGTTTTTTTCTGTAGCACATGAGACGGCAGATGTAATTCTATTCTTTACCCAAATTATACAAAATCATATTAGACAAAATTTATAATAATAATAGTTCTAATATCCAAAGTAATATTGTAGATTATAATTTTTAATTGAATTATGTATGCATTTTATAAAACTTTCACAGACTGATGTAGATGCTCTTTTAAGGTAGATATAATTTTTTGAAATTTGTTAACTTTTCATTAAGTTTATTCAATTTTAGATTATAAAATTTTTTAATTCACTTGTAAATAATTAATTGTAAATATTACTAGAAATGTGATTAAATTAAATTTTGTAATTAAATTATAGTGTAGTGAAATTAGTATTAGGGAAAAAGGTGGATTTAATTCAAAATTTTCATTCGGATTTAGTACTGTTATGAATAATAATTTATTGATAAAATGTACCTGAAAAGTTTTTCATATTGTTTGCATTTTTTTATATCTTTTATACTAATTTTGGAATCATATAGAGATTGAGCATGTTAATTGCCATTTCAAGGGTTTTAAAAATCTGAAAAACTAAAATTTTAAAACAGCTCAAAGATGAGCTCAAATTCTGTTACATTGGAGTTAGTTTAAACACAAGTTAAATCACATTTTGAGCTAAACTATCGTAAATTGAGCTGATTATAGTGTTTAGCACAAAAATTGAGAGATAGCTGAAGCTCAAAAGTTAAATCACATTTTACACTATCATAAATTGAGCTTATTGTAGTGTTTAGCACAGAAATTTAGAGTTAGTTCAAGCTGAAAAGTTAAATCTAATTTTGAGCTAAACTATTGTAAATTGAGCTTATTATAGTGTTTAGCACAAAAATTGAGAGATAGCTCAAGCTCAAAAGTTAAATCATCTTTTGAGCTTAATTGTCGTAAAGTGAGCTTATTATAGTGTTTAGCACAAAAATTGAGAGCTAGCTTCTGCTCAAAGGTTAAATCATATTTTGAGCTAAATTGTCGTAAATTGAGCTTATTATAGTGTTTAGCACGAAATTTTGACAGCTTCGAATAACATTTTGAGCTAAATTGTAGTAAGTTGAGCTTATATAGTGTTTAGCTCAAGATTTAAGAGCTAGCTCAAGCTAAAAGTTAAATCACATTAAATCAAATTAAATCACAATTGAGCTAAATTGTTGTAAATTGAGCTTATATAATGTTTAGCATAGAAATTGAGAGCTAGCTCAAGCTCAAAAGCTAAATCATATTTTGAGTTAAATTGTCGTAAATTGAGCCTATTAGTGTTTAGCACAAAAATTGAATGGTAGCTCAAGCTCAAAAATTAAAGCACATTTTGAGCTAAATTGTCGTAAACTGAGCTTATAGTACTTAGATAAAAATTTTAATTGAGCTTGATATTTCAATTAGTTATTTTACAACCCTGTGGGTTTGAAAATTGTTTTGAATTCCTCTTATGCCTTGCCACATTTTTTAATCTGATTTTTAACTTATGGTTTGATCATGTATAGAGATTTGAGTATGTTCATTGCCATCTCAAGGTTTGTAAAAAACTGAAAAACTAACAGTTTAAAACAGCTCAAAGATGAGCTCAAATTTTGAGCTAGCTTATGGTTGAATTGGATCAAATTCTGTTACATTGGAGTTAGTTAAAACTCAGGTTAAATCACATTTTGAGCTAAATTGTTGTAAATTGAGCTTACATAGTGTTTAGTACAAAAATTGAGAGCTAGCTCAAGCTCAAAACTTAAATCACATTATGAGCTAAACTATTATACATTGAGCTTTTAAAGTATGTACCACGAATACTAAGAGCTAGTTTAATCTCAAGTTAGATCACATTTTGACACCTAAATTGTCGTAAACTGAACTAAATTACTTTTTTTTTTGCTATTGTATGATCTAACTGTATTCAAAATTATTTAGAGTCATCAGCTTGTGTAATTTATTTAAATAATTTATAGCCAATTTGTACTATTTATTAGGCTTTCAGAGCAGGCCTTTTTTCAAATAGTAAAAATTACCTACATAGACTTTGCAGACTTTCTCTTAATTCACCATTTTTTTAATCAAGTTTAAAACTATATATTAAGTTAATATAAATATTTTTTTTTTTCATCATTACACCATGACCCTAAATAATTTTGATGAACTGTAATCGTCAACTGGATATTTATGATAAAATATGTATACCTAATTGTATTTATTTAATTATAATTGAAGTGCGTAGGAATATGTATATCATGTCATGGTAGTTATATTTAAATGATTATATTTGGTGATTATTTTAATATTGTAAAAGTATGATTGACTAATGAGATATATATATATATATTATATATTTTGTATTACATTAATTTAATTATATCATATTTAGATTTAATTGAAAACTAATTTTGTATTGATTTATATTAATATGAATGTGATATGTATGTATCGATTACACCTTTTAGGTAATAATAATAACATAATTCAACAAAAATTAATAATAGAAATAATAACTATTGTATTGACATACACGAGTACAATCAATATTCATTTTGTTAAACATAAATAAATTGTTGCTGGTTAGTTAACATTATAAATGTCTGCCAAATAAATAGTTTCATTTTTTGTTTTAAAATGGAAATATTTACATATATATACAAACTGATTATGTAACCAAAGAACATATAATAACGAAAAGTCTTATCTGAATATTTTTGTATTTTTGCAACTTAGATGCGTACGAACGGGTAAGAAAATGAAACGAAAATACAAATTGAAGAGTAATTATAATTTAGTTAAAAAAAAACAGTATTATATCAATATTTAAGCAGATATATATCAATATTTTTTTCAAATCAAAGGTTCAAAATAAGAAAAATAAAAAAATTTAAGCACATTACAATCTGTAATGAATTTATGCATGTGCAGTATTTCGTTATATAGATTTTTATTTGTATTGAAAAGTATATTCAGAAGTCGGTGTAATTATAAATTTTCAGCAAAGAATATATTTTTTGATTTTGTTAATTTTGTCTGTTTTTATTTATTAATCATATACAATCTTTTTTTGTTTTTTTTATTCAATATTTTTATTTTTAGTATTTTCTTAATCTATGATATAATATAATTTGATATAGTAGGTATATACAAATAATAAATTCAATCTTATAGCAACTAAAAGTTATATTAATTCTAGTATCTGTACAATACAAATTCATTTAGTATTAATTAATAGAGAAAATATGTGTGTAAATATTTAAAATTCTATAAAAAATGGATTGTAAATATAAAACAGGCATTATTTCTTCAAAAATTAAACTACTAAAATTGAAGTAGAAATACGATTTTCAACAAAATTTTGTGAAAAAAAAAACAAAACGGTATTCCGTATAGACAGTTCACAATTTTGCAATTCATAACTAATATATTTTATTCTTTTATTATTATTATTTTTAGAATTTTTTCTAGAATCTCTGATTATATTATGATTAATTTAATTATTGTATATTTAACTACGTACTTATTTCAATCCATACAATATTTCCTACATTGATATTTTACATAAGGATTTGGATGTATATTTGGATGTATATTTATATGTATACTAGACAGCTTTATCAAAACAATCGCACAAAGTCATGTCAAGACTTTGTATTTTAAAACCGTAGCCAATTAAGATTTATAGAAAAATAGTTTATTAGTATGTATTTTACTAGATTACTATCAATAAATTTAACATTATTGGAAAAAAAAAAAAAATTGATATTTTGAATTTATAATATTTTATTACTATTTGGGTATTTATTTAAGAATTCTCAAATGACACCAATTGCTCGTACAGAGTGTCTAATATATTTTAATAAAATAGATCAGTGTAAACTGAAATTCAAAATATACCAAATACAATAGTAAATAGTGTAGGATAATAGAAAAACAAAACAATAAGAGTACATATCTAGTATGTAGCTATCTATATATTCATAATTTGTAAGTAGATAATTCGTATAAGATTTGAAAAGCAAAATTATTGTTTTAAAGAGAAAATTGTTTTGTGGATAAAATGAAGCGATGCAATCGATCAAAAATGGATTGTTGCCTGTTTTATTTCTTGTTGACCCCTATATAAAATTAATATTTTAAAAATTTGTATGGGCCAAGACTTTTTTGTTATATATTCTTAACTATAACACAACTTGATGGAATATAAAATTTGAAAATGCATTTTTTCGAAACTGTGCTTCAAACAGTTAGAAAAGAATGTTTCTAAGTTCACTATTTAAATGATAATTTAATCAAAATACAACTATTGTATCTACAAATTTGTATCTACTAAATACAAACATTGCTCAATATACTTATATGATAAAAAAATAAGTACAAAAAATGTTCTCTGCCACTCAAAAAAGATTTTAATTTAAAGCTTTGTTATTGAAAAAATGTTCTTTTTTCGTGATTTCATTTTTATTCTCATTATATTATATTATTTTATTTAATTAATAGTAAATCAGATATTTTTAAAATGAAAAATTAAATTTTTTCACTACCTTAACCCTTAAAAATCATATATTTTTGTTCTGGTTTATTTTTTATTTTTTTTTTAATTTTTACTTCAACATGCACATTATATTTGAAATTATTTAATGCAATTCTCTATTGCATAGCATTGAAAAATTATACAAAATGTATTTTCAAAGCAATTATCAGACTCTCTTCTTTTGTACAACAAAAAAAAAAAAGATTTGATCTCCTTTTTTTTTCTTTGCCTCTTTTTTTTTGCTTTCTATTGTAACCTTTTTTTTATTATTAATTTATTTAAATAAAAATCCGTTGAAAAGAATAAAAAAAGCATAAAAACAACAAACCCAAAATATATTCTTGCTATTTTCATCTGCACTGAACTTTAGAGAGATAAACAAAAAAAATAATAAGAAAAACACCACCAACTGTTTGAGTCATTTTTGTTTTTTTTTTTAATCTATTTTTAAGAAAATATTTTTTTATTTTTAATTTTTGCAATTCTATTTAAAATTATCAGGCAAAACGAAACTGAATATGTATGTGTACTGAATAACAAATATGTAAAGAATATATTTAAAAAATTATAAATGATAGAAAAAAAAGGATGCACAGTCATCTTAAAACATTCTGCACTTTTTGGAATAAAAAAAAAAAAATTGAATATTTTAACGTTGCTATGGCAGCCATTATATATACATTACATAACTGTATATTATAAATATAATAATTAAAACATCGGATGAAAGCAGAATTCTAAAAGGTTATGTATAAATTGGTTATGTAATAATAATTAAAGCATTTTTGGATAATAAAATTTTATCTTTGTAATATCACTTATTTAAGTACAAGGGTATACAAAGCTTGAAAATTTGTACAATTAAAACTGACCGATATGATTTTAATTAAAAATTTGTTTGATAAACCTAAAATTAGGTACTGTGGGGCTGTAGGGTGTAGTAATTGAATTTATTTTGTATTCCAATACGTTTCCACAAAATCCGGATATAATGAAGAATACAGCCAAAAACCTGTGATTTTGATACGATGCCATTTGCTTATTAGCATGTGTAGTTTCTAGGCAATGGATTACATACAACAATACATTTATATATACTATTATATATTATATTACAATATCTTATTAATATCATGTACATGTTCTCAATTTCACAATATTTTTCTAATTGATTAGTTGATATCAGAAATATATGCTTCCGTTATCCATTCGATACTGGATGTTAGCGGTCATATGCATGTTCTCAATTCCACATTCGAGAAAATTTGACTCCAAGCGAATTCCCATAGCCGGTTTTGAGCAACCTTGGAATTTGTACTGAGTACGGGTGGGCACTTGATGCCTCTCTTGTTCCTCGGCGGAAATATTGGAAGGTGGCATTAGGGTTTTAATTTCTTGTCTGAACAAGTGCCTAAACCTACGAGATATCTATAAAATAGGGAAAGTGCTCCAACAACACGACGATTTTTATGTGGTACATGGGAGGATGTCACATTAGGGTTGTCAATAAGACAAATGGCACGCTTTTGGACTTTGTTAAGAAAATTTAGTGCGGTTTGTGATGCACCGGCCAATATATGTGAATTGTATTCCAACTTGGGTCATGTGTGTGATTTATAGATATTAAGCATGTGCTGGAGAGAAAAATACGTTATCACGCGGCATTTTTAGCAATGTCAAAAATATGGTCATTCCATATCATTCTATTGTTCAGCTTCATGCCCCGAATACGTACACCCCCGAATAATAAGGTGGGGTTAAAACGGGTGGTTTTGCGCGAGACTAGAAAGTTTTGAGTTTTGGAAGTGTTAAACTCAACTATTTTACTTTTCACCCAGTTGAAAATAATGGCTAAGCCATAGTTGAGCGTGCTGACCATCATGTTATGTTTAGTATCAGTAACTGGTACTGTAGCATGTGGCTTTCGAAAAAAATCTAAAGAGGCTGCTAGAGTGCTGTCGTCTGCAAAACTATGGATGGGATTGAAAGTTGATTGGAGAAGATCATTGATAAATATCAAAAAGAGAGTAGGTGAGAGAACTGATCCTTGAGAAGTACCAGCGTTAATATGATATTTGTCGGATATGAATCAGTCAATTAAGGCACGAATCGAGATCGATGCGAGAGGAAATTTCCAATCCATTTTATGAAAACAGAACCCAGGTTTATAGCTTGGCATTTGGATAAGAGAGCGCAATGCCAGATTCGATCAAAGGCTTTTGAAATATCCAGGGCTACAGCAGTAGATTCGCCAGAGTTGTGAATGCTAATGTTTAGCTTCTAAAACCATATTTATACTACCATAAGATACTTCATTATTTTTTTTTTTTTATAAAAATCTCCATTACTTTGGAGATGATTGACGTGATGGCTATAGGTCTGTAGTTTTTGATTGATTCATATCAAAAATATCTGCCTTCATTAACTATCCACTACTCAGTGTTAGCGATCATATATGTATTAAATATTATATTCGATTCTTTTATATTAATTTCGGTCAATTATTACGTCCAGTAAATCACCAATATCTTAGATACCTGTCAAGTTCATTATGTTATGTAAAAATGACATTTGATTTCTGCCAATTCCTCTGAATTGTTTTTTTTTTCATATTACTTATAAATAAATATTGCGAGAGACATCGATTGAATACTATAAATTAGAAATTCAGTCACAAAACAAAAATATCTTCATGCATTCGATGATTATGAATATGATAATATATTTCAACACAACTCTGTATAATCAACCTAATTTGTTTAGATAATATAGAATATAATTAAACTAGGGGCCCCTGTTGAGTAATTATAATTCAAGTTGAAGCTAAATTTAAAGTTTCATTCTATATAACTAATAATAATAACTGATTTGTTTGTTTTTGTTTTTTATTTTAATAAGAATATATTTGCTGAATAATAAAAACATATGAGTAAAAAATTTTCAACTATGTGCGCATTATTGTTTTATATACAACTTATTTATATATTAGGAGTTCATTAAATAGAAGCGAAATAAAATGAATAGGTGTCTACTGCGCAGGTCCTTAAATGCTTGTCAATTATAATTATAGATTATTATAGAAACCAAATGCGCCTCATTTATACACCTGAATCTCTAAGTACGCCATTTCACATTATCAGTTCACCTGTATTCAGTTTCTTGTGTGTCAGCTTGAAATTGGTTTGTAAAATTTAGAATAGATAATTGTAAGAGTTTATATATTATTAAAAATGTATAAATTATTTGAAATTTGTAAAATAAATTGAATAACCAATTAAACTTTATAGTTTACTTTCACAAATATATTTTGAAGAATTGAACAAAAAGCACAACTTGCAGAAGCTATATAATTGTTGAACCCTTCATTAAAATTAAATATTTATAATAAATATACCGGTTTCCAAATGAATATTATTAGTACTAATTCTTAAAACAAAAGTTATACTTGAATCGTGTTGAACAAGTAAGCTATACAATTATCAGTTCAGTGGTAAATTTCTTGACTGAACTGATAATGTATTTGTGAACTATTAATGATAAAATTGTCAGTTTAACTAATGAATCGACACATTTTTTTTTATTTTTATCAGTTTAAACTGACAACCAATAATGTTACGACTTAAATAATAACTAGTATTTGTCCGGCCCTCGAAATTGATAAAAAAAAATCGTATTCAATTTTATGCTGAATTCTGTTTTCCATTACTTCAATTTATACTTTGTACCATATTTTTTTTATTGAATTATCTTAGACAACAACCAAAAAAGTAGGTACTAATTTATTTCAAAAAAATTAAATTTAAATTTAATTCTGGCGATGGACCAATGTGATAAAATAAAAATTTTTGTACATTAATATGACTTATAAATGAGGTGAAATTTTAAATTCAAATTTCTAATTGAAATTTAAAAAAATTTTAAAAAAAATATTTAGTTTAGCCACGTCTCTTTTTAAATATAATATATCAATTAGCAGTAATAATATTACCTAAAAATGTTACAAAATCGTGAAAAAAAAAAATCTGAATTTATTACCAAAAAATGCAAATACATTTCGGTATTACATTTTCCAGTTAAATTTCATAGAGTGACATAAAATGGCCATCTTATTTATTTTCGATCCACATAGGAAGCAATTAAATTAAAAAAACATAAATTTTTTTTTGTTACTGTCATTGCATCATAATTATTACAGTAAATTATTATGCAATGTTTGAAAAAATGCGTCATCTCAAACTTTTGTAAATGAATTTCAGTCCAGTATAATGAAATAATTTAAATTTACATTTACCCCATTTTTCATTTCAAGTCACTGAAATTATGTTAAAACAAAAAATGAGTTTATACGTGTATAATTTCAAAGAAGAATGTAATATATGAAAAATGTAAATAAAAACTTTCTTGTTAAATATTTATTTATTAAAAATAACAGACTCTAGGTATAGAAGAATGTAATTTCTCTTGGATTTTAAATAGGAATTTGAAATAATTTAAATATTTTCCTATCATCTATTAAAAAAAAAAATACAGGGAATGCATAATTAATTTAACACATTAATACTTTCATTTAAGTTTGTTGCTGTTGCTGTTAGAAAAAAATGTATAGTAGGGTAGTTTTAAAGTAATATGACAAAATCCTGTTTTCCAAAATCCAAATGTGACAAAATCTAAACTTCCCTTTGCCAAATATAACAAAATAATATAATCCAAATAATCCAAATAAAATGAAAAAAATATTTTTTACTAAAAGCTTGCCGTCTTGTGTTTACCTGCCATGTGCGAAAACAGGGTTTCAATAAATAAGTTGCTGGGGTTTGGGGTTTACCTTAAAATAAATTTTGTTTTTTTACTAAAACCTGGATATTTTGGATTTTGTCGTATTTGGATTTTGTTTATTTGGATTTTTGAATTATGGATTTTGTCGTTTACATTTAGTCCATTTGGATTTTGGCATTAGGGATTTCATGGCTAATCGTAGTTGTAGTGGCTACTATCACGCGCGCGATGAACACCAACAATAATGTACAAAATTTAAGTTTGGGTTTTAATTTTTATGTTTGACCAAAAAAAAGCATTGCGGCTTAATATGCCGTTTTGCGGATATCAATGAGCAAACAATACTTTCCAATACTTTTCAAACAATGATAATTGAAACTGAACTTATTAACCCTATTCATCGGGTCTTATTGCCACATTATCAACATCTACAGATAAGTATACGCACAATATTTTCTTCATTTGGAAAATCTTGGGGGATTCGTCTTGATAGGCGTTTAAGACAGAATTTTAAACCTAATCAATTAGGATAGAAGCTGAGAGCCTATGGTTAATGGGTAAAAGATTAAAATTGTATTTGGAAGACAAGACATCCTACTATACAAAGCTATATATTTAAAATTATATAGTCATAGTAAATCCAACTCTAGTCATACTAAATCGAACATTGATATAATTCAAGGATTTCAGAACAAAATCATAAGAATGGTGGTCGATACTCAATGGCTTGGGCCAAATAGTTTAATCCATAATAATTTACAAGTCCTTTCAGTACACGAGGAAATATAAAAATATTTTATAAATTACAGAAATAAACTGAAAATACATCCAAACATCCTGGCAAATACTCTTATGAAATATCCAAGTCCTAACTGTATATGTGCTATTTCATTAACTTTAGTTTTATAATAATGTTAGCCCCCCGGCAGAGTACAAATATTAATTTTTAGTTTAAAAATATGCTTCAATTTGATGGTATTAGAGAAATATTTATCCTTCTAAGGATCATAATCTGTCAAATAAATTTGCAATTTAACCGATTGCATTCTTTCTTTTTGCATTCAATTCTGACGGTTCAATTTTTTAAGTATTTAAACGTAAGACTATAAGATCTATATATATTATCACTTACCTAACTTTTAATACAAACCTATGACAATATTGACAATTAAACGAATGTGTATAATAGTTGTAGACTCAAATCTAATAATTCAAAACTATAGACCAAGAGTTAGAATGATTTAAATCTATTGAATAAGACTATAAAATTAAAATTATGTTCTTTAATTATAAATAATTATTTAAATTTCTATCGGATTTTACTTTTTAATATAGATAAATATAGATATTATATATAAATATAAATATAGATAAATATAGATAAATATAGAGTTATTAAATTAAAGTCTGATAGAAATTTTAAGGATTTCTAATAAAATTTATATAGTTACATAAATTTACGTTGAAATTTTGGTTGATTTTTATAACTCACAGATGTATTAATAACATCTTTTAATAAGTTATACTACTGACAGACATGCAATATCAATATTCATGATAGACCCAAATAATTATTTAAATTTTTATCGGATTTTACTTTTTAATATAGATAAATATAAATTTATTAAATTAAAGTCTGATAGAAATTTTAATGATTTCTAATAACATTTATATAGTTACATAAATTTACGTTGATATTTTGGTTGATTTTTATAACTCACAGATGTATTAATAACATCTTCTAATAAGTTATACTCTACTGACAGACGCATGTAATATCGATATTATGATATCAATATTCTAATATGCTCTATATGATAATATCAAAAATAGTATGACAGACACAAACGTTGATAGTATTCATATTTCATATTGATTGAGGTATTTAAAATTTAACTCTTCTTTTTATTTTCATGTATTTTAATTTGATTTAACAATAAAACAAAATAAATTTTTTAAATCAAATTTTTATTTAATTTAACTGGTATTTAGTACTAAAACTGAAAAAAACTATTCGTGCCATCAGACTATTACCGTGTTGTTTCGTAATATTTCTTTTCTGCGTAATATCAATACATACTTCGATTATATAGCAACAATATTTATTAATTTTGCAATAATATCGCTACATGTGTGTCAGCTAATATATTGATATCAGCAATATTATAATATCGATATTAAAAGTCTGTCATTAGTATTGTAAAATCGGTCAAAATAAAAATGAGCAGTTGTATAGGTAGTCTAACAACATAAGTAGTGTTGTGATGAACGAAACAACTCCTAAAAACAATTCGTTATAGACTAAGAGCTATTGGATTAAAATATAATATAATAATAAGTATTACACAACATATAACACATCTTATGTTCGATATAATTTGTAACAGACTCTTTTGGACGACATTTTAATTAGATTCACTTACACCGGTTAAAACACGATGAAAAAGTAAAAATGAAACAGAAATAAAAACAAAATTCTACATCCTTCTATGTCGTATTACCAGTCCATTCTCAGAAGACAAATTAAACAAGAATGTATTTATAAAAAAAAATCATTTTGAACTAATCATCAAAATCTGACATAAAATTAATGGAAAAATTATGTTAAAAATATAAAATTTTCAATTTTTGAATAATTTATAAATTTAAATTCTAAGTTTTATTCCATTACAAATCTGTATATACCAGCAGTTCTATCACACAAAATATAACACTTAAATCCGATTAAAATTTAAATGAAAAAATTCTGTTTTTTAAAAAAAAAAAATAAATTTAATAATCTGACTTTTCTTTTACAGACTTTACTGCAATATTGTAATCCTTTTTGTATTCACTGATTCATTTCCTATTAGGTTTTTATGAAAAAGTATTCATGAAAATTTTTGAACTTGAAGTTTTTCTTCTAACATTAAAATATAAAATGAAAATTTTTAAAAAGAAATAAGAATTATGGAAATGAAATAAAGTAAATAACAAAAAGTAAATATGGATTTTTATTTTCATATTTTTTTTATTCTTTTTTTTATTCTTTTAAATCAACGAATACAACTTCATTGTTGTCCTCTCACACAGATACTCAGAAAAGTAATCCAAAAGTATTTTTTTATTATAAAACAAAAAAAAAACAAATAATAACAAAAAATTAAATCCTGAAAGGATATTTAGAGAAGTGATAGGTTTCATATTGTTTATTTGGAAATAGATACGATGAATAGTTTAAAAAATATTAAGAAAACATTTTCAGAATAGCTGGAATAGTAAAAGTCATACATAATCATCTTAACATTATTTTTAGTATTGCCATACAATAGATACGGGTACAAAACGATAGGGCACAAGAAAATTGGCATATTTTGAAATATTGATCAATATCCACAAATCTGATGTGCGATTTACTACGACCGAAGATGTAAGAGAATTAGCGTTGATTTGATCGTGGTTACCTCTTGGGGACCTATCGTTTGTTGCCATGTTGGATAAAATGTTATCAATTGGTTAAGCCTTTCACATTTTCTGAGATATATGGGTGATAAGACCATAACAAGTACAATAAAATGATGTAATATTATCATCATTGTCCTGCAACCCCATCCGTGGGGCATAGGGCAGAAATAAATTCTTTCCATCGGCTCCTATCTGCGGCTAACCTCTACAATTGTGGCCACGTTCTTTGCTCGGTACTTGCTTCGACTAAGACAGTTGTTTCCACGTTTTTCTCGGCCTTCCGACGCGACGTGTACCCTGAGGATTCCATTCGAAACATTGTTTCGCGATGTTGTTGTCAGATTCTGTTGAAAATAGTTTGTGGGCAACGAATGTTGAGGATGCGCCAAGGACATCTATTGGTGTACGCTAGGAGTTTTCTGGTGATGTTTACTGAAACTTTCCATGTTTCGCAAGCGTACAAGAGAAGAGATTTTACACTCGCGTTGAATATTCTTATTTTTGTGCGCAGAGATATGTTGCTTGCCTGCCATATTTTTGAATGCATTCCGAAAGCATTACGGGTTTTATTGATGCTATTGGTGATTCAATAGCCAAAACGGTCCCTTCATCCGATGACACGATGCTACCGAGGTAATTGAACGTACTCATCTCTTCGATACGCATTTCTTCATGGAAGTTCGGATGTTGTGATGTGTGAGTTGTGCGCATGATTTTAGTTTTAGCTGAATTGACTTTTAGGCTCGCACTTTTTCCAGTGTCATACAGTTTTTTGGCACATATCGTTCAAACCTCCATTCGTATGTGACAATAAACACACATCGTGGTTTATTGTCACATCTAAGTGGCTGATACGTTCGAGAGGACGTCACTGGATATCGTTGCTCTCGTTTACACCCACAGTAGTAGTTATTATATCATCCATTACTACTAAAAACAATATGGGTGATAAAATACAGACCTGCCTTACTCGTTGACACACCTCGAAGCAATTTGTTAGCTGTTGTCGATGTAAAACGCGACATCTTCAATTTTTGTAGGATTCTTTGATAGCTATAACTTTTTCTGGAATCACAAAGCGATTCCCAAATATACTCTCGGTTTACTCTATCAAAATAATATCAAACGTTAATAATCTTAAATTTGCAAAATAATCAACTTTACGTTGTTCTAACTCGTTAGCAACAGCATGTTTAATCAACTCAATTATCACTGTAACACTATAGCTCCTATACCAAAACAAATTATTCCTATATACGGAATATTACTGTTGTGATTATCATTTATCTAATTATTTAGCTCAAATATTTGTATCATAATTGCAACATAAATCCTGTTGTTCTTCTTGGGTACATTGGATATCAGCAAACTTCTAGTTCGAATCTTAACATTCGCATTGATTTCTCACCAAACTTTTCTAGATACTCATGCTTTGTTTTGTTACTGTTCGACGCCGCGCTGTTTTTGGTCAACCAATTGTTTGCTGTAATGTTGTGGATTTCATTAAATAGCTGGTTTTGAGGAGTTTCTGGCAGGTCTGCGAAGTGTATGGCAAATTCTGCACATTATTTTTAATCGACCACGATTTCTGTGATCTAACGTACTCCATTTAAAAGCTGCTTTTGCGAAGCCGGTGTGACCCATCCAGCTCTATTTTTTAAATTTTACCATTTTACTAATTTCTTAATATATTGTTTATCATCTTCCATCATCAGTAAATTATGATATTTTACTCTTGAGTAGTCTCTCAAACTAGCGTAGGAGATTTTCTTTTTTTATTGTATTAATAGCAAAAACTTAAGTAAAGGAAACTTCTATACTTTACAATATAATTTTCAATAATGACAGGAAAATGCTTAACAAAACAAGACTAGTAACGTGATGTCGTCAGATTGTTATATATTTACTACTCGCTTTTAAACTTATTAGACAAGGACTATAATTGAATATAGAAAAAAACCAAAACGATATCATAATAAAAAATTTCATAAATTCAAATAGTCTATTTAGAATCGAAACTTATACATAACCGTTTATACATCTAATCCTATTCAGAACCGCATCTATTGTGTCAGTTTTAGCTCATTTGTTTCAGCATCAGTCTGTTGTTTCATTTGTTTCAGTTTGCAGTGCCTGAGAAATCAATAGTTAAAATGTGTAAAATTTTTATATGATGCAATCTCAATAATAAATCCTTCTAAATAGGGTTAAAGTATTCACATTTTAAAAACGAAATTAAAAATAAATCGAACTCAAGACAATACTTAATTTTTTGTATTTAAGATTGCCCCATAAGGATTATTTAAATACACAATAAAATATTTTATTTTTCCTGTTTTAGTTATATATTTTTTACTAAAGAAATTTATTTATTTTTTTTTATTATTATTTAAATTTTTATTTTTCAAAATCAAAAAAAAAAAACAAAAACAAAAACAAATAAAAGAAAAAAGGATTTGAAATATTCTTCTTTTATTTTGTTTTTCTTGATATTTTGATTAATTTTCTCTCAACCATAATTTTATGGGTTAGCACATAATAACACACATACATTTACATTTATTATTATTATTATTATTTTTTATATATACTTAAAATATAATAATTAGAAGATAGGTAATGACCTGGAAAAGTAATTATGACACAATTTTTATTTTTTATGTTTGTTTTTGGCTTACATAATAATTATTGTATTTTATTTGATTAAAGGATAATTATAAATTTTTAAAACATGCAAAAAAAAAAAATGTTTACTTTGAATGTAAATTAAATTTTTATTTTTATCACTGTTTTTAAATACAAAATTATATTTTGTTTTGGAGAATGGAACCGAACTGTTTTTCTGCTTAATTATTAATAAAATAATATGAGTACATATAGGATCAATATGAATAATAATTATAACCTTAGATCTTTTTTATATAAATAAATGTTCATATTAAATTGTCCTAAATTATACAGCATCAGTTCAGTTTATTTTAGGAAGTTATTTTCAAAAATATAATAACATTTAGTGATATGAGTGGTACTTACTTGATATTGTGGTACTGTTGAAGTGATTTAAGTATGATTACATTAATGTATTTTAATAAAATTAATTATTAAATTGTGGGATTGATAAACTTCAATACGGTGATAAGCCCTTTAAAAAATAAATTATGAACAAAAAAAAATTAATTATTAAATAGTGGGATTGATAAACGTGATCAATGCGGTGATAAGTCCTTTAAAAATGAATTATGATCAAAAAAATTTAATTATTTAATTTAATTTATAACCAACTAAATTTTGTAGACAGACCTGTAAATATCAAGTAATAATACAATTAACATTATCTTATAATAATTACGTGCTAAGTATAAGTTTTTTTAATACTAGTACTTTGAAAATTGAAGTATTAGTAAAAAAGATTGATGTAATAAAATTAAATACTTTAGATTTTACTTATAATATTCCAACAATGTAATTGTATTATATTTTGTTTTTCACTTATAATATCTACAAAGTAACAAGATTTTTATTTCAATTACTTTTGTAACTATTTTTAATACATACTTCTGTTTTCACTTATAATATCTACAAAGTAACTAGATTTTGATTTCAATTACCTTTGTAAATATTTTGAGTATATACTTCTTTTTTCACTTATAATATCTAATAAGTAACTAGATTTTGATTTCAATTACTTTTGTAATTATTTTTAGGACATACTTCTGTTTTCACTTATAATATCTACAAAGTAACTAGATTTTGATTTGAAGTACTTTTGTAATTATTTTTAGTACATACTTCTGTTTTCACTTATAATATCTACAAAGTAACTAGATTTTCATTTCAATTACTTTTGTAATTACTTTTAGTACATACTTCGTTTTCACTTATAATATCTACAAAATAACTAGATTTTAATTTCAATTACTTTTGTAATTATTTTTAGTAGACACTTCTGTTTTCACTTATAATATCTACAAAGTAGCTAGATTTTCATTTCAATTACTTTTGTAATTATTTTTAGTACATACTTCTGTTTTCACTTATGATATCTACAAAGTAACTAAATTTTGATTTCAATTACTTTTGTAATTATTTTTGTATTTGGTACATTCGTCATTGTTTTTATATTTTGGTACATACTTCTGTTTTCACTTATAATATCTACAAAATAACTAGATTTTAATTTCAATTACTTTTGTAATTATTTTTAGTACATACTTCTGTTTTCACTTATAATATCTACCAAGTAACTAGATTTTGATTTCAATTACTTTTGTAATTATTTTTAGGACATACTTCTGTTTTCACTTATAATATCTACAAAGTAACTAGATTTTGATTCTAATTACTTTTGTAATTATTTTTAGTACACACTTATAATATCTACAAAGTAGCTAGATTTTCATTCCAATTACTTTTGTAATTATTTTTAATGCATACTTCTGTTTTCACTTATAATATCAACGAAGTAACTATATTTTGATTTCAATTACTTTTGTAATTATTTTTAGTACATACTTCTGTTTTCACTTATAATATCTACAAAGTAACTAGATTTTGATTCTAATTACTTTTGTAATTATTTTTAGTACACACTTATAATATCTACAAAGTAGCTAGATTTTAATTTCAATTACTTTTGTAATTATTTTTAGTACATACTTCTGTTTTCACTTATAATATCTACAAAATAACTAGATTTTAATTTCAATTACTTTTGTAATTATTTTTAGTACTTCATTGGTTTAAAGTAAACAAAAAATGATGAGCATCAAGAATTCCAAGTACATTTTTGAGTATTCATTGGGAATAAAGTTAGTTCAATTTACAAGTATTGAAGAGTATCAAAAACAATTTCAAAAGTAATCAAAACTAAAATTTAATTACCTTGTAGATATTATGAGCAACATAATTTAACTCCTTTTTCTTAGTATAATTTAATTTTCAAAAAAAAAGGTAGGTATATTTAGCAAGTGGTTTAGTTAGCAGCACTATCTGGTACTTGCTGCTGTACTTAAATATAATCAGATCAGATTAGAAATAGTATCGAGTACATATCACAAGTAATAAAGTACAAAAAACAATTACAAAAGTAATCAAAAGCAAAATGAAATTACTTTGTAGATAAAATACCTAACTCTTTACAATGGTCATCACAGTACCAGTTCAAAAAAAAATTCGTATATTTAGCTTGTGAGTTAGCAAGCAGCACTAACAGGTGCTTAACGCTGAATTTAAATTAAATTTACTCAGACATGGTTGAAAGTTCCAAATAGAATAGATTCGAAAAGCTCTCTTGTTTAACTTTATACAAAATTTTAAACAAAAATACACTGCAATTGATAATAATGAATTTTTATTGAGGTCTCGGTAAGCATGTTAAGCATCAAGTGGTTAATATTTCACTTTTAGTGTAAAATTTGAGCCAGCAACACTCATAACCATGTCTGAAATTGATCTTTCGAGTAAAATTAAATTTAAAGTTTAAATGTGAGCTTAAAAATATTGTAACGATACTGTACCAGTTTTTTAAAATGGCTTAAGCTATGTAAGCATTATTTAAATCGAAAAACTTAATTTTGTAAAAAACTGTTATGTAAAATAAGTCGATAAAACACATTTAAAAATTTTACAATGATATTCCAAATTTGTAAAAGCCGCTTATCAATTTATAAGTTTTTATGCCTGTTTTAAGTTAAATAATCGATTATGACAATTAGGTCATATTGACTTAAACGATTATGTACCCAAGCAAAAATATGACTTATAGTTGTCAGAATCAAACCAAATTTTGACATAAGATAGTTTCAAAAATTCTATCTAAATATAGTGATTATTTTATTTTGATTTTTTCTTATGTTGGCACAAGCTTTGGTTATTGTTTGCTGGCAGAGATTGTGTTATCTGCTGATCAAAGCTCTTAAAACTAATATTAGGCAAAAAATAAAAGTCATCATAAGCATTTTGACTTCAGTGTCAATCTAGTAACCACCAAATATTTATTTAAGTACAGGGTGGTTAAAAATAAACTTTTTTGTTTAACTTCAAATTTATTAAAAATTTTCAACATAGCGGTATATATTTTTTGATAAACGTTATTTTCTGAAAATTTAAATTCAATATGAAAATGATAGCAGCAGCTGGTACCTGAAAATGCTTAGAACAACATTACTGATCTTATTTTTATTACGGGAGTGGCATTTTGTAAGGTGATAGTGATGGATCACAAATCACAATTTTTCAAATAATCACAATTTTTGTTAAATTGAGAATTTTCTCTTCTTGCCCAACAATTTCAAATAGGTGTACAAAATTATTGTCATCAAATTATTTGTGTTTTATTTGTTATAACAATAATGTGTTTTGCTTGGATATACATTTTTAGTCGTTACTTAATGTTGCTAGTTTTAAAAGTGATCACCTTAGAAAATTCCACCACAGTTTTCGTTTATTTTTATTTAAAGTATAGATTTTATAATAGTGAAAATAGTCGAATATTTTGCTTTTGATTTTACTGATATGCTTATCATACAGATACGATTTTAATATAATATTTTAATTTATTATAATTTGATTTTATAAATTTGATTTGATAAAAATAAAACGAAAGACAGTTTGTAGGTAGACGATTCCAAACATTTTTTTTATTATCTCTGAAACTATATATTTTACTACTGTCTCCAATTTTAATTCAAAATAATTTGTTTAAATATTTTTTCGCACTGCATAATATTTCATGATAAGCCAGAGGGGGGTTTAAATTTAAATTTAAAAATGTCTTATTTTATTACAAAATAAAAAACAAAATAAATAAATTTTATTTGACAATATTAAAAAAAAAAAAGAAACAAAGAAACTGATTTAATTTTTAAATAATCGTGCATCTTGATTTGTACTTGATTTAAATATTTTTTTTTGCTTCTGATAGAGTACAACTAGATTAAATTACATTTTCACACCTGTCATTGTCAGTAAATTCGAATATTTTCATTAAAAAAAATTAAATTAATTTTTGTTTTTTTTTTATTATAATTTTTTTTTTTTTGACTGAATAAATTATTAATGAAAAACCATATTAGAGTCCTTTTTATACATATATATATACATATTGTATATCTAAGTATATATTATTATATTGTGTCAACGCTTTCTTTTTGTTTTTAAACTTTTTATTTAATTTTGTGGTATTAATAGGCTTTATGGATATTTAAATAAAATGATATTTCCAATCTCAAATCTTTAAATTTTTTTTCCATTCCAAATTTTGTAATATTGTTATTACTTTGGGTAAGGGCAATCATTATGTTAATCAGTATGTGATTGTATTAAAATTCAATATTCCATTTAATTGTCTAATATCGATTGTAAAACGGTTACGAATTGTGTGCTAATTTAGTTTTTCCAGGCCCGAATAAATTTAGTGTTTATAAAATAGTCTGCAATACATTTATAACATAGTCTATACTATATTTTTTTTTTCATACATACCCAAAAATACTTTTTATACCGATTGAAACGTTGACTAGGATCGAAAAAGAAAGTTAGGAAAGAAGGAAACTAAAGTGGAAGAAAGACAGTTACGAAACGAAGGTGTTAATGTTCGTCGTCTTTTATCATGATTTTTCATTGACGTTTTCATAGTTCTATTTTCTAATATAGATTTGTGATGATAGTTTGGCCGATATTAAAAAATTTCAAGTCAAATTGCTTCTTGCATTTATGATATTAAAATATATCTATATATTGGTATATAACAAATAATAATAATTGTACAAGTAATAACTGCTTATATCTGAAATTGATATTTCGAGTGAAATCAATTTTAAAGCTTAACAACAATAATAACATGCTAAAATCAAACTTGAGCTGAAGTGTGTAATTGAATTATATCGTTATTAAATGGTTATATTAATTGATTATATTAATAAAAGCCAGTGTGGGTTGTAATGAAATACCCACCTATACAAAACTTTAATGATAACTTTTTATTGTATTCATATCATGACAAATAAATTGCTGATTAATATTTCAGATGAAACGAACTAGTTGGTCTTCAAAAGTAAATTGTTTAAGTCAATAAAATATTAAATACGATATTTTTATTAATTAGGTACGCATTTTTTTAATTTTTTGATCTTATTATACTACCTGGTATATAACTAGCCTGTACACTACTAAATGTGAACGAGCATTTGACACATATTTTAGCGATTCTACGATAAATTAATTTTTCTATTAATTTGTAAATTGCGCCAGTTCAATTTCATGTAATGCAAAAGACAAAAAAATATCGTTTTCGGAGCAGTGGTGTCAGCTAAACACTGTTTTAAGTCAAATATAAATCATTATACGAAATTATTATAAATCTATAAATTTACCATTAATTAATGATATTTGACAAGAAAGCAAGTCAGAGTGCATAAATTATACTTTATAAAAATTTGAATTTGATCTGTCTACTATCAAAAATATATGAATATTTGAAATGAAATGAAAGCTTTTATTGGCACTACAAACTGAAACAGTTCTTTGTACTACAAAGTTCTACAAATCGTAACAGTTCATTATATTTAATTTCACATCACCAGCCTTCAATATAATATTGTCCAACTAACAAACTCATCCAGTCAGTATTTCTGAATCACTAGTAAGTAGATATTTATTTCACTTGTTTGCAAAATATAAATTCGATTTTTCAATAAATCCATCAACACTAATCCATTTCAAATTTAGAAAATTATTTTAGAAATTTATATTTAAAAATTTATTGTAACGATTACCATTTTGTGTATGAAAAATTTTCAAATTTCAAATATGAATTTTTTCTTTTTTTTTTCTTTTATTTTACAAAAATATATATATATATATATATATACTTATATACACGTATATTATTAAAAGGATATAGAAATAAAATGTCGTTTTAGCTTTCAATTAAATAAAACATTAAAATGAGTAAAAAAAAAAAAAAAAGTATATATAAGGAATAAAAAAATAAGAATTTCTTTTTTTGCGATCCGGATTATTCTGGCCCATTATTGCTTATGTTGGCTTTGTTTTTATATTTTTTCATTCCTGTTTTGGTTCAATTTAAAGATGAGATAACCATTGTTGAATTGAATGCCATATTTTATTCTAAAGATAAAATAAAACTTGTGACATTTCATTTGTATATATATACTATATATATATATATATATAAATTGCTACAAATATTATATTTGTTTTTACTTTTTACTTATCTTTGATAATGATTTTGTTTGTTTCAGTATATGTATTGTGACAGTTATTGTGGCGGCAGTATATAATATTATATACCTAGAGATGATAATATATGGTTGATGGTAAATCGAAGGATAAATAGAAAAGATTTTTGGTTCCTGTCACATTAAATTATTATTACTTTTTTTTTTTTATTGTTGTTGTTGTTTTTGTTTTTATTTACTTTGGTAATTTTCACATTAATTATTTTAAATTCTGTCAACGTTTTTTTTTTTGTTTTTATTTATAAATTGTTTGGTTGTAATTTAATTATTAAAACGATTTTAACAAAAAAAAAAATTTACTTCTTAATTTTATTTATTTTTTTTCAATCCTTACTAAGGATATACATTTTCAGTAAATAGGTTATAATGTACAGAATATTATATTATTAAGAAAGATCACCAAATTTTTTTATTTTCGAATGAAAAAGTTTAATTGGTTTGAAATAAAGAAGATTATAGATTTGAAAATAATACTTTTTGTAATTCATTTACTTTAGATTCTGTTAATAGGTACATATATATTAAATATAAAATAATAATATATAATTTGATTTTATTTTATACTTAGTTTAATTAAGTTAATATCTTTACTTTATATAGGATTACATTAAGACGCAAGTACTGATGAAGGAAGTAAGTTGATTTCGAATTAGCGATATCTCCAAAATTAATATAATTTATTAGTGATATAAAATAAATTTGACTTTTAATTGATAAATTATAAATAATTATTGAAAAAAAAATATTGAAACACTTGAATTTATTGAAAGTTCGACTATATTATGTATATTTATTTTGTGTATCTATTATTTCCAAAATTCTAATGATTTTTCAATTAAATTCAAAATTTTACATTAACAATTTGATATTTACATTTTTAAATGCAAAATTTTAAATTAATATAATTCTGTGGCAATTATATAAAACCGCTTAAGTCGACATAATTGAAAAATCAGATATTTTTACCATCGCATTCTACGCGTCAAAATCTATCTTCTATACAAAAATCCCGAGTATTTCATGAATTCTCAAAGTTGAGAAAATCGCATTAATTTGTTCGCTTAAATCAGGTAGACTGTATATATAGTGCACAACATATTATAATAACTTACATCAACTTCAGTTGTTATAACATAATAAATTGTTATCTACATGCCAAATATTCTATAACAAAATAAATTAAGATTTAACTAGGTAGTAAAAGATGGCAAATACTAGGTTTATAAAATAGAAATGCTTAGTAAAAAAATTAATGACTTACTTGCCCATAAAAATAAAAATAAAATAATAGAAATTAAAGAGTAAATATTGTAAATAAAAAAATAGGAAAGGAAAAAAATAAAAACTAATCATAACACAAACTTTAAAAACCTAATTCAAATAAACTAAATAATATAATAAAAAAAAAAAAAAAAAAAAAAAAACGTTGGAATGCTGGTAGCTAATAATTTTATTATTATTGAATAATTATGAAACGCTTTTTGCAATAATTTGATAAATTCTACTTTTTTTTATTTTAAATTAAAACTTAATTTTTTTTTTATTTTGTTGATAACTCTTAAAATGTAATTAACTATACGACCGTACAGCTTAGGCTAAGGTCTGAATCATTCTATACATTAATATTTTCTCCATTCATGAAGAATTCAATGGATAAAATTTTGCTATATACAAATACATATATGTATGTACATAATGTAAACATGATTTTTTGTTAATAAAGAAAAAAAAATGTTAAATGAAATGTCATCATATCAATAAATTTGAATATGACAGCTGTCAGTATTAAATGACAACTAACACAGCAAAAATGTTTTTTTTTACATAGTAAAATAAATATTATGCTTAGTTAAATGTGCACAACAACCAAGAACAATAAATAGGTCACTCAAACTACAATTAAGTTTTCCGGAACAAAGTGAAATGGCCACTTCAATCTACCTATCTGCCTAAATGTGTAAAAAGTTAGTATTTGCATTATAAATAAAATAAACGAACATTAAATAGTGTAAAATTGCAGTACCGTACTTTTTTTTTTTTTTGCTATTATTTATTTTTATTTCTTCTATTTACAGTTTCCAGAGAAAAGTTTACAAAACTAGATTAAATTCTAATACATTGATTAATATATAAAAAAATATATAATGTTTTTTTTTTTTGTTAATTTTGATCAGTACCGTAGTTAATTAAGCAAGGAAAGGTGATTTCCCTTAAGTTACCGTCAAGAGTGTAAAAAAATACCTATTGTTAATAACCGACTTTTATATTTGGCAAAAGGGCCATATATTCCTCTTCCAGAAATTTTATAGAAATCTGGGCCAAATATAGTAATCCTGATAGAAAAAAGGGATATATATCCATCTACTTTCTGAATAAGGCGGATATATTCTATCTTTGCCGAAATTGAAGAAAATCGTTCAAAATGTGTGTTAAACCTTCTGAAAGAAGTGTATACCACCTACGATTTACATCGATTTAAATAACGTTATCCTCCAAACTTTCATAAGTATTCTTGAGTCCTTTTGAAGTTATTGCAAAATCAATTAAGATAACTAACTGTATTTTTCGTCTAAATTTACTATGTTTCAGATTTATTTCCTATTAATTTAATCATTTTCGGAAAATAATTTTTGTTGTTTTTATTATTTTACTGTAAATTTAATTTATTTACTGTGTTTTTTTTTTGTTTTACTGTGAATAATTTAATTTATTTGCTGATCATTTAATTTTGTTACTTTGAATTTAAATTATTTACTAAGAGTGTTGAAGCATGCAGTTCTGATCGTCTTTTCTAAAAATAAAAAAATAATTAAAATTGTATTTTTATTTTGTGGTTTAACAAAGAGAATAGATTTTTTGTAGTGCGTTTATTTATTTTTTTTTATTTATTTATTCAAACAATATTATCTCAAAAATAGCTAGGTAGCTCCGTACAGAGTTTATAATTTATAAAATAGTTTTAACTATGAAAATGAACAAGTAATAATTTGAATGTCAATGAGAAAAAAAAAAATTAGAAATAAAAACAATGCAAATATAAGCAGTTACAAAATCAAAAAAATTAGTATAAGTATTTAAGTTTATACCATGGTAAAAAAAGAAACAAAATAGTATAAAGCTCACAATGACAATTAATTTACAATAAATATAAAAGAAAAAAAAATTGTATTAATCTGAGTTATATTTAGATAACATTAATTTTTTAAGCTCCTTCTTAAAATTTTGTCTGGACATATCCAGGAATTTCGCAGGGAGGTTATTTAAAGTCATAATTCCAGTATTCATGATAGCTTCTAGTCTATTTAAGTGTGCCCCAACACCATATCGCAGTTGATTTGCTCGTCTCGTATTATGTCGATGTAATTGATTATTAACGACTAATTTAGTGTTTATTTTTATCCAATTAATATTATATAATTGGGATGCTTGGCTTAAATTTCTAGAGGCTTTTAATTTTATAAAATTTTAATTTTTGAAATGTATATAATTGATTGAAGTTCTGCGAGACAACCCAAACAGATTTTTTTAATTGCTTTATTTTGAGTTCATTGGATAGAACTTAGGTTTGTTTCATATATCTGTTTCTCTAAGTTCCATAGTTTATCGTACTATGAAATGGACTATAATATGTGGATAGCTTAACCGGCTTTTCTGAGGGAGATATTGTATCGGCGTAGGATCTAATTAATTACCATATCCTTACCGCATCTTTTCTGACTTTCAAAATATATATCCTTAATGTAATAAGCTGGTATAACATTTACTTCGGAAGTTTCTTATTTCGTAAAAGGCACATGCCTAGTTTTATATAAAAAAAGGGGGAAAAAAAAACAATTTTTTTTAATAAATGCTAATATTTTTTAAACTATTCGACGTAAAGATTAAGTATGTATGTATAAGTAATAGAAAAAAAGGAGACTTTTCTAACAGTATATAAATATTGGGAAGGTTTTATAGTAAAATCTTGAGGTATTCGATAATTCAAGAAAAAAATAAAGATTTATTTTTTTTCACAATTTTCTACTTTGAATTACAATTTCTCCATAACGGCAGCACTAATCATTATCAAATAAATGTTAAAATATGCTTCTGACCGCTATCTTTCATTATATATCTTATATACATTCAATAGATGAACAGACATAACGGTTTTTATACAAAAACATCAAATTAACAGGGATACTTTCAAATGTCCTTTTCGTTCTTAAAGGATAAGAGGCTCCACTAAAGATATATTATTTGGAAAGCTAGTAATTCCAGCTATCCTTATGATATGCTCATTTGGTCCTACGCCGATACAACATTTCCCTCAGAACCGCCGCTTAACCTTCTCTGGTAATCGTTTTCCAATTTTCTTTTAAATACACCTGCGATTTTTCTGGACTATTTTATCAGCTCATTTACATGACAATTTCAGTTTAATTCATCATCGAACCAAACACCATGATATTTGTAGCTAGAATAGTCTTATCTATTTTCACTTCATAGTTGGTTAATGTGATTTGTTCATTTTTGGTTTTGATCATCATATATTTTGTCTTTGCCATATTTACTGTGAGTTTGTGCAACGCCATCCAATCATGTATTTTTAGTATGTGTCGGTTAATTTCTAGCTCGAAATTTAAATAGTTGTCCTCTGAATATACTACATAGTTAGATCATCTGCATACAAAAACCCTTCGCTGATAATTGTTATTATTGATAAATGTTATTATTGTATCACACCATACTCAATAATAATATTTTACTGAGCAAATGGGATATTTTTTTAAGAATTTTAATTATTAACGGTGATTTTATTTTTATTATTTTTAATTAAAATTTATAAATCTTATTCAAACAAAATAATATATTTAAAACTTTAACTTCAATAATAATAATCAATATTATGAACATACACTGAACTTTTATAATATTATCTTCCAAATTTGTTTCACACAGAATAATAATTAAAAAATGATAATAATTTTAAAATGGTCATTAAAGAAAAGTAGAAAATTTCGACTTAAACGGTTTATTGCCACAGAATCAAAATTATACTATTATACCTGTTATTTTAATAAAGTAAGACATTCGTCTCTTGCACTATGGCAATAGAATGTATTTGACTATTTCATTCAGAACCTGAAGCTTAAAATTGACTATTTAAGGATATACTTAAGGATATATTATATAAAAAAATTTAATTTTTTTTATATTTTCTAATATGTATATATATATTTTGTATATATAATTGTATTAATGTTCTACTATATAAAATATACTATACATTTGTGAACAATTATTAATTCTTAATTCATAATTCAAATGTTTGTTTTTTTACTAGTATATAAATTAATTGTTATTTAGTATAAATTAAAAATGTAATCTGAATTATTTTAAATACTAATTCTTAATTTGAATTAATTATTAATTAGATTAACGATACATTGTACAAAAAATGAATTTAATATGTATGTATTCAAAATTTGTTACTAGCATTGTAATTCTGTTGAAATAAAAACTATTTTATTATTTATTTATTTATTTATAATATTGTATAAATTCGTAGATTTGTATAATGATACAATAACAATTGTTATCATAAAACCAAACAATATTAATTGGATATATAAAATTATTTTTTTTAACTTTTTAACTATTTAAAATTGTAATTTAAAATTTTAAAATAACAATTACAACTATTACTATTTCATTGTTCATCAAACGACTATCTTTACAATAACTACAATCCTTGAATCATAATAAAACCAAATATTTTTAAAATAAATAATAATAAATAATAAAATTGGAAGGAAGTAGGTGTTCCCAATCTGTATCCTCTTTCTATTTTGTAATAACATTAAAAAAATTATTTATTTCCAACATTCTAATTAATTGTAATTACTGAACATAGTAGCTGTTGTTAGCTAATTAGTACTAAAATTAAAATTGAAATATAAAATAATTTTTTAATTGGATTGGTTTATAATATTATAAAAAAAATAAAAAAAAAAAATTGTAAAGATAATACTTCAAAGAACTTTAATTGTGCATTCAAATCTTCTAAGTAAAATACAGGAAATTTTTAAGCACAATAAAGGTACCAGTTAAAGTAACCTGTAAAATAAACTTTTAATTATAGCAAAAAGCTCATTTGAAATTTAAAATTTTTTTTTTTTTGTTTTTTTTTTAATTATAAATTTACAAAGAACTTTTACCAAAACTGGAGTTATTTAGAAATAAATAAAAAACAAACGAAATGTTTTGTTTTAATAAAAAAATATTTACCAGGAGTTACTTTAAAGTTGTTTTTATTGGGTAAAGATAATTTAGAAAATTCATAGAATTAATTATACTATAGTTAATGGAGAAGAAACTATAAAATAGTACAAAATGTTTTTTTACTAGTTTTAGCTTTGAAAAATTTTAGAATAAAAAAATGAGAGATAAGAACTCAGGTTCTGGCTCTTGTAAATTATTTTATTTTCTAACTATTTTTTTTTTTAATATTTTCAAATTTTATTTCAACTTTCGAAACATTTTTTTTTTTTGTTTTTTTTTTTTTCTCCTATTACTCCACGTGGTGGCATAGGGCTTCGATAGAGAATCTCCATTCCTCTCTGTTGAGTACTACTTCCTTAATATCGTCCCAGGTATAATTGTTGACTGTTAATTCTTGATCGATTGTGCGTCTCCATGTGTTGTATGGTCTGCCGGGTCTCCTTTGTCCTTGTGGATTCAACTCGAGAGCTCTTCTTGCTATATCACTTTCTGATTTCCTTAGTGTATGTCCTATCCATTTCCATTTTTTCCTATTTATCTGTCTGTTGATAGGTTCTTCTCCAGTTATCATCCATAAATCCTCGTTGCTAATTCTTGCCGGCCAGAATATTCTGCATATAATTCTCAAGCACTTGTTGATGAATACTTGTAGCTTCTGTTTGATTCTGACCGAAGTGAGCCATGTTTCACTGTCATATATTAATGTTGACTTAACACATGCTCTGAATATTGTTAGCTTTGTTGTTCTCGATATTTGGTTGCTCCGCCATATCTTCATTAGGCTTCCAAATGTTCTTCTTGCCTTATTTATACGGCTGTTGACATCTTCTGTTGTACCTCCTCTTGATGTTATGATGCTGCCCAGGTAGTTGAATTCTTCTACGTATTCTATCTGTTGTCCACTCACTGTTATTGGCTCACTATCACTGTTGTTTGTCCTCATTGCCTTGGTTTTCTTGATATTTAATTCCAGTCCCGATTTCTTTGCTTCTTCCTGTAACTTGTTGACTTTGTTCTGTAGGTCCCTTTGATTCCTTGATATGAGACATACATCATCTGCGTAATCTAAGTTTTCTAAGTTACCGAAGAGATCCCATTCTATTCCGTTTATTCCAGTGCAAACTTCTCTTAGAATGTCGTCTAGTATTGTGTTGAAGAGAAGTGGAGATAGTGGACATCCTTGTCTAACTCCTATATTGGTGTAGAATGGATCACTGATCTTATCTCTGTGTTGAACTGTTGTCTCTGCATCTTCATACATCGTTTTGATGATGTTGATGATTTTTTCAGGAACTCCCTTCTTTGTAAGTGTTCTCCATATTGCGCATCTCTTGACTGTGTCGAATGCTTTCTTAAAATCTATGAATAGTAGATATAGTGGGGCATTCCATTCTGCTGATTGTTCAACTATGACCCGTAAAGTATTTGCCTGGTCTACACAGCTTCGGTTTGGTCTGAAACCTGCCTGCTCTTTCCGTAGTATTGGTTCTAGTACTTCTTCTAATCTTTTCTTTATAATAATTGCTATTATCTTATGAATAGTATTTAGAACCGTGATTCCTCTCCAGTTGCTGCAATTTGCCAAGTCTCCTTTCTTAGGTATCTTGACAATCATTCCTTTCTTCCATGATGGTCCAACTTTCGAAACTTAATAGAATTTAATAATAACAAATTTGGCCAATATTTCGGGAAGAAATGAGTCTAATTAACTTCTCCACATTTATAAATAAATAAATAAATCAATAATAGTATATGTTGTTTAATGCTTGCTCGGGAATACCATATAATTTTTTTTTTTTTTTGTTTTTATTAACTTTTTTATTTTGTTTACAATTTATAATGCCTTAACCTACAAAAAATTTTGTAGGTTAAAAACTGGTTTTGATTACTTTTTATGTAATTAACTTAAAGATCGATTTGCTTTTTGTTTGTTAATTTGTCATATTAAGTTTAGGTTAAAAAGGTATTAATTGTTAATTATACATTTCATGTATTGGGGTATTGCAAGTTTTTGGTAAAAATTATTGAAAAAACCAAATTAATTATTATGTTTGAATATAAAACTTAACCTACCTTAATCTAACTTAATCTACAAAAACTTTTTATTAGGCTTTGTCTTTTGACAATAAGAGATTCTAGCTGTTGTTTAGCCACGAAAACTCTCGTTCTGTAAATGGATCTTTAAAAGGAATGCACATGTCGTATTTCATTGAGTCTCTGTTAATATTGCCTGGAGTAAATTCTATTTTTTTATTCGTAGCCCGTCTATTATAATGAAATAATATAGGGCCTAAATTTTGGCCTTTGCTATCTAGATAAATAAAGTGTTCGCGTGCTATAAAACCCGTTTTTAATATGCTTTCTATGTATTCTTCGTTATGGTAAAATATGTGAGATTTTAGACCATTTTCTGAGGTTTGTTTGGCTCTAATGAAATTATTCCTAATCCATTTTATAATAAAATTGTCCATCCTATTTATTTTAGATTCATTATAGATGATATATCCAGTTTCCGGCTTACGGGATTTGCTTATGCAATCTCTAATGCATTTTCTTTCAAATTTGCGTAATTTTTACATTAGGCTACCACTGATATTGTACCAGATAGGAGCTGCGTACGTTAGAGTAGATCTGATTAGTGTTTGATAGGCTATCACTTTAAATCTTGTTTGTATAGTTTTATTGTAAAATAATTTTTTGGAGGCCTCTTTACCTTCTAAGACGGCGTTTTTAACTTGATCTGCAAATTTCAGTTTTTGATTAAGAAGTACTCCCAAATACTTTACAGTTTTTTTTATTTCTTATTTGCTGTTTATTTTGTAAAGCTTTTCCATTTTTTGTTATTATATGGTTTAGATTACTGTATTTGTCTCGAAGTAGGATTGTTTCGCATTTATTAAGATTTATTTTTGAAAGCCATATTTTGCAGTAATCAACGGTTATGTTAAACATTTTCTATACTTTATTTTGTACTATTTCTACAGCGTTAGAGGCTGAGTAAAAAATTATATCGTCTGCAAAGACTAATGTATATGTTACTCTTTTTATTCTGTCTAATAATTCTAATAGTTCTATCAAGTAGATTGAGAAAAAGATGGGTGAATTAACCGTTCCGTGTTGGAATCCGTTTTTAATTGCAAAAAATTTTATTTTTATATCTGGAAAATCGGCTATATAGAATTTGTTATTGTTGATTAAATTATCTATTAAGTTAATTAGAGGTTTTGGGAATCCTACTAGTTTTAATAATTTATATATTAATCCATCTATCCAAACAAACTGTTGAAGGCCTTTTCCAGATCGATCAGCCAATTTTTTATTAATGTTCCAACAGATATCTGAAGTGAGTTTATTATTAGCATTTACGGAGCTATGTTTGTATCTAAAACCGAACTGATTTTCTGTCATTATGTTGTTAGTATTGACAAATTTATTTATCATGTCGTTGATTAGCACTTCATAAAATTTATTTATATTAGGTAACAAACTAATTGGTCTATAATTGTTCGGGTCCGTTGGTTCTTTTCCAGGTTTTTTGAACATAATAAATTTCGTTATCTTCCAGTTATTGGGGAAATAATTATTATTCAGTGTGTTATTAAATATTATTACATATTGTACGATGTTTTTAGTACGATGTTCGGTATGTTATCTACTCCTGATGATGTTTTATTATTTAGATTTGTAAATTTTGAATTAAGTTTTATTGAGTTAGTAAAATATTCATTAGTTGGATTTGAGGATTTATTTGAATTATTGAAGTTGCATATCGTACCATAATATTTCTATTTTTGGTTTAAATGATGAAATCATGTAGATACTGATGTAAAAAGCAAAATTCAATTTAATTACTTATTCCAGCTTAGAACTACTATTAATGAAATCATAGCGTTCGTGTGCAGTTAGACCTGCAATTTCAAAAGCCAAGTCCTATAAACTCACATACTTATTAGTAATTTATAATTATAGATATATTTTTCTTATTATAAATAATAAAGATATAAGTAAAAATTAAATTAAATAAAGAAAAAACCAAAAAAAAAGTATAATTATTATTGAAAATAGTTGAATATTTAATTTTACTAATTTTATAGAGAATTTATCATACAGATACGCGTATTTCGCCTACTACTTGCAGACTTCTTCAATGTTTTGTACTCGACTAAGGAAAGAAATCTAAAATCGTCTTATTTATTTTTATTGCTTACATAGAAATTCGACGTTTTATGCAGCTGGATGGATGTTTATTATCCAATAAAATGGTACAGGGAGGGTTGAGTAAAAGTTATTCATAATATTATTACTTATTTAATTGTTTTTGATTTTTTTTTATGTTCTTGACAATAACTTAGGTAGAATCACCTTTTCGTGCTTAATTAAGTACGCCGGTACTGCAAGTTTATACTAACTACAATATCTACAATATTTTGAGCTTTTATTTATCAAATTACTGGCTTTATCAACTCATTAAATGTGTAAAATTATTACTATTGTCAGGAACTAAGCCTTCTTAAATAGAACAGCTCCATTTTATTTAAGCTGTTACCAGATTATACTCTCAATTATTTTTTGTCATCTATTTTATCCCAATGACAAAGGGTACTGGACCAGGTCGAAAAACCGATAAATAATTTTTTTGCATCATTGGGAATCGAACCTGGGACGCTTCGGTTGAAAGGCAGGCGCTCTACCTACTGCGCCATCCAGCGTGTTAGTATTTGAAATATAATTTTCAATGTAAGAGTAATAGGTAGGGGTAGTTTTATTTATTCTATTATATCTTACTAACTTAAAATCAATTTTCTTCATATTTATTTAGGAATGAGTCACTCTAAGTTTTATAAATTTCGATGCTTTCAGTTGGGTCTAGTTGCTTTACCATTACTATGTCTTTCTTTGGAAATATTATGATTCTCTTGGATGATGTGTTCTGCTACTTTGGATCTGATTTTTTTTAAATTGTTCTTCTTAGCTAGTTCTGCTTCTTTCAGGTGTTCATTGAGTCGTGTTTCCATGCTTCTCCTCTTAGTTTTACCAATATAAATTTTGTTGCAATGACTGCAACTGATCTTATATATACCTGATTTTTTAATTTAATCGATTGGGTTTTTAGTAGAACCTAGAATAGTTTTGAGTTGATTAGTTCTGCTGCTATACCGGGTGTTCCCGAGCATGCGTATGTATCAGCGTTTTAATAGGGGAAGGATCCGGTATTTTAAAATTAAATCAAAATTTTATTAAATCTATTGATTGATGGTATTTTCAACTTCCGGAAAGGACCACAAATCGGTTTTTTTCAGACCAAAAACCGCCGAAATTGGCCGAAATCGAGATTTTTCAATGGGAAGGGGTACTTTTTAATGCAAATTCAGATTCTACGACAAATCGTCGATTTAGTTAACAAATTTTTTTTAAAATTTTAAAATAACGGCTTCTTTCCCTCTTAAAAAGCTGATACGCATGCTTTGGAACCCCCTGTATACTATATCTAACCAATGTTTTTTAATTTAACTCTGAGTGGGAGAGAAATCTCAATAAATCCCAAAGCTACTCTTCTTTTGGGTTGTTGATCAGTGAGTAGGTTAGTAAGGGAATTGTAAAGAAAATTTAATGTTGTAAAGTTCTTCTTCGTTTACTGAGTAAGTCAGTGATGGGTTTTTTTTCTGGATATCCATTTACTTTCTTAATTTCAAATATGTGTGTTTAGCCTCTTTTACTAAACCTTTTTGTGAAGGGAAGATTTAACATTCGATGAATCTTATGGTTAAAAGAGGCCATCTTATGTTGATGGAGTAGTTCGAGGTATTCGAGATGATCTTGTCAGTATCAGTAGCCTTCCCATAGATCTCAAATTCTAGAAGACTTTCTTGTGTTGGCTAACAATAAATATAAACAGTAATATATATATATATATATATATATATATATATATATATATATAAGCAGTATAAATAGTAGTTGACCTTCTTTTTCTACCTCCACAGTAAACTGTACATTCCTGTGAAGTCCATTGAAAGTTAGTTAATGTTGATTCTAAGTCCCTTTACGTTATTACAACCAAAATATCATCAACGTATCTCTTCCAAAATCTTGGCAGCCGTTCTTTTGCTGTTAAATCTGACTCTAATTTGGCCATACAAATTTCAAATGGTGAGAGGGGATTTTCCATTGGATCCCCCTTCAATTACTTGTAGAAATCCCCTTTAAAGGTGAAATAATTTTCTTCCATGCAAATAAGGCGGATCAGCTTTACGTTCGTTCCATATTGATTAAAGTTAAAGTTCAAATATGAATTGAACTCAAACAAACAATATTTGAATAAAACAAAATCAACTGATCGACCTTTTCATTGTTATTTTTTTTCATTTTTAAGGCCAGCAATAATTAAACTAACAAAATTGCTTTAAAAAACAGATGCCATAATCAATTTTCTTACAGTATAGAAAAACATGTCTGATGATCTGTTGAATAAATTTCAAGTAATATCTGCACTTTCAGAAGTGTTGAAATTGATTTGCTGAAATCGTTATTATTCTATCCTGGGCCGAGAATAATAATAATAATAATGGTAATACTCATGAATACTGTTACATCTTAACATTTAAAGTATATTTACATTGACTTATTTAACAAATTTAGTAACCAGCTTTTGATTTAAATCCATGAATTTATCCCACCATTTAAGATATTTTATATTGGAGCAGTGTCTTTGGAGCAGTGCCAATATAAAATGGTGATAACTAAACAAATAAATAAAATAAATTTAAATTAAATTCAATGTAAGCAAGTATTAACAAATCCTAATTGTTTCAATTAAAATTTCACTAATTTTTAAAAATTAATTACATAATCCTCTCCCACTCTTTCAACCCAATATATAATTTGATAAAGGTTTTTTATATTTACCTAAAACAATATAATCAAATGTTCAAAAATTTTTTTCTTCAAACTCTTTATTTCGATTTCTCTCTCTCTTTCTCTCTCACTCTCACCCTGTTAATTTTGATAGCTTTCCTTTAATTTGATTCCTGATTACTCCATATAATTTTTTTGTGGTTGTAAATATTATGCTTAAAGCATTTTTTTTGTTTACCACAAAATTTATTTTTCTTTTACTCCTGATTTCTAACTTAATTTCGGTAAAAAAAAAAGTGTTACTGTTACTATGTCGGTTATGTATGAATGTGATTTTTGAACAAATTTTTTTATTTATTTTTTTATTTTTTCTTGTTTTTGTGGAAATATAAATATTTTTGTTGACTTTTCAGCCAAAAATAAGAGTCAATAATGTTGGTATAGGTATAACAATATTTATGTATCTGGGTATATAGACTTGAAAAATTCAAAAGTAAAATAAAATAATAAGATAGTAAGAATTAGTTGTTCCAGTCAACTTTAAGAATAATCAATAATCAATAAGGAAGTATAGTGGTACCATACTGGTTACAGTAATAAGCTAAGGAAACTGATATGATGTAGTGGTTCTAAGTTCAAATCGCACTCCGGGAATGCCTGTTGTAAAAACTGTTTTTTTTTTTCAATTATTCCTGAAAAGCAAATTTAATTCAATTTATAGTGTTTTATGATGGGCCCCATCAGCTTCCTGGGTTTTGTCAGACACAAATATTAGTACAATTTTAGATATATCGTAAATTCTAAATAAAAAAAAATATTGTATGTAATTGTGTGTGTCAAATATCTGTGTAAAAGCAGTTATGGTGTTCATTCCACAGACTTAGAATTATATATATAAAAAAATGTGACGCCCTTGGACTCTTTACAATAAATTGATATTTATTACAATGTACAATACAATTGATACAATAATTGATGTTTATTACATAGTACAAAAAATTGATGTAGGTTGAATTCGTCATTTAGATTAAATCTAGAGTGTTCAAAATAATATAAATTTTTTGTTTTTGTTTATTTTACATCTGCTTTATATATCATAGATAGTATATATCGTCAGCAAAGGTTAGTATAGTATTACATTGGGGTAAAGTATGTATTTAGTATAGTGTTAGGAATTAAATCTTTTGCGACTATATCCTATTATACACTGGGAGTAAACAATGATTTGAACATCACATTCAACCCTCAATCAAAAATCTATTATAATAGGATATTATATAGTTCACCATGCAGTTTGTATAATAATTTAAATGTTAAATTTAATCTAAACAAATATATTTACTTGTTTCTGAAAACCGTTAGAAGCTCAGTATTATTTCAGTAAATGTTTATCAGATATTTCTAAACTTACCAACTCCTTTAACATTAATATTAATACGAAAAAGAATTATTAATAGCCAATAGACGATATAGATAGATCGATAGACGATAGATAAATATATCGATCCAATTTAATAACATAAATTTTTTTTAGGCATTATAAACTAAACTTAAATCAAATTTATCAATAAATAATCTATTTTTTATTGATCAAAAAAACAATTTTTAATACCATCCATTAAAAAACAAACCATATAATATATGTACATAATATAGAAATGGAAATATTCAAGTTTATTATATTTTTACCTAATATAATAAATTCACTGTCATGACAGTAATATAAATGTAATTATATATTATATTAGATAAATTATTTTGATGAATATAATCACATATGTTCTACTTTTTTTTTCTTTTTATTTTTTTTATTTTGCACAATTTAATGATAAAAATCTTTAATTTTTATTTTTTAGTACAATAAAAAAAAAATTAAAAGAAGTATTTTACCGTAATTTACTGATATCACGTTAAATAAAAATATGTATACATTCATATATGTATCGTATAATATTATGCTTGGTTGGTTTTATATCTGTATGTATTTTGTTGTATTGAATGATGAAGGAAATAATTTTATGTTAAAGGATGTAATTTTTTATTTTGTTCTCTCCTTTAAAATTATAAATTGGAAAATTCGTTTTTTTTTCGTTTGTTTTTTTTATCTTATTTTTTTTTTCAAAATAATATGATGATGTTATTGATGATATACTCGAATATATGCCTGGTGGAAAAACAATATGTATGAGGTAAAAATTAAATGTATTATTTTTTTTTTATATAAAATAACAAAATAAGACAATAATAAAAAAAAAAGAATAATATAAAAATAAATTCGGATAAATGTGTACGATAATTTCAGTTATTAAAAATTTATTATTTAAAAAAATTTATATTTACAATAGATAAATTGCTATCGAACATGTTAAAATTAGAAAATTACATAATATTTTATTGAATAAAGAAATTTGAAGGGGGAGTAGACAAAAAAAAAATAAATAATGTATGATAATTATATATAGGGAATAATAATATGGTATGTTGGGAGTTTGCATAAAAAAAATAATTATTGCACACAGATTTTTTCATTTTTCCCACTAAACAAATTCGTTGTATGCATTCATTGGTAAATTTTGGTTTATTAATTTCAAAATTTTAAATTCACCCGTAACTTAATAGGTACATATATTTATTTTATTCTGTTCATCAATCTTCGATGATAATGTATTGAGCAAACATATATTGCTTTAGTGATTCTATAATGATGATGTAAAATTGTTAATTATAAGTTAAATATTTTTATTTAATTATTTTGAAATGTTACAACAAATAAGTTCACAATATATTCAATAAAATATAATGGTTTTAGTTGCTTGCTTTTTGAGGACCAGTTTTTAGTTGAATATATAGAGGTTTATATAGTAGCTTGTTAGAAAATCTTGAATAATACTTTTCTAAGATGAAAACTGTCTGTTTCACATTTTTCTATTATTTTCGTACAATAAAAAAATTAATACTTACATTCCAGTTGAAAATTCATCAATGAATACGGTATTATGACATATATGTTTATTGAATAATTAATATTGGATGTTGATTATATATGACAATATATTATATTAATATTATCTATTATAGTTGAATACAAATATTTGATAATATATTTGAAACTGTGTTTCAGTTTGTTGAAATATAAATCTTCAACGTATGTTATCTTGTACGTATTTTTGCCACATAAGAAAATTAATTTTCTGTTATAAATTTTTCTGCCAATATTATTGTTCTTAGTTTACTTCTAATTTCACCGATATCATTGTAGTAATGTCACAATCTACAATATTGCTATTATTGTATTTAGTCGAATAATGCCATTGTTAGTTAAAAGATTATTATATATATATATAGTTTGCATTTATCTGGATGGATGGATGGATGTTCGACGGAACGCTCAGATGACAGTTGACAGATGATAGATGACAAATGACAGATAACAGATAACAGATAACAGATAACAGATAACAGATAACAGATATCAGATAACAGATAACAGATAACAGATAACAGATAACAGATATCAAATAACAGATATCAAATAACAGATAACAAATAACAAGTAACAGATAACAGATAACAGATAACAGATAACAGATAAGAGATAACAGATAACAGATAACAGATAACAGATAACAGATAACAGATAACAGATAACAGATAACAGATAACAGATAACAGATAACAGATAACAGATAACAGATGACAGATGACAGATGATAGATGACAGATGGCATATATAAGCAATAATAAAAAAAGGCTATGTTTATGACAATTAATGATATTACAATTTGCTTTCTTTTTATATTTTTTTTTGATATTACAATTTGTTTAGCTTGCTCGACAGTAAGTATTAAAAAAAAAATATTTTTATTTTAAGTCCAAGAAATAAAACAAAACAATATTGTGTATAAAGAAGCTTTAATTTGACCGAATCATTAAAGCAAATCATTTGGGTTAATTTGCTAGTTTATTACAAAATTGTTGAAACAAGAACTGCATATAATTATTTTTTTAATTTTTTTTATATACTAAATAAAATGAGAATCTAATTAAAAATAAAAGTATAATTAATAAAAATATTTATCAGTGGTATAAGAAGTCCCTTTTCTACTTCAGGATAGTCAATTAATATGTTAAAAATGTTAATTTTTTTTTTATTCCTACTCCTCTAGTATGTTTTTGTATTATTATTAGATATTCTAGATTGTGTAATTTCGAAAGGAAATCTGTCCCTTATATCACTGCAGCCGCAAACGAACTATGATTATGAAAAGCTTGCAGTATATTTGTCAAATTTATAAATCTTTAAAATTAAATTAATATGTTACTGTACCAACGAAACTAAGTGGTAAAAGGGGTTTAATTTTATTGTACGTAATACGTTTTTTTTATTGTACTAAACCAAGTAGACTAAGTGCTCTAATTTAATTTTAATGCGTAATCACATATGAGAATATTTAATTGGTTAATTTTAAATAATGACAAACAGACCTACTTAAAACTCAATTTTACAATCACTAATTCCATTCAAATTTTAAATTTATAATTATTATTTATAATTTAACCCATCTCAATTTTGTTTATAAATTTTATTTTATTTTTTTTGTCCTTGCTTATCTACTTATATGTAACGCTTCTAATTACTCAAAATAATTTCACCCTCACACTACACATATTTATTTTAACCATATACCTAGCTATAATCGATTTCAAGTATCACTATAGTACATTTTATTTTGTATTAACCCTACAGGTCTAGGATTAAAAATACCTTACATGAAAGTTACCACTTAAATATACACACTTCTTTTGAAACACCCCCCAAATCATTTTACGAAAATTATTGACCCACAAAATACGAACAAAAATAATATAAAGTAATAAAAACTATACTAAAATTTTCTATTACATATAAACTAAAGGTCCTTTTTTACTTTTTTTTTTTTGATACTATGATCCTTGAGTGATATTAAACAAAAAAGTATATTTATATATATATGTTTAATATATATTTTATTCTAAGAACTTGAATGAATGATTTTCTGGTTAGTTAATTCTCTTAATTTAGTATGATGGGGTATAATTAATTGATTTTTTCCTAGAAAAAATGGATCTAGTTTTACTAAGGAAGGATAATAGAAAAATAACCTAAAAATTTTACCTTAAGGTACAAAAATCTTTAATTTATATATTAAATCTTTTAGAAATTTATTTTTTTATTTTTTTTTTTTTTTTTGCACATTTATGTGGAATGAATTTTCCCACTGGAAAAATGATAGCAATAAAAATAAATTTGTTTTTCGTTTATAATTAAATCATTTATATTTTGTTTTTTGTAGAATAAATTTTATTGCTTGTTTTATTTTTGGATAACTATAGGTTAGATTTGTAAAATACAAATAGAGAATTTTTTTTATATTTATTGTTTTAGAAATTGAATAAATCAGTATTAAATAAATATTAAAATACTGGGTATATGTTTCTCAAATTTTATTAAATATCTCAATCGATTTTGGTTATTGCACCATCATCAGAAGACTGAGTTTTAAAATTTGTGATACACATACATACTATAATTTTAATGTAGTTTTAATATTTGTTTAATTTTAATAATCTTTTACCTATAGAGCCTACAAAACATTCTAAATATATATATATATATATTGAACAAATCTATAAATATATTGAACAAATCAGGTTTTAGATTAGATTTAGTACAACCGCCAGGTTTATTGAGTGATGTAGCTGTCATACAACTCCTAGCACCCATCTGGTTCAAACAAAAACGAAGAGTGTTACAGACCTGAAAATTTGTATTTCGAAAATAAATAAGCCCGTTTGTTACTGTTTTCCAAAATTTAGAATCTGAAAAAAATCCGGATGATTAAAGTGTTTGAATGTATTTTTGGATTATTGTAGTATTATTTTGGAGTACCTAGTATTTGATTCCGTACTGATTCGAATAATTCGTATTCGGACAAAATTAATTCCACATATTAGCATTAAATTTTCCATTTATATTGTCAATAAATTTTCCATAAATTTTGCATATATATGCAGTATATTTACCTTCGTCCATGATCATAAATATGAAATCAGTGTGTGCAAATCATGCACCAGTGGTGTTAACATTTTGCTCAAAGCCGAATCGTTCTATATATAACCGATCAATTTTCATAATAAAGTGAATTAATCTTTTTTTATAATTTTGATAATGACCTTAAATAAATCAGTGAGTGCAAATCGTGCGCCAGTAGTGTTAACATTTTTTTCAAAGCCGAATCGTTCTATATAATATGTATAACAGATTAATTTTCATAATAAAGTGAGTTAATGTTTTTTTATTATTTTTGATCATGAGTGCAAATCGTGCACCAGTTGTATTAAAAATTTTTTTCAAAGCCGAATCGTTCTATATAACAGATCACTTTTCTTAATAAAGTGAGTTTATTTTTTTTTATAATTTTAATAATGACCTTAGATAAATCAGTGAGTGCAAATGATGCACCAGTGGTGTTAACATTTTTTTTAAAGCCGAATCGTTCTATATATAACAGATCAATTTTCATAATAAAGTGCTTTAATCTCTTTTTATTATTTTTGATAATAACTTAAGATAAATCAGTGAGTGCAAATCATGCACCAGTGGTGTTAACAATTTTTTCAAATCCGAATCGTTCTATATATAACAGATCAATTTTCATAATAAAGTGAGTTAATCTTTTTTTATTATTTTTGATCATGAGTGCAAATCATGCACCAGTGGTTTTAACATTTTTTTCAAAGCCGAATTGTTCTATATAATGCATAACAGATCAATTTTCATAATAAAGTGAGTTAATTTTTTTTTATAATTTTGATAATGACCTTAGATAAATCAGTGAGTGTAAATCATGCACCAGTGGTGTTAACAATTTTTTCAAAGCCGAATCGTTCTATATATGTATAACACATCAATTTTCACAATAAAGTGAGTTAATCTTTTTTTATAATTTAATTTTGATAATGACCTTAGATAAATCAGTGAGTGCAAATCGTGCACAAGCGGTGTTAACATTTTTTTCAAAGCCGAATCGTTCTATATATATATATAACAGATCAATTTTCATAATAAAATGAATTAATCTTTTTTTATAATTTTTTGAATTATTTTTGCAAAGGTACTCAGAACTGATATAGGTCTATAATTTGTTGGATAGCATGCATTATCGTTTTTATAAACCGGTGTTATTACAGCAGTATGAGTTAGTTTCCGTATTTGTTGAATTCGAATCTAGGTTACTTCAGATTACTATATATATCTTAATTCAAATCACAAAATAATTTCATATCTTATAGTTATTAAAAATATCTTATAGTTAACAGTCACTCTTTAAATTAACTATATATTTATTTTTATTCATTCATCCTATACCCTCCCATTCAGAATGTTATGATTTGTTAAGCTTACGATCCAAGCATGAACATATTATAATATAGTACCTATGTATTAATTTAAATATATATATATATATATATGTATATATTTATATTATATATATTAATTATAAGAGAATTTTCTTTAATAACACCCTTCTGATGAATGTTTCATGTAATATCAAAATTATTATTTTTCCATTGAAAAAAAATTATTTCCAAACACATTTAATGGAATTTCTTAAGGTTATTTACAAAACTAAAATTCAGTTTTAGTTAATAATAAATAATAAATATAAATGAAGAAGGGTTTACTTTAATCTCACAAAAGTTGAAATATGATTATTAACATATAAGATGATGACGTATTTAGGTTAAAATACAGAAAAATAAAGATAAAAAAAAAAATAAATTAAAAGTGAATAAAAACACCGTCACAATAGGTTTAAACTAACAAGAATAACAACATAAATATTTAAGGATATATAATTAAGAAGATATGAATAAGAAATTATTTTTTGAAATTAAGAAAATTATAAGAATAATAGATCTAAAAAATATTATATTTGAAATATGAAATAAGTCCATTATAATATCCAGACTAATAGAACAAACATAGTGTAGATAGTGTAGATATTTTAAATAGTATATAGGGTTGTGGTGAATATTAAAAATAAAATTTTCAATTCATTGCTTGTAATCTTCAAAACTATAGTAAATAATTATTTATTTACTTCCTGAATGTTTAACGATCTAAATATCCATTTAATTACGAAAATGAATTAATTCTATGCTGCTTTTCCCATCCTTTGATATTTTTATTTATAAAAATTCTGGCTATCAAAAATTTTCTTAGCAAATGGTGTTTCTCGTTCTCGTAGCGATGAAACATTTGTTAAAATTTTCAACTGGCAATAATTAATGTACCTCTGAAAGCCCTTATTGGTTACAATCTCGCCCTACATTTTTAATTTAATTCATCAACTATGGTTTTGGACAGAATTTTGTTGAATTTAGAGACTGCCTTATTGATATCGTCATCCTAAATTATAAAATCAAAGAACGGACAAAAGAAAATTATTTAGAGCTAAAAAATTAGCTTTACCAAAATTATAATTAAAAGACAGATCATATTATAAACAGGTTATTACCTAGATTTTAGAGTTCACTTTTTATTAAAAAATCATTTTACAGAAATGGACAGATTAATTAAAGAGTGAATTATCACATAATATATATTATATATATATATTTTTTTTGATTGAATGATTGTATATCTATATATATGTATATGTATGTATATATGTAATCTTTAGATTGTAAGTAATTTACTTTAATTTTTAAATATGGATTTTTCTGTGATGTTTATACCAAAACTAATAGTTTGTCTATGTCCCGGTTAAAAAAAATTAATTTTTTTAGAGAAAAGGAAAAAATATATTTTCTTGTACATACGGTTACTTTTTTATTATCTTGCCAACGACAAAGTAATATTTTATTTCCCGATTCAAATTGATAATCATGTTCGCTACGTTTTAAAGCTGTGATAGTTAAAGTGTTTTTAATGGTGCATTATGGGCGGCATCTGTTCGCTCTAACTGTACCTGTAGTAAAAAAACGCAAAAATTATCAAAATAAATTGTAAAAATCAAATGTGTGAATGAAAACAAAATTTAATTGAATTACCTTAATCATTTTATCTGTAGTATAGTATTTTACAGTATAAAATACTGTAATTTCGTTCTTATTCAGTTTATCGGTATCTTGTTGTTCGCGTGTGTACACAAACAGATGTTCACGATGTCTTTTTTGATCCATTTCAATGCTCCAAAAGAGTTCAGTGTTTTATATTCAAAACAAGCTGGTTTACTGGTTGATGTAACAGCTTCAGCAATATCTGTTCCTGCATACATTTGACTGCCAATATTTTCTAATCTATCTTTTATTTCTTTATAATTTTATCTTTATTTTCTTTACTTACCAACGAAAATAATAAATTCTATATAAGTATAACACCTTATTCTAGTTCAAAATACAAAATTTAATTAGAATTTATAATTTTTCTTTACGAAATTTATAATCAAATTTATTTCACAAAACAGTACATTCAATACGATTTTTAAAAAAAATTATTTGACAATGCAGAAAAATCCTATTTTTAAACCTATTAAAAAAAAATCGAACGTTCATGTTTTCACAAAAGTGGCGCTATGTAGGTGTGATAAAATTATAACAGGGATACTAATTATAAATAATACACCTATTAGCAATTGAAATCCTAGAAAAAAATTTTATTTAGACATTTGGTACTTTTGTTTTTATTCGATTCAAAAAAAGTTCAAAAATAGAGGTTTTTTTAGCCTATAAATAAGCCATTTAACATTTTTTCAGAAATTTTTTCTTTTCTATTTTTTCAATTTAAAATATCACACTTTATTTTTACAAAAAAAATTATTCAATTATCTTGTTCCATCTTAGCTTAATCCACGTTTGAAAAATTAAAAATGAAACGTTCGGTTTTCCGAACAAGAGTAGAAAATGGGTTAAATACTGAACTATTACTATACTAACTTTTTGAAATTGAAATTGAAATTGAAATTGAAATTTTGAATTACTGCAGTCTTGAAAGTAAAAACGATCATGTTCTATTAGAGCATTAAAAACCCTAACATCAATTAAAATTTTGATTTCTATTGAATATTATTTTAAATTAATATCATTTACATAAAGTCTACGGCAAAATGTAGCAGGAGAAGTAAATTAGTTTAACCTGTATTCAGCTGGCATTTCAAAACTCTTGCTTCAGCAACTTCAAACAATTTGTATGGATTTTACTATGATTTTTACTATTTCTGTTATATTATTGTGATTATTTTTGTATTTGTTCTACTTTTACTCTTAAATTTAGTTTTATTACTTGTGGGAATCTATTCTCTAAAATATTTTTTTGGAAATAAATCTATTTTAGGAAAAAAAAGATCAATTAAGCATTTCTGTTTGTGGCGAAGTATTAACTATAAAGTTCGGACTTGAAACAAAAAAAGTGCATCTAATTTAAAAAATATTATATAAAAAAAAAGACATTGTTCTAGAATGGTATTTGATCATACTATAAAGTTCTGGAACTAAATGGACAACTTTGAAATTTTATCTGCTGCTCAGGTAGCAAGGAAAATCGCAGTATAGTTTGTCGCAAAAACACAAAGCACGCAAAAAATTTATATAGTATATTTTTTAAATTTTATATATTCTATTGTAAATATTATTTAATTTCTTCAAAGCTAAACAAAAGTGTTCAAATAATGTATTTGAATAATTATATACAATAATTACAAAATAAGTGACGGTTTTTTCATTAATTTTTTTTTTTCATAGAAATTTACAAAAAAAAAAAAAATACAAAAAATTAAAAAAAAAACATTAACCCTTTGACGGACACTTAAAATTGTGAAGGATCACTCAGAATCGCATTTTTTATAACTTTTTTTTAAATTTGAACACTCTTCGTTAATTATGCTTACAATTGGACAGTTTATGCATTTACCGTTATAAAAGTTTTTGTTGGATCATTTCACACACTCTTAAAACTATATTCTAAGCATTATAAATACTATATCCAAAGACTGTATACTACGTCATTTTTATTTAAAAAAAATATTACACAAAACAAAAATACTTGATGAATTATAATAATATACGGTTTTTGAACGAAATGATACAAATACAACTTAAGACGGTATTTACCGTCATTTGCCACCAGATTCAATTCTTTGCGATGGCATATACCGTCATATCCATCTAAGGGTTGAAAAAAAAGTTTAAAGAAAAGACGGTACAAAATATACATTTTTATAATATTTTCATATACAACATTAGGTACCGAACTATTTTTATTTTATATTTGAATGGTAACACATCTTTTGGGTACCCAAGTACCGTTTGAATTTTTATTTTTTTCCTACTGACGATGATGTACTCCAGAAAAATTTTATTTCATTTCTATAACAAAATTATCATTAGGTACCGAACACTGAAAAAAAAATGGTTTATAAATTTTCCTATTTTTATAAGAACCGATTTTTTTGTAAATTTTACAATTTTTTTGAGTCAAGTTCTTATTATTTTTAGATAATTATCTATTTTATTAGTAAGGTTTACAAAGCCATTAACAATTTAATCGCTTGGTAATTTTCCTTATATATGTTGGGTATTTCACTAAAAAAATAATAAATTTTGTTATTGTATCTTGTACTTATTCCAGTTTAAATAATAAATTTTACAAAAAAAATAATACCAAGTTAATAGGAAAATTTACAATGATTTTGTTATAAAAATAATAGCAGTGGTTATTTATATAGGATTCTTTACGTTTTTTTATTGTGATATCTCCAATTTCATTTAGATAACTTATTATTTTATTGAGATATTTTCAAAATATTAAACAAAAATATGTGAGATAAATTCCTAACAAATTATAGGAATTTTTACAAAATTAATAGCAATATCTCATACTTTTTTATGAAAATGTAAAAACAATTATAATAACTATTATATTTTATATGAGAAAATCTACTACAAACTATTTGTAGAATATTTGAGCTAAACTGATATTTTTTCTCAAAATATTAAGAGAAGTTATTTATCGTAATAAGGAAAATTTTTCTCTCAAAAGTAAGATTTCTAATAAATATTGTAATAGGTCTTATATTTTGGACAAATAATGTTAAAAATATAATAAACAAGAAATTTGTTGCAGAAAATTTAGTTTCACGTAGTCTTATTAGGCTGGGCGTCGTTTTATTTGTGAACTACATTTTATAGTGATTGATTTATCATTACGTAAGTGATTTTTTTTTTTAAATTAATTGAGTGGAACATGATCGAACTTGTGGATGATTTTCAAGGTAAGCAATTTAAAAAAAATATATTCATAGGTTTCTAAATTTTAATCAGTGAAACTCTGCAATATTAACACAAGTTTATAAGAAATTTTATTTAAAATTCGACCCACTTTATTATTCTATAGGTTGAATCAACTTATTCGGATCAAAGAAATATTTTTTTATCCATATACTTGCTGTATTTGTATATAAGGATATAAGAAGGACCACTAGCGGGTTTTGCTGTTCTTCCATTCTTATCAGCTTCATCGGTATACAAAACTGTACAGGAAAAGTCAGAAAGTGCGAAGAGAAATCGTTATAAATTAAGCAGAACCGAAGTCCAAAAATCATTTTTTATGTTTATTAATGTAAGTATAAATAAACTAGTTGCTTAAAAAATATAATTTTATAATTTGAATAATTATAACTTGACTATCTTGTGGAAGAGTACATACGGAAATTTATTGACAAGATATTTAATGAAAAAAAAACTCTCCATCCACATCTGATTTTGTCGCACAAAATTTTCGTAGGTGTTTTTAATATAATATAATAAATAACTTAGATGTAAAAAAAAATTAAATACAAATATTTGAAACTTACATGAACATGTTAGAAGTGAAAAGAAGAATTATGTTAAAGAAAAAATTATAAATAATTATAAAAATATTCAATCATTTATATTATTAGTTCATTAGTATATTTAAATAAATAAAAATTAAATAACTAAAAAAATCATAAAATAAATTTTTTTTCTTGAAAATAGTATTTTTGGTGTTTTTATTTAGTACGTCCTTATTGAAAAGTTCCTATAAATATGAGAGCAATAATGTCTTAAAGTATAGTAAAACTTCCTGAAATTATAGGAATTTTTCATATTTTTTTCAGTCAATATTCCAATTTTTTAGGAAACATGGCTATAATTATAGTAACGTTTCCCATGTTTATGATCAGTTTTTCTCATTTTTTTCACTCAATTTTCCTATTTTTTAGGAAACATTACAATAATTTTAGTAATGTTTCTCATATTTGTGATCAGTTTTTCTCATTTTTTAAATGAATATTCGTAATTTTATAAGAAACATTCTCTACAACCAAAACAATAACTATTATTTTATTAGTATATTTTCAATATTTTTTAACAATTTTTCAGAACTATTCTAAATTTTCTGGGTCTAATTCCTACATTTTTTATACGTTTTCCAATAAAGTCGTATACTTTTATGAAATGTTATTAAAAAAATAAGAAAAACTACTATAAAATTGGGAGTTATTATAAAAAAAAATATACTGATTGTTCTAAAAACGGATGGTAATTTACAAAATAAATATAGGAATAATTGTTAAAAATGTCCACTATACCGCTTGTTGTTATAAAAATAGGAAAAATTGTATAAAAAAAGCGACAACCATTCCTATTTCTTTTTTCAGTGAACTATTCTTATTTTACATCTTGATGTTAAGACATCTTTTGGGTACCCAAGTACCGTTCGAATTTTTATTTTTTTCCTACTGACGACGATGTACGTTTCAGGTCCAAAAAAAATATTATTTCATTTCTATAACAAAATTATCATCAGGTACCGAACTATTCTTATTTCATATTTGGATGATGAATTGTCCTTTGTGTGCCCAAGTATTGTTATTTATTATATAAACTTTATGTAAATGAAAAATGTAAAATAATGTATATATATAAAAAAAATTGTTATTATAAATTATTTCTGTGATATAAAAGATAATATTTTCTTATAAATGCATTATAGGTACAGGTGTACCGAGTTACATATTTATACATATTTGTACACACACGTTACATATTTTCTCCTAATTACATAATATTAAATTAAATTAGTATTTGTAAATTAAATTAGTAATTGATATTATATTTCTCTTAAATTAACATTAACGTTAGATTCTGGTTCTCACATACTTTTACATTCTAAATTCTCTTAATAACAGTTTAAAGAACAATCAATACATTTGAATTTTTAATTAATTTTAATTTGCTTTTAAGTTTAAGATATAAGTTTTGAAGTTCAGTAATAAAATATACTCAAAATCGACAACTTGTGTTTAAATTAATTATAATTACCGTTCCAGCTGACCACGTAGACAATAAAAAAATGGCTGGTTTGCCCACCCTCCAATTTTTGTTTTACTTCTAGAAAGTTTTAAAATATAAATTTTGATAAAAAATTAATTCTCACAAAGCTTCAAGTCTCTAAAGTCAATTTGTAAAATCAAAGTAAAATGCAAAAGGTACAGAGGTGTACCTTTCCAGCTAAATAAAGGTTAGTAAAATACTTACATTTATAAAATTCGAATGAAAATAAAAATTCACGCAATTTTGTATACCTATTTGAACTACTTTCAAACGAATAAAAAGTCATGCGAATAAAAATAGGTTAAAAATAATACAGAATAAGGTTATGGGAATAATATTATTTAAACTACTCAGATATACATTAAGTAAATTTAGGTTAAATTCGTTAAAATGGTGGTTAAGTATCAACCAATGAAATTTAATACTTGTATTTATAGTAATTATCCACAATATCCACAAAATGAAAATAGTTAAATATCCATATTACTTATGTGATTGGCTAGGTCTATGTATCTAATATTCACAATTATAGGTGCCTATTATGTATTTCGATAACGATTACGATTTGATCGAACGAAATGTCAAAATGCAAAATTGCCATTATGTATTTCGATATCGTTCAGAAATTGTCGACGAAATCGATAAAGTTTATCGATGTAAAATTTTACCACGAAAGAGACATCGAAAGAGAGATTTTGTACAAATTATTTCAATTTTGAATTGAAAGGATAGAATAAAAGAGATACAAATATATTTTATTTATATTGGACAGTTGGTGTTTTGTTTTATATTTATGATATTTTTTGAAATAAAAATAAATTTAAAAGTTGAAATGAAAGTAGGTATTTTACTTTATTCTTCATAATAATTTTTGATTGAAATAAATTTTAATAGGAATGAAAGGCCAGTTACAAATAAACTGCAATACGAAAAGTTAGTGTAAATAATAATAAACCATTATAAATTTTCCAAAGAGGTACCAGGATATCTTGCACGCACAAAACCAATTACCTGATTATGATCACATATCTAAAAACAAAAACTGTTATAATAATGTAAAGTAATTACAATAAAGTATAAACTTACCAAGATTGCATTAATGCTAAAAAAAATCCCTTTCTACTATAACATAAATGTTGTACGTTTTGCTTCGATGAATTAATTTGAATAAGCTTTCCATCTACTGCTCCAATTATTTTAGTAATTCTGCTTTAATCATAAGAATAATGTTTGCCTGACTTTTTTCTTCTAGTGCATAATGGAATTTGATCAATTTTGCACATAATTATAAACTGTAAATATATATAAAACTTCTTTAAGAACAAAAAATTAGCTGTGCTAGTCCGACCTGAAAATCATATTCTACGTTGAAAATCATTTGCTTGGTACAAACCGCACAGAATCTTAATACACTAATCAATTTCATTATATTTGGAATCGACGTGTTACTAATTGGCTATTTCAATTTTTGCCCTAATTTAATAGTTTTAATAATGTGGATAATAACTCATCAAATTTATGTGTAAATAACATACGTATAATCTTCCAAATCTAGTGGATTAGAATAATCCCGAATATATGTTCGCTTGTTTTCTAATTCTGCAATTTGATAACGTTTTTCAGCACTATCAGAAATTGAAAAATTTAACTCTGATGCTGAAATCATTTTATTTATAAAAACTTATAATTTTGTAATAATTATATTTTATTTAAACACTTTCAACTTATTTTCTACTTACAAATTTCAAATATAACCCTATTATTTTGTGTTTTTTTCGTATAATAATTTGAATTTGACAGTTAAAGAATCAAACATATGTCACTTTCATCGTAGATTTGAATTTTACAATGGCAGCATTTTTAAACACTTTCGATCAAATTTTCATCGAAATACATAATGACACTAACGATTACAATCGAATAACTCTAACGATAACGATGAACGATTCGATTAATTTCGATCGAAATACATAATAGGCACCATAATTTCATCATCATCATCAATGTCCTGCAATCCCATCCGTGGGGTATAGGGCGGAAATTAAAATTTAAGAAAAATTAACTGTTTTTGATTGAATTTAATTAGAAAGAAAAAAATCAAAAACATGCTTATATACAACGGTTTATAACATTTCAATGATCTTCCTTATATCAAATAAGTATAGTGAAACAAACACAAATATATTTAAAAATAAATTTATGTAATAATACAAATGAACAATTTTGAATTATTTTGATTGAAATTATGAATTATATAAATAGTTAAAGTAAATAAATGAATAAATAAATAAATAAATTTATAATTACTGCTGTTAGCGGTGCACAACAATTTAAACAACTTTATTATTTACTTAAATTGAAAGCAAATTATTTTATATAATTTTCAGTAAATTAATAAACAAAAACTGAATCAAAAAAATCATAAATATTTTTTTTTTTTTAATTAATTTTTTATTATATAGTCCTTAAACGATATTCATATATCCTTTTTTAAATTTATTCAAAAAAAAAAAAAAACATTTTCCACCTAAAATATTTTTAATATTCCACCGAATTCAATTGATTTTCAATTCAAATGGGAATTTGTTTTAGGTATTTCAAAATCAACAAATAATTAATCAATTACACAATATACACTCCCAAAATACTGTTACGAATAAAAGGATACATTTAATTATTTATATTTTTCCAATATTCAATCAAATCAATATGAAAATATTACCTTTGTTATGGGTATGTGTGATAACATAAAATTCTATGGATTATTTATTTAAAGGATATTTTATTAGGAAAATACGAATATAATATAAAAAATACGAATATAATAAATAACACAAGTATTACCATGCTCAACACTCAACAGTGTAGAACAGAACAAATAAATAAAGGAAAATTAGAAAATTTTGTGAAAATTTTCTCAAAAAGGAAACATATTTGATTTTGTAATAAACATTAAGAAAATTCTTTTATTAATTTTTTATAAGAATTTTTAATATCATTTTTATTTTTTTGTTATTGTTTTGATTTATTGTTTTTTTTTTTTTTTGTATATCATATTTACAATTATTATTATTAATTTTCCAAGAATAAAATACATATTTTATAAAATTTTTCTATGTTTTACTTTAAAATACAATTTATTGCATATTTCTGTTTTTTTGAATAAAATATTACAAAGCTTTCAAGCTGCAAAGAGAATTTCCATAAATCAATTAAAATATCTCTAGAAACACAGGAATATTTTTTTAAATGATTAATGAAAGTTGTACAGATTAGGTACTCTGTGTAAAAGTAAATAAATTTTAATTTGAGGTGGAAAATTTTTTTTTCGTGGTGAATTTGTTTTGTTAAAAAAAAATAAATTAATAATTTTAATTATAAATTGCAAACTAATATTATCTTGTGAGTTACATAGTAAGCTTGAAGTGAATTTGTAATAAATTTGGTGATGTAATGTAGTAAAGGGACATGGGATTGTGGTCTTGAATATAACCAATTGGGCCAATTCGATAAATCCCGTGAGCATTGTATTTTATGTTCTGGTTATTGTTGTAAAATATGTGGGATATTAAACCATTTTCTAGGGTGCTCTATCATAACGTTTTCGAATCAATTTTAGTATAGAAAATTATCAATTCTGATTATGTTTATTTCGTTATTGATTTTTGTTATTGACTAACATAATGTTTTCGAATCAATTTTACTATAGAAAATCATCAATTCTGATTATGTTTATTTCGTTATTGATTTTTGTTATTGACTATCATAATGTTTTCGAATCAATTTTACTATAGAAAATCATCAATTCTGATTATGTTTATTTCGTTATTGATTTTTGTTATTGATTATCATAATGTTTTCGAATCAATTTTACTATAGAAAATCATCAATTCTGATTATGTTTATTTCGTTATTGATTTTTGTTATTGATTATCATAATGTTTTCGAATCAATTTTATTAGAAAATAGCAATATAAGCTCTTTAGTGTGGTTAGACGTTGTAATTGGTCGAATTTTTTATATTTTTCTTCTAAATTCGTTGACAAATTCCGATTCATTTTTATTTCCGATACTTTCACATAAAAATTCACCTGGCAATCTTAATACAGTACCGTAAACCATTTCAATATCTTCTTTGTGTACCGTACGTAGTCCAAGTAAAACTTATGTCCAATTGTTAGTTTGGTGACATTTGATTGCTGTTTTTAATGTTCGTTGACATTTTGTGATATGGCGCTGTCTTGAGATGATTAATACCTAATAATTTAGTCTGCTCTGAAAATATTTGACTTTCAAACTGTCTGCCTAAATCTATAGAAATTTTAATAGGAACGCCAAAATTTGATATCCATCCTGAAATAAGATTTTTCGCAATTGTTTCTGCTGTTTTACGGTATAGGTTGTGGCCTGCGACTGAAGCGATCTATTATTGTGAGGCAATATCTAAAATCTTCTGAACATGGCAATGGACCAATTAAATCTTTGTTAATGTGTGAAAACGTTCATTTGGTGATATGTATGATGATATTATTTAGGGTTTTAATTAGTTCTTTACGCCGCCGCAGATTGTTGCGCTGCCTTAATAATAACTAAATCAAATTTTTTTTAAATAAACCAAACAGAAAAAAAATATTTCCAAAAATTCTTCACCAAAAATCACCCTGTATTTTTATTTTGTTTTCTAAATATCCAAATATCTAGCTTTAAATAGTCGAAGTACTACAACGTACTGTTTGCTTTGTATAGCACAGAACAAAAATGAATAAATCAAGATAATTTGAAATCAACTCTAAGACTAACAAAATTTTTAAGATATGTGGTACCCGAAATCCTATTTCACATTTTGATCAATAAATTTTGTTTTTTGCTTTTTTATTATACATATTGATAATCCTTTTTTAATTACATACAAGATGGAATTTTCTAAATTTTTTCACTTTTAATTTAAATTTTTTTTTAGATGTAATCGTTTTGTACATTTTCTTCAAACTGACAGGGACTTTCGATATAAAATCAATATCCTAATGTAACGAAGAACAAAAATTGAAACAAAAATAAAATTAATAGCATTATTTATTTTTTTTTTTTAGTGATTTTATTCATATCCTAGGAAGTCCTTTTTTTATTACTGTTAATCTAAAATAGCAGGTGGTATTTTTAATATACATAAGAACGTCATTGAATTGGATAGGTCCGAAATATAATGTGAAAAAATGTAAAAAATTAAAATCGATTTATTAAATTACTAAAAATAAGAGGGGAAAAATATTAAAGATAAAAGTAAAATAGATTTAAATAATACAGGTAGTGAACCAGGTAAAAAAATATATTTTTACTTTCTTTTTTTTTTTTAATTTTAAATTTATTGGTAAGGTTATTAAAAAATTGAGCACAATAAATTCTAGACTACATGCTGATTTTCATTTAAAAAATGGTGAGATAAAAATTTTTAAAAAAATAACTGTACATATATATATATATACAAATAATCAGTTAATATTATATATGTATATAGATACATATACTAAACAATATAATAACTTGTGCACAGCTGATTTTAAAAAGTTTGTATATTGATTCTGAGTCACAGCTTGAGCTTTATTTAAAAAAAATATTTTGTATAGAATATTTTATTTAATATTAGTACTTAAATTGTACAAATAAGGAATATTAAAAAAAAAAAAAAATTGTTGTGTTCATTTCAAAAAGTTATTGGAAAATTTCATAAACAGATTGGTTTTGTGTTTTCTGTTTTTTTTTTTTCTTGTCCGATTGATTAGGTAATCTGGATTTAATTGTATAAAAGTATTTTTAAAAATATCATTTTTTTTAAATTTAATTTCATAGAATCAAGCTTTGTAGGAAGAAGGGTAGAGAATATTTTTATTTTATATATATACTGTTTTTAATCATGTTGCATACTTACTTCCAGCTTGATTCTAGTTAGAACGTAAACTCAAAACACCGAAGACAAAATCAACCCGCAACCAGCAATAATTTATTTGAATTATAGCTTTAAAAATTGCAGCTTAGTTATATTTCCATTTCCAGGAGCTTTCAAGAATATTAAATTTTTTTTATCTACTCAAATTTTTCTTTTGTTTTGTTTTATAAACAAGTGCACAGTAAGTTTTTGTATTTCTTATTTCAATTGTACCGTGCACCACTTGGATGAGGTAGGTAACCAAAGGAAAGAAGTATGACAAAAATAAAAAGGAAATTGAAATAAAAAACCGTAAAAATGTTTGTTTTGAATTTCTGAAGATTATAACTTCATCATCATCATCATGTTTCTGTAGTCCCATTCGTGGGGCATAGAGCGGAATTCAATTCTGTTATATAGTTGTTCCAATCCACACCATCACGTCAAATACGCCGCAACTCCATATCCGATTTGAGGCTCATTTCAACTGAGGCTGTCAGAGGACTACATCTTGGAAACCTACTTTCTGTTGTTAGTTAATCAAACTGTTATCAATTGCTTAACCCTTTGGTATTTTTTGAAATATAGATTATAGAACTCAAACCTGGCCGGCTCACGCACCCGTCGGATGGTCTGCAGATTTATCTTCTGCAGGCCAATCATTGTGAGTACATACGCTTTTGTAACGAGGAGATGTAGACACTGCATACATGGCTACGGAAAAGACCCTTAAATTCAAAATGTGAAAGTGTTTCAGTTCTGGGCATGGGACTTCCTCCGCGTGGTTCGATACAATCCATACTTCCCTTCCTTCTATTCTCTATACCTATCCTACTACACCCGGATTGGGATCATATCATTCGTAAGTGTTGCTAGAGGGTTGTTCGATACAATCCATACTTCCCTTCTTTCTATTCCGTACCCATCCTACCACACCGGGATTGGGATCCTATCATTCGTAAGTGTTGCTAGAGGGTTGTTCGATACAATCCATACTTCCCTTCTTTCTATTCCCTATACCCATCCTACCACACCGGTATTGGGATCCTATCATTCGTAAGGGTTGCTAGAGGGTTGTTCGATACAATCCATACTTTTCTCCCTGCTTTCTATTTCTTAACCATCCTACTATACCCGGATTGGAATCCTATCATTCGTAACTGTTGCTAGAGGATTGTCCGATACAATCCATACTTCCCTCCCTTCCTTCTATTCTCTACCGATCCTACTACACCGGAATTGGGATCCTATCATTCGAAAGGGTTGCTAGAGTTAATAGGGGTCACTATGTAAAGATGAAAGTAGGAAAATACGGTGGGAGAGTTTAAGTGGTGTAAGCTGGATATGACAACCATTAAAATGCATTTAGATCTCCTAAAGCTTAGAACTTGTTATACTTTATTGTTTGACAGCGGGAACACATCGGAGATCTCTGATTTTGTTAAACCTTACCCATCCTACTACACCGGAATTGAGATCCTATCATTCGTATGGGTTGCTAGAGTTAATAGGGGTCACTATGTGAAGATGAAAATAGGAAAATTGGGTGGGAGAGTTTAAGTGGGTAAGCGAGATATAACGACCATTAAAACGCATTTAGATCCCCCAAAGTTTAGAACTTGTTATACTTTATTGTTTGACAGTGGTAACACATCGGAGATCTCTGATTTTATTAAACCAATTTATTATTACGACAAGTATGATAATCAACTAGAAATAGTTATATTTAACACATACAATTCAATCTATGAAAGCACATTTATTTTGTTTAAGTATTAAAGAAACTCATTGAAAAAATCTCGGTATCAAAATAACTTCATTACAAGCTGAAAGCAAAATTTGACAACATTTATATGTTTGTATAAGACATTTGGTAACATATGGCGTCTATTAAAGATACTTAATGTTCGATTGGTAGGTGACTTGGCTCTGCTTTTCCTTGTTATATAATTGTGTATTCAAAATTTTTGTGCTTAAAAGCACTTAGGGTGGTTTAGACTTGGAATTATATAAAAAAAAAATATATGTATAAAAAAAATATCATAGGTGTAAATAAATAGTAGGTCTAACTAAAATTAAACTCTGTAAAACAAAAAAACATAAATTAAGACGAAATAAATAAATAAATAAAAGCAAGAACATCAGTCACCAAACAAAAATTAAAAACCGACATGTCTAAGACAAAAAGTAAGCTAGAATCAAATCAACCATGTTTGGAGTGAAAATATAAGTGAAAAAAGTAATATTGAAGGCATAGTTTCAATGCAGAAAACGTGTAACAAAATAATATAGGGACTACATATAAGTAGAATGGGCAGAGAAAGTATATTTAAAGTAGCTTACAAAGGTCCACCATGCTGTCATCAACTACCCCAGAACGACAACTAAAAATATAGATACAAAATGGTACCAGTATCAAGAAAGTTAAGTCGTAATATACAATAAAGATACTGGTTCCAGTATCAACATAGTTAAGTGATAACATAATAAGGATACATTATTATGAAACATGTCATTATCCCTATTATAATCCAAAGACGAAGCTTAATATTATACCTTGTCCTTTAACATAGTGATAACAGAAAATAAAAAAAAAAAACAATTTAAACTAACATAAAAATTGAACTTAAGCCTAAACACGTTTTATCAATTTTTTTATTATTTTTGATTTCACTAAACCCAATGTAAAAATAGAAATTTTGTGTAATTGATATATCCTTTACACATTGTTTCTTATAAGATTACAAATAATATATATGTATCATTAAAAATATCATACATAAATTTTGATATTGATCCCAAAAAAAAAAAAAAAAAACAATTTTTTTCGTTTTGTTCCATTAAATCTTATTTTTAGTCTCAATTTAATGGTCCTACTGTGCTCAATTAAATGTCTATTTCAATAGGACATCTGTTCAATAATATATATTTTGTTTTAGTTTGATTTTTAGTAAATTTATTATTTTATTCAAAAAATTTATTATTGTATGAGTGAAAATTTCTTTAGCAACACAAATTCATATAAATCTTAATATTAAATCCTTAAAAAGGATATATAAAGAATATTATATTATTATTATTATCGAAGGATTTTCCTTTTATTTATCCTTATAGCCTTAAAAACAACAAAAGTACAAATGATTAGATAGATTCGATTTGTTTTTTTTTTTTTTTTCTTTTTAGCAGTTTTAGAGAAAAATAAATAAAAGATTAAAAAACATTAAAAAAAAAAAAAAAAAAACAATAACAAAAGAAAAATAAAAAAAAAAATTAAATTGATTTTGCCTACTTAAAGGCTAGACAAAATTTTTTTTATACTAAAATCCGTAATTTAAATAATCTTTTAAATCCTTTTTTTTTGTATTTATTTATTTATTCTATTTCTATTAATGTAATAATTCAGCTTTAATCAGAATTCAATTTTATTACACATTACCTATATATATTAGAATTTGGTAAATAAATAATATTGGAGAAGGATTAATTGATTTAGTGTTAAGCTTTAACTTAAAAAGGTTCTTAATTATTTTTATTAATATAAAATTATTTTTTATATGACATGAAGAAAAATTGACGATTTCAATATTCATTATCCTTCAATAAGATTAATGAGTGTTGGTTATTAATTTATTTTGTTTTGTTTTTCTTTCCTTTTTGTTTTGTTTTTATTTTCTTTTTGATTTTTCCTATTCATTATCCTATTTTTATATCTATATGTCGTATATGATATACTATTATAATATTTTCTTTTTAAAAATAATTAATCAAATAATTTATGATAGTTTATAATACAATCATACAGGAGGTTTCAATACAAATAACAATAGTATATATTGAACAAAAAATTAATTATATTTAACCCTTAATAAATATAACTAAAATGAGGAAAATTATTTTTGGAATTGAAAATAAATTTTGATTCACAAAAATAATCGTATTAAATTTTAAAAATGTTTTATTAAAACAATTTTGAACGTGGCTTCGGTAGCCGAGTGGTAAAGCACTCGAGTGTAGTAATGTAACGACCGAAGCAACCCAAACCCCGTGAGAACCGAAATTTTTTTCAAATGGTGAAAATTACTGAAAAATGTAATTTTCAATACAACCACATCGGTTCAAATATAATTTAATAATTAATAAAATAAGGAAAAAAAAAATTTTTTTTTAGAAATATTTGCCTTCAATTTAAGCGTACTAAAACTACAAAAATAAACTGTAGAATCGCAGCTTTTCTTTAATTTCAGCCAACTTTTTTTGTTACTCTCTTTTGTTTACTATATTTTTTCTTTTTCTTACACGTAAAATTCTTATTATATCTATTTCTGACAATGTTTATCAAATTTGCATATGAATTTGTGTGCAAACAAATGAATACATACATGAGTTCTTACTCTTTTTATGGATATACTTTGGTTAAATGGTTATTGAAATGGGTATTTTGTTGAATTGAAGCAAATTGAAACAAACATATAAAGTCCAAGGCAAGTTAATTAAGGCAAATATAATAAAGATATAATATAACTAATAAAAAAAATAATATAAATATATAATATACAAAAATATATTCCAAATAATTAATATAATTTAATAAAAAGGCCCAGATTTCGAAAGGGTAAAGGACCTATAAAGCTGACCAAGAGATTTATCTATTGGATCAACTGTTAAAATAAAGTAATAAATAAATAAATAAATTTTGAACCTAATTTATTATATTTTAAACTGACAAATGACATCAAGTAAACCCAATTTATGTTGGTATCACTGAATATCGTTCGCACGAGTAAAATAGAAATAGATCTATTTTTTAAAGGCGAGATTTAGGTTATTCGTCACGATTTATATACATATAATCTCATTTATTTGAACGCAAAAAATTCGTTATTCATCGTGATTGTGTTTTCAGCGTTATAAGAAGTCTAAGTATCAAAATACTGTCAAGTCAACACAAAAAATTAATTATTTACTTCTTATCGAACTACAATTTTGGCGTTTTAAATTTTTTATTCCATTTTGCATATCTTGAGCAACAGCTTTTCAATCTTAGTTTACATTAGCCATCTTGTAGTTAGTCATCTTAACATTGTCGAATAAATAATATTTTAATCTTTAACTTAGGTGGTGAAATTTAGTACTGGATGTGGTAGTAAATTTTATACCATTTTTTCTTATAATATTTTAGAAGGAATATAATATTATTTATAAATTTTTTGTTCACGTAAAACTGGCTAAGTTAATTCTATTCAAAACCAAATTTTTAGCTATTATTTTTAAGAAGTTTGCTTTTGAAATATGACTGTAATTACGAGATGATTGTTACAAAATATATGCGTTGCAACTGCTAATATCAACTAATCAATAAAATACAGCTATAGACCAACCACGTAATCGGCAAATAAACGGCGAAATCATTCTGGCTAAAAATATTTGAATTTATTTAAACAAAGCCCTAAAAGTATGTAAATAAGAAATATGTGTTATATAAAACTGTGCGTAGACCTGGAATTTATCTGCAGGTACACTGATAGATAAATAAATAAATAAATAAAACTGCGCAACTCTTGTGGTACATAATTGAACCTGAGAGAACGCTGGAATTGATATCATATTGCTGACGATCAGTAATAGTTACATCAATTTCCGGCTGGAATAAACTAAACTTTTGTAGAATTTTCAAACCGGAAATTGACATTAAAATTCTATATTAATATTTTTGTACATTATATATTATCTTCTATTAAGTAGAAATAAATTACCTACATATTAGGCTATCAGGTGGACTTCGACAACATGTTAAGTTAAGAACTTATTTCGGATTAATTATTTTTCTTTATTTAAATCTACTTATCCATTACTAGTCCATATTATAAGATGATAAAAGGTCCAAAAATTAGTTATATATATTTATATATATTTTATTTATTAAAATAAATAAACAACTAAATAAATAACAAATAAATTATCTGCAACGAATCCAATTTTATTAACAATTTAATGGATTCTGTGTAATAAAATTCTGAATTATGAAATTTTTATTTTTTAATAATCTGAATACAGAATAGTCAAAAATAAAGCCTTGGGAATCAAAATATTCACGATTTTTGCAACTTACAATTTTTGTAAATTGAAAATATTGTGCAAAATCATTTTTTGATTTTCAAAAAATTGTGTAAATCGAAAATATTGCAAAAAAAAAATTGTAATTTTAGAATTTTGTAGAAGATGTAGGTATACAATTTAAATTATGATGACAATAATTAATCTAAAATTGTCCGGATCATAAACTATAAGTAATGTTAATCCAGATTGTGTACGTCGTCCGCAAGAATATATTGAAAAACTTTTTATCGAGTTCGTCAACTCCCTCCTTTTGTGTTGTTATAATCAGCTATAAATTCCAGCTTATTGGTTATTGTATCATTTGATGATGCATAGAAAATATTAGAATAACTGAACGTTTTTTTTTTTGGTACATAAGAAAGAAGTGTGATATGTTTTGTAAATTCATAAAAGGCACTTTAAACTGGCCTACATTTATTTGGTAAAAAATTTGGAATTTATTTTTAATTTTTTGTAAGTGAAACTTACTATTAACACGTTGATCGATTTTGGTAGAAGAAAATGTAATAAACTCGCGTCACACTAAATTGTGAGTCAATAAGTTATTAATATATACATTCATATACATTCTAAATATAGGTACAAACAAAGTTTTTTTTTTGCTGTTTTTTTTTTGTTTTCTAGATACCTACATGCTACATACAGACAATATACACGTAGAGAATAATAAGAATAATAAGTAAAATAAAATGATCAGAAATAAAATAAAACAAAAAAAATTTTGTTGAAATATTTAACAATATAATTTTCTAAATTATATCAACTATACATAAGATTTTTAGAGATCTAACTAAAACAGCGTTATGATATTCTTTAAATTCTGTGATTTGTAAATAGATGTTGTCCTCAGTATTATTTTATAATCGTATACCAATATAATAAATATTTAGGTTTACTATCTATAATTAAAATAGACAAGCATTTAAGGACCTGATGTGCAGTAGACATCATCTCATTTTATCTTTTTTATCATTAATGAACTCTTAATATTATGTAAATAAGTTGTATATACAACAGAAATGCGCATACGAGTGAAAAAAGTTTCTATTTTGTTTAGTAATATTCAAACTGTATCAGAAAAAATGCATCTATTTTGTGTAATACAACATCTAATTAATTTTATACATAATTAAAGGAAATTTATTCTATTAATTTTTTTAAGTAACTGCTACAAATTATTGTTTTCTATATTTTGGTTATTTGTAGTAATTATTATTAATTTTATTCATTAAATGTCACTGACTATAGGGAATATATTGGAATCGAATCAGTATATGAGGGAGTTGTATTTATGTGTTCAAAATAAAACTACCTTAAAACTTTTTGTTAAACATGAGGGGCTTGTGCTTAACCGTGAGAGGTCTATATCAGTACGGTAATTACTGTTCTTTTCAAAACTTTAAATTTGGCTTCAACTTGAATTATAATTATTCAACAGGGGCCCCTAGTAATTCGATATAATTAATAAAAAATAATAAAGTTTGTAATTCCAAATTATTACTGACAAAAATATTAATAATATTTTATATTATTGCAATGTAATTATAATTTAATATTTTTAATAGGTATACAAGAAAATAATAATGTTTAAAACGAAAATATTAAAATAATAAAAGATCAGAATTAATCATCGTATAAGGGAACAAACTAAATCAGAACAAACATTTTTAGCCACCTTGACTCATATAATTAAAGGGTCAATCAAATCCAAAGAAAAATAATGGGAACGCAAAATTTTTTTACAGTATAAAGCAAAAGGCAAACATTTGTTTTGTACCTTTATAAGTAAATGTAAATTTGACCTCTTTAACTAATGATATTTTGCTTGTTTTGGTTATTGAGCTAAGTCATTTAAAAAATTATTGTTTTAATTTAAGTTATAAAAAAAAAAAAAATATTTGTGGCTATCTAAGTCTATATTATATAAAAAATATTGATACCTACATAATATGTATGGGTATGCGCATACCTATTTAGCAAAAGTTATAATTTTTGAAAAATAAAAAAGTGATTGATTATTAAAATTTTATTTTTTAAAATACTTTCAATTTTCTTTTTAGTTAATTAAAGCTTTAATTGAAAAATTGAATTAAAAATTTCTTACTTTAATTTTTTCTTTTTTTATCTTTTCTTTATTTTATAAGTTGAAAAATTAAATAACGTATATTAAATTTTAAAAAATAATACATAAAAAAGTGGTTGATGTTAACATAAAAAATTTTTGTTTCCTACTTCAGTTGCCATAAGCCTATTCTATCTTTTTTAGAATATAATGAAAATTGTATAATTTAATCGACCCTCAGGCCTCAATCATCTGCATTTAAATGTTGTTTCACTTACTACCGCCAATCTTTTTCACTGCTTCTTTTTCTTTTTTTAATGCGTAGTTAGATAAGTTAGTCGTTGTTCTCTTAATTCATTTACCAACTGAATAGATGAAAACCAATTGTCTGCAGTAACGTTTCTGTTACTTCCCTCTATAATACCGCACAATCTCAACACCGACTGCGTCGATTTTTTCTGCTGATGTAAAAATAATACCATTTGAATTTTTCCCATAATAAATATAGGCATTAGAAAGATAATGTGTCCGCGCATATGTTAAAGCCATTATTTTTATACCGTACTATGCTGGTTTATTCGGCACATAAATTTTGAATTTACATCTTCCACGAAATGGTACTAGCATTTCATCAATACACGCATGAATGCCTATTAAGTAAGTTTTTTTACAGTTTTCAATTATTTTGTTAAATATTTCTTAAATAGACGCCATCAATTAGTAATGTCTGCGGTCTATAAAAAGTGTTATTAAATCGTAAACAAGAAAGGAAAAGGAAGAAATCGAAGCTCAGACATAACAGCTCTGAAAATTTCTCTCCCTGTCCATGTCGCAGCTCGACAGACTATTTCTTGGTTCTTTCTTCTTTTGGATTTAAGTTACTGATTTCTGAGCCCACTCGTCTATTGTCGGGTACTTGCCTTGACCATATTTTTATTAGATTGCATAAAAATAATAATCAGGTATTTGTGAGTGATGTGTCGAACTTTGGCTTATCTGATCACTGTATGTTATGCTTAAAAGTTGTATGTTCTTCTCCAGTTGTGACTGTAAACTCTCCTTCTATTAGTAGTTATTCTAACATTGTTGACTACATTAAGCTTAATAATATCCTAGTTTATGAACATTGGGATGAAGTTTATAATACTGATGATCCTTCAGTAGCTTATTCGATATTTATTAAAATTCTTAATAAACATATTAATTCTTGCGTATATTCACGTTCCTTGAGTAGTAAGTCTATTAGATTAAGACCTTGGATGTCGAACAGACTTCTAAGGCTTCTCCGTAAGAAAAACAAATTATACAGATCTGTTACAAAAAATATTCAGCCAACCATAATCTACTATCATATTATAAAAGAATATGTTATGATGTTAAACTTGCAATACGGCATTCCAAAGATAGATACTATACTAGACAGCTCACAATTAATAAAGGTAATACTAAAGGTGAATGGAAAATCATCAACTCTATCTTGAACAAAGAAAGTTATTCCTCCACATATTCTTTAAACATCAATTCTAGCATAGTCAATGATCCTAAAATATTATGTAACTATTTCAATAAATATTTTGTCACGATATCTGAACAATTATCATCAAACAACTTATCTAACAACTTATCTTCTAATACCGAAAATGATATCAATGGTTTGATTAGAGAAACTTTCCAGAGTCAAAGCTTTTTCTTTGAGCCGATAACGTCTCTGGAAATGCATAGACTAATTTTCGGTCTAAAAAATTCTAATTCTAGGCCAAATGAATCACTTTCCAGTAATCTTCTTAAGAAGGTTTCTTTGAATGTTGTTGATGTTTTATGTTATATTTTTAATACTATAGTGTCTATAATGGGATTTTTCCAAATGATTTAAAAATGGCAGAAGTTATTCCTATTTTCAAAAAGGGGATTTCAACTGATCCGAACAACTACAGACCTATATCTTTATTGTCGTCTATTTCAAAAGTTTTTGAAAAGGCTGTGAAATATAGAATACTGATATTCCTTGATAAAACTAGTTTCTTCAGTGATGTCCAATTTGGCTTCAGGGAAAAAAGATCCACTGAAGACGCCCTTTTGAAATTCTGTTGTGAGATATACAATGGTTTAAATAAGTCCAATCTTTGTAGTAGTTTATTTATAGACATTACTAAAGCGTTTGATACGGTAAAACATGACTTATTGCTGAAAAAAATATACAATGCCGGATTTAGAGGATTTATATTTAATTGGTTTAAGTCTTATCTTAGTGATAGAAAACAAAGAGTCAAACTGAATGGTATTTTTTGTGATACTTAGAGTTTAAAAGTAGGTGTCCCTCAGGGTTCTGTTTTAGGTCCAATCTTGTTCCTAATTTTCATTAATTCCTTATTTCAGCAATCTTTTAAAGGTATACCTACAGCCTTTGCTGACGACACTGCATTCACGTACAGTAACAATAATAATTTGAATCTTTTTTGTGATATAAATTATGACCTGGACCTCATAAGGAAATGGTTTTATGTACATAGCTTAGTTATCAGTAGTAAAACAAAGATTATGCACTTTGGTAAAATTAATCATCCCAGTGAAAACTCAGCACTTAATTATCATCATTCTCCTGTTTGTAAAAAATTTCCATTGATTCCGTCCCTAGATGGCAACTCTTTTGACTCAAGTTCTTCTTGTAGTGAATCATGTTTTATAATTGATAGTGTTGTATCTTTCAGGTATCTTGGCCTCGTTCTTGATTATAAATTAAACTGGGGCAGAGTATACTTTTCATTTACATAAATATTTCAAAAAAGTTATAAGAAATGTCTTCCATCTAAATCAATATTGTTCCCTGAGAGTCATGGAAATGGTATACTTTGCTCTTTTCAACTCTAAATTACAATATGGAATTAGCTGCAAAATTCGTCCCCTACTCATTGCTCAAAAATATTGTATTCGATTAATCATGAGGAAAAATAGACTTACACCTAGTTTTCCACTATTTAGAAAGCTGGATATACTACCTATTAGACAGCTATATGTATTCAAAACACTAAAAATTTATTTCATTAGATCAGGTTATCTTGCCCATCGATTTGCCATTGCTCTCACTACAATCTGCGAGTCAATAATCTATTTTTAATAAATGTTCCTAGAGCATATACATCACATTTTCGCCACTTTTATGACTTTTTAGCTCCCAAAATTTTCAATACATTGCCTTTCTCTTTAAGATCGGATAGCACTTCTACTACTTTTATCATAAATCTTAGATCTCACTTATTGAATCTTGATCACTCTCAAATGAAGTTTGTTGTTAACTTAAACTATTTCTTTTATATCTTTTAAGTTTTGTTTCTCAGGCTTCTATTATTTTGTTGTAATCGTTTATCTCAAATTGTAATTTTTTCTCTTTTTTCCTATTTTATTTTCTTTCCTTGTTCAAATATGTTTAATTATGTTTAACTAAATTTAATTATTTCTATTGTATATATGGATATCTAATAGCTATAAGTTTGTATTTTATTTTATAATTTTTAAATTATTTGCGTTACGTTTTTCTTTACTTTATTACTTTAATACTGAATTTTTTATTTTTATTTTTGTATTCCTGTAACTGTATTACTTTTAGCTCTGAATTATCAACCTAATATTGTTTAATTATATAATTTAATTATTTCTACTCTTGTTATTTCATTCATCCCATATTCTCATGAATATCAGAATGATCTTACATTTATGTAATTTTACCATTATTGTTTTGGAAATTTTTTAATTTAATTTATGATAATGTACTAAGGTATGTAATATGTAAAATGGTATAATAAATAAATGAATTTTAAAAACTAAACTAAAACTAACTGTTCCGTTTGTTGCAAATATTAATTTTGTAGACTCTCGATTTGACTTGAAAACTGATGTATATAAATTATAATTTTCCTAGAACTAATCTGAATTCGATTTTATCTAAAGGTTTTGCTTCTACTTTTACTGTTGATTAAAATTTCAGTTTTAATTTTGTGTTGGTATGTTCGATATGATTATATCTTCAATAGAATCATCAAAAATTTGGGACTAATATTTATACATTGTATTTGCTGTTTCATCGTTACTATAGCTCCGGCTACTGAAGTTGGTAATTTTAAAATATTATTATTCTGCATTTATCTGGATGTTTGTAAGTTCGACGGAACGCTCCAACAATATACAAATTGCATATGTATACAAATGCATATATATACAAATTGCTTTGATGCTTTTTTTAACCCCTGTCTACCATGCTGAACCTTTGCAGGAAAAATTGATTGCATGAACTATATTTTTTTAATTTAATGTTAGTCTTCTTCGCAAATAATAAGGAAAAATAATAAATAATAATAATAATATAAATAAAACAAACAATTTTTTTGATTTATAATAATAAGGACTAATAGAAATTTAATAAATAGGTTAATATGGTATAATAACCAAAAGGCAAACAGCATTTAACACAAAAAAAAAACATAATTCACTCAAAGGTTATTCTTATTTCTTAAAATTATACACAATAATATCCATGTGTATCAGCATATTTGTATTGTATAAAATTATACATTATACTACTTTATTGCTTCTACCTTTTATTTTTGGCATTATTGTGTGCGTAACTCACTTCACTCAAAAAAAATTATTTTTGTTTTTTTTTTGTTTTTTTTTTATTATTTGCTGTGTCTGTATTCTGTATGTTCTATATGCTCCATTCCAAAAATATTAATTTATTTTCAGTGTTAAGTGTTCACATTTCACTTCACTGTTCAGGTTAACTGTTCAATCAATAGAACTTGATAGAAGTAGAGTAGGATAATTAACTCTACTTCTACGCCGGATAATAAAACATTGTTTTTTTTAAATTGAAAATTATTGATGAAAATGTTTTTGTATTTTTTGTAAATTTTACCAATTTAGATACAAAATTTTGAATATTTTTTTAAAAATAACACAATACCATAATAACAGTTTATTCATATAGCAAAATAAGATCCCTATAAGACAAAATTTATATGAAAATAAGATCCCATTTTTAAATTTGCTCTCCCAGAGGCCACAATAACGCTAATACGGTATAATTTATACTAAATGGAACCCAACTAACGAATTATAACTAAATGGAAGTGAGTACGAGTATACCATACAAAAATACAAACATTTTATACAAATTTGTTGGTATGGTACTTCTTTTTCTGTTATATAAAAAAAAAAAAAAAGATTAGTGTTAGGCCAATATAAACATAAATAAAAATAAATAAAAAGTGATATAAACATAAGTACTGTAATTTCGAAATAAAGAATCTAATGAAAGAAAAAAAGAAACTAGGATTTATTTTGCTTCCGTCATTTATGACGGGTTACAAAGCTAGTTTTAAAATATTATTCAGTGGAGTTCTACTAAATCTCTGTGTTGTTCATTTGCTGACCACTTAAAACGATTTTTTTCATAAAGAATTCATGAACATTAAAACTAAATGTTAGGTAAATGAAATAAGAAAATACTACCAAATCACCCTGTATAAAAACAAATACGACAAAGGATATCGAATATATTGTTTAAAGGATATCGAATATATATAAGTATTTTCAATATGTTACATTAGTAAATAAATTTTCAAATTCATTTTCATTATTAAATCAATATAAAAAAATTGTGAAAACGGAACAAAAATTGTATTACATAAACATAACAGTTTTGATATATACTTATATTTTATAATTGAAAATTGTTCAGGTGGAAATTAATAATTTTAATAAATATATTTACATACATAATTATTATACATAAATAGCAGCATATAAAATTATTTACACATCATATTATTATGTATCTTATATACCTTATATAAAATAACTTCAGTATATAAAATAAAATTAATTCATAATATATAAAATATTTATAAATAACGAATATCCTTAAAAAAAATGATATAATTTTGTCCTCTAATAAATTTTCTAAATTTTTCATCTAAAATACCAAGAAAATAAAATTCATAAAAAACGACAAAAAAAAAAAAAAAAAAAACAAAAATAGAAAAAAAAGGAAATAAAAGTTTCCTTTTTTTTATTATCCTTAAAAAGAATAATTATGTTACTCTCTACAGTGTACAATGTAGTAAATATATAGTTTACTTTAATGTTTTTTAAGATAAACTTTATATTGAAGAACTTTAGTATTGTTAAACTACTGTAAACTACAAACTATAAACAACAACAACAACAACTAAAATTGTAATGTAGAAAATAAGAAAAACACTTAATTTTTAATGCTTTTATTTCACAGTTATTGATGAGGTTATATTAGCTCTCTAAACAGTTAAAAAGAAATAAAAGCAAAATATAAAAAAAGAAAAAAACAGAACAAACATTAAATCGTTTCTAACACATTTATCTAGAATCACTTCTTATAAGTTTTTTTTTTATGACTAACTACATATCCTTAAAAAGAAAAATAAAAATTAATAAGTTTGAATTGTTGCAATATATTTAATTTTCCCGTGAGAGCAAACAACTGAACATATTTAAAATTTTACTATTTCGAAATTACATACTCATCAATTATTTATATCTTAATCATATACAAATAGTGTAGGGTACATGATGTTACAATAATGAGCTGATAAATCTAAAGTAGTGGTTTATTATAGTTGGATTTTGTAATAACAAATAAACATGTATCGGTTCTATTTTCAATGTCTTTTAACTTATATAATTTTGTATTAATATATATTTTGAAGCTTTAATATTGAAATATCAAGTCACAACTGTACAAAATTGTTTCCTGTACTGTTATGTGGTTTAGAAGGGTGGACATTATCAATACCATTTTTTAAAGAAAAATTGTTCGGTGAATTTATGATCCAGTGTCGGACTAAAGGGTTTTGGAGGAAAATATATAATGTCGAATTATATTAGCGATTATGGAGGTAGCGTTAAGCGATATGGACCTAACCAAAAAAAACAAGTGAAACAGGCTTACTGGCTACATCATGTAGATCGAATGATGGATACATAAGCAAAAAAAAAGTCAAACTAGCTTACTAGCTAAATGATGTAGACCGAATGAATGAAAATTCTTCTGTAAAAAAAATACTTTGAATTCAAGCTCTGTAGAATTGATCCGTGGAGGCAGCGCAAACCCCTTAATTTGACAGATACAGTACCAGTGGATATGAAAACAAATTACTATTTCTGACTGCAGCGAATCTGGTATCAAAATCGTAAATATCTGTAAAAATTTGGACATGCATAATTTTTCCCGTTTTTCCTCACGTTTTTTTTTTATTGCGAACTCTTGAGCAAGAAAATTGATGCGCTCAAGAATTTTTTATGCTAGAGTAAGAAAATGGATGCATTCAAGAATTCAATTTTTTTTTATTGTTTTTTTAATATACAATATATTGTATAATATATTTTAAATTTTTGATCATATGCATGGAGCTAAGTAGTATGTATTTAGATTTTGATTCTGAATTACATATAAAAAACAATTATAACCAATGTATTTTTTAAGTAATTATAAAAACAGAAATACTACTATTTATTATTTCTTTTTAAATTTATAATTAAATAACGAAGGTCCTAAAACAAATTTTGTTTACATAATATATAATTAAAGAAATAAATTTAATTCGTTTAAAAAAAATAATTATCGAAAGGCTATACGGCGATCAGTGTTTCAGAAGTTATGAACTATTTTGTCAAAACATCTTCCTTTTATTTGCACTAAGCTTTTTATTCAACAATTCCATATACAATTCAATTTTATTTTTAAAAAATATGTTTTGAAGATTTAACCCAAATTAAATGCTTCACACCAAGTCAGGTCCTTCTAAAACTACTTGTTCAATGATCGCATAAATAATAAAAACAAGTAAATCATGAAATCAAGTTATAGGATGAATTCATAGTGAATGATTAAACTTTATTAAGACTCTTTATATCAACTATAAGAGCTATTGAATTTCTTAATTAGTATTGTAATAATAGACAATTCATTTTTAAAAAAAAAAATCCGATATTATCAAATATAGTATTAAAAATAATTCAAATGTTGTCAAAAAAATTAATTAGTAAATTATTGTGATTATTTGTTTAATATGCTTATTAAAAATATATATTGTTATTATTTATTTAATTTCACTATACAATTTTTACAATTATTATTTTATATAATTATATATTTTACAATTAATTTCAATTATGAAGAGCATACACTAATATATTTATACAACCTATGACTTAAAATTTACGTAGGCTAGCTAGGTAAATAATGGACTATATAGTTCAAAACAAAAAGTTATACCTAGCTAATACAATCTATATAGATTGTATAGATTGTAAATAAGTTAATTATGGTATTGAAATTTAAATTAACGTTTTTAACAAAATATTAATTTTTACAACTATTGCAAATAAATTTATATGTATAGTTATTTTTTTTTATTGAAAACAATTTAAAAATTTCTTTTAGCTCTAAAAACCTTCCTACTTTGCCATAACGAAGGTTTTAGTAAAAACTTTTTTTTTACTAAAAAAAAAAAAAAAAAAAAATCGCATGTGAACAAACAAATCAAATTTTTCATTTAAAAACAAAAATTGATTTTGAAAATTCTGAAATTTACTTTTAAATACACTTACAAAAAATATTAATCAATATAAAAGGATTATTTTTTGTATGTGTGCTGAATTCAATGTTTAAAATTTTTCCATGTAAAAAGTTTTTTGAAAAACTTTAAATTTAATTAAAAACATGTTCTCTTTATGAAATATCTCTAGAGAATATTATTTTATTAAATTTTTTAATATTAGATTAATATTTTCTAATAAATAATATAACACTAATAATAATTATAAGCTAGTTTTTTCTTTTAATACAATTTTATTTCAAATAGTTTTAAAATTCAATAAAATTTAATTAAATTGAATAATTTAAAATTTACAGATTTACTTGAAATTTATTTTGATGTATGTACATATCAGTTCAGTTTTATTTATTAACTTAATTATTCAATTTAAAACTAATTAACATTAATATTAAATTAATTGTAATCTTAAAAGTAATATTGGCTGCTAATTTAGCTTAGTGGTATTAGCAGAACAAAATTAATTATTTAACTCTGTATTATTGCCACTAATTTTTTTTACATCGTTACTGTCGATGGGTGTAATCTACCTAGAATTTTAAATTTATGTTGAAGAGAAACCATAAAAGCCTTATAAAGTATTATAACGTACATAAGACAAAATAAAAGTATTTATTAATTTATTAAATTTTTGATATGTATTATATTTATACTAGGGGCCCCTGTTGAGTAATTATATTTCAAGTTGAAGTCAAATTTAAAGTTTTTAAAAAAACAGTAATTTACGTACTGACATAGACTTCGCACGATTTAGCACAAACCCCTTGTGTTTAATAAAAAGTTTAGTGGTTAGTAAGTTTTATTTAGTAAATAGAAAAAAGTAAGTTTTATTTAAATACACGTCCCTCATATACTGCTTCGTTTCCGATATATTACCTATAGTAAGTGGCATTTAGTGGATAAAATTACTAAAAATAAAAAATTTTGCCATTAAAGAAGTATGTATATATATACCTACATAATACATAATTTTAATAAAAACTATATAATTATTACATATAACAAAAATTTAGAAACAGTTACTTAAAAAGATAAAAATGAAGAATTCAAGTGACCTACTATATCAAAATGAAGTACTCTAACTCTACTATATAAAAATAAATTTGCTAGTCATATCAACAATTCAACTGATTGTTTTTGTTTTTGCTTTTTTATATTTTTTACTTGAGATGAATTTGTTTCTTTGTTTTTTTTTGGCATATGTACATAGATTCATTTGCAAGTACATAATGTAAATTATAATAACTGATTTGTTTACTTTTGTTTATTATTTTCATAAGATCTCACTTATGCATAATGTATTTGCTGAATAATAAAATCGCATTTGTACAAAATGTTCAACTGTGTGCGCATTTTTGTTTTATATATTACATATCTTATAAGTTATCTTATATATTACATATATTAGAAGTTCATTAGAGAGTAGGAGAATCGAAATAAAATAAAAAGGTGTCTACTGCGCAGGACCTTAAATGCTTGTCAATTATAATTATAGATTACAAAAATTAAAAAAAAATTCATTTTGACAGCTGGAAATGTCCGAACTGATGTTTTTAAACACTCAATCTACAATGAAAAAAAATTGTCTAAACTTACCATCTTACTTATTACGTTTTATATATCAGAACATCTTCACATCATCTCTAGCATCTCCAACTTCTGGGAAAGACCGGAAAAGGGTTTTTTAAGCCCAAAAATCACCGAAATTGGCCGAAATCGAGATTTTCAAATGGAAAGCGGTATTTTTTTTTGCTAATTCGGATTTTACGACAACAAATAGGAAACTTCTAAAATAAGAAAACTATCTGAATTTTTGTATAACATAAATCTTTGCAATTTCATTGTGATAGTAACAATATCCCATTTTTCTACTTAAGTCGACTTAAACGGTCATAATATTTATTACCACAGATTTTTGTCTATTATTTTATAATACAATCAAAAAAACAATATTTTGTAATTTAATTAGAAATCTCTTGTCTCTTTTATTATTTTTTTTTTTTTGGCACAATGAAATAAAAAATTAGAAAGCAATTTTGTATGTAAATTAAAAATTAAATATATACAACATTTATATTGCATATATTATTGCGAACTATATCTAAAAAAAAATGTATAATTTTGTGGTTTAAAGTAATACCTGAATTTACCAATTTTTGGATCAAATCCAAATTGAATATACCAACATAATAATAATATTTTAACCATAAAAATTGGTAATAACCTATTTAATAAGTTTTTGGTTTTTTTTTTTTTATTTGATTTTAAATTAACTAAAATTGAACATACAAATTTGATTATATTTTTGGCAAGCCTAACACAATAATATTCATAATATTGATATTGTATAACAATATGATTGTACAAATTATACCCAGGTACATACTATAAAAAATTGTATACGTAAATTTACACATAAAATTGCTGTTTTTATAAAAAATTAAAAAATAAGAAAATAAAAAAAATAAACAAAATTATATTTTGATAATGCAAGTTAGAAGTTAACAGATGTCGTTTTAAAAATGACTTGAAGGATAAATATTATTGCAAAGTTTAATGCTTTAAGGATATTATTTTATTATTGTATTATACCGAATTGAAATGGTTTTGAAACAAAAACAACAACAACAAAAAAATGCTGTCAAACAAATTTTCAGAATTCTAATACTCAGAATTCGATACAGTGGGATCTCTAGACAATATTCTTTGAAAAAAAGAAAAACAAAAAAAAATTTAATTCTTAAAATTCAATTTTTTACTACAGTTTTACGATATCATTGCGCTACGTAAAACCAAAAATTAAATTTTTCTGCTTGTGTAATTTCAGTTTTTTTTTGTTAAAAAAAAAAAAAATACAAAAACAAAACTTTTTGCTTTGTTTTTTTTTTTTTTTTTTTTGTTAATACAGATCCATTATTTTGTTTATTCTCCCATGGAATATCTGAATCTGATCGATTATAGGTTATATCTATACTATATTTAATATCTATACTCCTGTGACAGTTTTTGATTTTTTTTTCTTCAGTTTTTTTTACAACTGATTTTAAAATGGATCTGTTAAATCAATTTTAAATTAAATTGATGTGATATTATGTTTTATAATCATCATAGTATATATTGAAACTTCAGAGAAATCTAAATTAAACTTTTGCAAAACATTGAAAATAACCTTTAGGGTGAAATTTGAATTGGATTTAAATATGGTGATGGTATAGTTTGGTTTATCAATTACCACAGACGCAAATGTATTTATTGTATTTACCGGTATGAGTTTCAGTCTTTAAGGATGCCTGATTTAATGATAATACTCAGGATGTTCTTCAGTGGAATGCTAGATAGCTCTCATTGTCTGCGGAATGCTGTACCCAGATGGCGAAGTCTGCTACAAGTGGGCATTACGCATTCAGAGAACATATATTCAATGTATTTTTTTTCTACTTGATATATTCTGCTCAAGTGGCTATTTTCGGATTTGGCGATTGTATGAAAGCGATATTTTACTTGATATTTCCATGATTTGCATCTATTTCTGTTGAAAGCATTTTAGCTTGATGATTTCCAGGAATGTTAAATAAGAAATCCCCGGCTTTTGGCTTCAACCAAATTTTTATCTATATTTCGGCTGTGCTAAGCCGGGATGATTTTGTCGGTAGGTAATTTACAGCATCCTTACTAATAGAATTTCTTCTACTTGATATAGCTATTCTGCACAAGTCACTATTTTCGGTTTGGGCGATTGTACAAAAGCGCTATTTTACTTGATATTGGCCAGTTCTTACCCCGCGCCATGATTTGGATTTATTTCTGTTGAAAGCATTTTAGCTTGATGATTTCAAGGAATGTTAAAAAAGAAATCCACAGCTTTGGGCTCCAAACAAATTTTTATCTATATTTCGGCTGTATTAAGCCATAAAATGGGCTTGACACTATTAAAATAGCAGCTGATGATTTTTTGGTAGGTCATTTACAATACCTTTCTAATAGAATGTCTTCTACTTGATATAGCTATTCTGCACAAGTCACTATTTTCGGTTTGGGCGATTGTATAAAAGCGCTATTTTACTTGACATTGGCCAGTTATTACCCAGTGCCATGATTTAGATCTATTTCTGTTGAAAGCATTTTTGCTTAATGACTTCAAGGAATGTTAAATAAGAAATCCCCGGCTTTTGGCTTCAACCAAATTTTTATTTACATTTCGGCAACCACAAAACGGGCTTGGTGCTATTAAAATCGCAGCTGATGATTTTTTCGATAGGATCGTTTCGTGCGATGCTAGTAAAGTGTCCTGGAAGTCACATTATTAGGACTTTATTTGGTTTCGCCAGAATTTTAAGCACCTCTAGTCTACTACACAATCTCCATATACTATGTTTGAGTTCGTTAGATTAAAAAATCGGATGAAAGAGTTTTTTACGACATAAGTCTATAAATAAAAGAAAAGAACCATATCAAATCCTATTACAATATATCTGCGAATGTAAAGGGTTCAATCGTATCAGACTTCGCCACTTGGCCTATCCAGGGTTCCTTGGACAATGCCAGCTATCCAGCATACCAATGAAGAATACCATGAGTGTAATTACAAAATCAGGTATCCTTAAGGACACAGAGGACTAATTAGCACTTAAGACTGCGGTTTTATATGGGATAAATCTATATATAGACCTATATATCTATATTTTTCCTTTATTTATATGTTCTGCATAAAATGGTTATTTGCGGTTAGATCGATTTAATAAAGACGCTCGTATACTTGATTATGGCCAGTTATTATCCCGTGCCATGATATGGCATCTATTTCCTGTTGAAAGCATTTTGGAGTGAGCATTTTTGCTTGATGATTACCAGGAATGTTAAATTTAAAATCCTCAGCTTTTTGCTCCAATTAAATTTTTATGAGCCACTAAACGGGCTTGGCGCTATTAATAAATGACGCTTATTTTAATAATCGCAGCTGATGATTTTTTCCATATATAATTTACACCTTATCGTCTCCTACGATGCCACTAGAATGTTCTGGTACTCACATGGCTTTATTTATTTTTGACAAGGTTTTAAGCAATCCCATACTATGTTTTAGTTAGTTAGTTTTGTCCATTAGTCAGCCAAGTCCATAAATAAAAACATAAGAACCATAGCAAATCCGTAGTCGTGATAAGTCTACAGATATGTATATATAATAGATTTAGAAGCGTAAGTACAAATTTACGATATAAAAAAATACTAATACTACTGAAAAACATTTAAAAAAAAACAAAATCTTCATATCCAAGTCGGTTGGTCGGTTTTTGAGAATTCCTTTAAATAGAATTTATATTAAAATAAAAGAAATTGGGAGAGTAAAATATGGCTGTTGGGTTTTTACTTGTCAAATTAAATCAATTCAAATTGAAATTATTTCAATGAAAAATCATTTCAGGTTTTCATTTTATATTTTGTTGTTTTCTGTCATTCTTTTCATATTACCATACCCTATTTTGATTCGTGGAACTGGAATACAAAACTGATGTATATATATATATAGCAGTATAATACAGCATTTTAATAAAATGACAGAAAATCAATAGTGACAAATAAACCAAAATAAAATTTCATTAAAATAATATACTCTAAGCTATTCATGAAATTTTTTAAGTAGAAAAGAAAATTTTCTTGAGATTTTCACTTTTTTCTTAAGTTTATTTTTCATTTCTGTTTCACAGTGTAGAATGAAATGTTCATTGAATTCAGATATAGCTAGAGAATAATTCAAATACAATTTTGATGTTTATATTTAAAGAAAAAAATCATTTTTGTTTTTCTTTTTTTGTTACACTAGACTAAATTTGTATAAAATCTTAGGTGAATAACAAAAGCGAGACAGAAGGGGTTCTCGCTCTAATTAAAGTAATTTTTTAAACGTTTTTATTATATTTTTTTTTTTTGTAATACTACACTAGGAGCTTATAAGGACAATAAACAGTTGCGATTTAGTAAGATCTATTGTGTTTAAAGATATTATAATGGTTTTGAATTAGTGGTTTTTCTTCAAATCTATAATGGTTGCCTCATTCGTTATATTGGAATATGTCGATAGAATTAAGTGGTTGTGAAAAATAAATAGTAATTAGAACTGAAATTAACAGTAAATAAAGCCCAACACGGTTGCAGAAAAGGTTGTTCAACATCCACTAATCGCATGGCATTTACATCAAATTGTTTATGCCATATGGAGAAGGGATACGAGATTAACGCTATTTAAAATGATTTCAATGAAGCATTCGACCGCGTTGGCCATAATATACTAACAAGTAAGTTAGGAATAACAGATCCATTGCTCAGTTGGATCAGAACCTACATAAGTGATAGAACGCAATATCTAGGTTCTGATTCAACAATATGGAACGAAATTCCAATGCCTTTTTTTTTGGTTTGTTCCTTACTCCTGTTGGGAGCATAGGGATTCCACTTGACATTTCTATCGTATTCGATTTCTAACTGCTAATTTCACTTGTATTTCCGAGGCAATGTATAATTTAATGATTAATCTGTTTGTACTGTCTAAGTAGGGGATTGGCCTACTGTTGAGGACCACTTTGATAACTCTATCTACGCCAACGTGATAAGTAATATTTTTCTGCAAGTTGTCGCTGCGATTTTATCCATCTTTGACGTTAAAATGCCTGACGTTACTATGTTTACTGGGTACGTCATATGACATGCTTTTCTCAGATGTTGACAATTGTGTAGTTATTATTAGTGTTTGTCCAATATTTATTTATTATGTTATTGTATGAGATATATGAGTATCGATATAGATAATGATATAGGTAATATTTTTAGTTATAAAGTATTAGTTATTAATTATTTTTTATTGATTATAAATTTTATATATAATATTTTGCTATTTTTTTTTATTTATATTTTATACTACCACGGAAATCGAACCCGTGACTACTACATTGTAATTCAAACATATTTCTGTGCTCCAACCGATTAGGCCACGGTAGAAATATTCCAATGTCTTACTTCTAAAGAAATTTTTACCCGTTCAGGTATTTCCTAAAACAGCAATCTGGGACCATTTTTGTTTAATATTTTTATATCGGACATATCCGAATGGCTTACTGGTGTCCCACATTTTGCTTACGCTAACTTAATAGTTATCAAAAATGTTGCAATCCAAACTGCTGGATTTAGAAACTTCATGCTTCTTGACTAAATTGGATCTTAATGTTAAAAAGTGCTATGCTATTAGTCTCTCCCATAAAACATCCACGTTAAATAGGCTCAATAATTCTCAATTAGAACAAGTTAAGCAAATTATTCCCATCTGGCTATTTTTTTAGATAGCAAATTAAAGTAATAACCTCCACTGCGACAATATAATTTCCAATAATTTCCAGCAAGATACTCGGTTTTATTAAAAAGAGATTCAGGAATTTTAAAAAAAATGTATGGGTCCCGAAATCTTTATTCTGCTCGCTTTGTGCGTTCTATATTTGAATATGGCAGTATTATTTCAAATCCCTCCTTTTTGATTCATAGTAAAGAAAAATAGAATCTATCCAAAATTAGTTTGTCTTGTTTGCTTTAAGGAGTCGTTATGACCCAAGAGATTTCCAAAATTTTCTTCAATATAGTTTCAGGCTTACTTTCTTAAATAGAATGGGAGGTAATCAGCGTACCAGACTCAAAGACTTAAAAACCGGGTTATCACAATAAACCCATTTGCGGCTGCAGTGATGTAGGTTATGGATCCCTCTCGGAATAAATTAAATCTAATCTAATCTTCTGCGTACCAGACAGCGTACCAGACAGCGTACCAGACAGCGTACCAGACTTAAAGACTTAAAAACCGGGTTATCACAATAAACCCATTTGCGACTGCAGTAATGTAGGTTCTGGATCCCTCTCGGAATAAATTAAATCTAATCTAATCTTCTTAAATATACACTGACTCTCACGGCACGTAGAATATACTGATGACATTTTGCTTGCTTTACGTGCGATATTTAGAATAGTAATATCGAGAATTATCACATTAAATAGAAAATCAGTTTTAACGAAGACGTATCTAACAATAAACACGTGAGTTTTGTTAGAACCCAAACATCGAACTGATCATGGAACCAATCAACAGATGTTGCATCACACTTAATAAATATACCTGTCTACTTACTGACTTACCACTGAAAATATTTTGGCAGCGTTCAACGACAAATAGCTGAGTAATGCAACTGGATCGGTGAGTTAATTTACAAATTGAAAATAATGGATTTTGATAGGCAATGAGCGGTGAAAACCTATGTGAGCGCTCTTGTCCGGATTTGCTTGTCTTCCAGATATATCCATTAAACAAAAGCAAAATGAATTATTGTACATGGATATGTCGAATCATAAAATCTTGAATCTGAACTTAGAATAAAGTAGCAAATTGTAACTACCTATGTTGCCCCGCCTATGGTAAGTTATAATGATTACGAATACTTTTATAGTTTAATAGCTCGTAGAAGCAAAAAATCGTTGTTTCTAGTAGAATACATGTTGCGCCAGATATATTAGGTTAAATGACCGTATTGATAAGCCATTCTATTTACTGTTGCGATATTCAATCGTAGAATTACTAATAAATTTCAATTAAAAATCAATCACTAAAAATGAAAGCATTGTTTCAGACAAAAAGATATGGCGAAGGTTAGTAGTAGAAGTACGAACAGTTTTCAGTTGACAGCGTGATCGAGCTATGACAAAATTCAGTTGGCTAACGACAAATAAAAAAAACACACTATACAAATTCTATTTATAGTAAAAATAAATAAAATTAATTTACTTCAATAATTTGGGGTATTACCGTTATAAAAATGGCCAATTTAAATTACGACAAAATTTTTAACTTTAAAAATAAAACAAAAATAAAAAAAACCATAAAAACCGGAAAAAAAACCTTTTTTTTAATTTTTTCTAGTTTTCAATTGTGTACACCAGATGGTATTTTATTATAGCCTTTAATGGATATATGTATATTTCTATAGGTAGTTGAATATTACACTACATGTACAAGATAGAAAGAATAAAAAATTTCTTATGCGTTTAAACCTAATAACTGTCATAATATAATTGTTTGGTATTTAACCTTTAAAAACTCACCAACCATCAGATATAATGGTTACAAAAACTTTAGTGTGGGAGCTGTAAAATGAAGAGAAAAAAACATGTTATACATTTTTTTTTGTTTTAACTTGACATTTAAAACACCATCTGGTACCAATAATTGTATTTTTTTTGTGTAGAAAAATAAATAATTTTTTTTTTTAAATTTTTCATTTTATTTTGTAATGAAAAAGAGTTTTGCTGGTTTCGTTTTTGGTCTAAAATTTTTTTTTTCTTTTTTGTTTGCTCGAAATAATAAAATTATTTTGTGATTTAAACTTTAATTTTGGGATCGTGATTTTAAAACAATTCTTAAAATTTAATCATTATTATTTAATCTGTATATTGAAAAAAGATCGGTACATCTGAACTATTTCTGAACCGATTTTCATTATTATTCTTTTAAAGAATAGATATTTAAAAGGAGACGTAGCGAAAATAAATATTTTTTCATAAATTTTGAATTAGAAGTGAATACATTTATCAAATTCATCATAATACAGAGTTCACTAAATACATACATTCATTCACCAAAGGGTATAGTTCAATCTTTTTCGCCTGAATTAAATTTAAATTTAATATTTTTAAGGTTCATATCTAAGATAATTCAATAAAAAACATAGTTGTGTCAACGATAAGTTGTAATGATGGAAAAAACTTGATAACAATTTTTTATCAAATTTATTCGAATTTCGAGAGCGGGCAAGTACTAGTAGAACATTGTTAGCTAATGATCAAGTTTGAAGGCTTAAACTAATTCAAAAATTGACGAAATTGAAATTAGAGAGTGAATTAGGTTCTTGTTTATGATAAATCAATAAAAAACATAATGGTGTCCACGATAAATTGTAATGATGGAAAAAAAATCATAACGATTATTGATAACGATTTTTTATCCAATTTCTTGGAATTTCGAGGAGTGGGCGAATGCTAGTAGAACATTATTAAATAACGATCAAGTTTGAAGGCTTGAACTAATTCAAAAATGGAAGAAATTGAAATAAGAGAGTGAATTAGCATAGACGATTGTATTTATAATAACTGAACTACGGATGAGTATATAGGACAATTATGATTATGATATAATCGCTTTAGGGTTGTGTTGAAGTGTATGGGATCTAAAAAGGTCTATAAATGTATATTGCATATCCTTTCAATTGTTCATTAAGAACAATTTTGGGTAAATCGCTAAAAGCAAATTACTTGCGATTGGTTATAATGTCTTAAGCAGCTCTCATTCTGGTTCTTCTATTTTGCTATCTGAAGTAAATATATGTATATATGTAAAAACGCTGGTCAAAATAAATATAGATCCATCAATGTGGATATCAAGCAGTTCTGATATCGCGGGTAACAAAGCTACAGAGAAGCAACCGTCTTTTTGCAAAGCTAAATTTACCTTAGCACATCCAAAATGCAGATTAAAATATAGCAGGAGCAAAAATCTTCTTCAAATCGCTTATTCAACAAAACTGAAGTTTTTCTACATTTCAAGGGAAACTATATGTCTTTTAAAGGATAGGTATTTAAAAGGAGACGTAGCGCAAATAAATATTTTTTCTTAAATTTTCAATTAGAAATGTATAATAACCGGTGGGAATAATAACTGGAAACCGACTGGTCAAGAAGCAACTAAATAAAATGGAATTGACTAAAAGCGACTTTTATTGAATATGCGAAGTAAAGGATGAATCTATTAAATAACTATTTCGTGAACTCGAATATCTCACTTGTAATAGACTTTTTTGACATTCATCCAATGATGTGAGTTGTCCAACAACAAAACATTGACTGTAATTAATAAAGCAGGCTTCTATAAAAAATCAGATGCTTAATCACAGTAACCACATTTGCGTCTGCATTACCAATACCCAACTCCAATTATAATAATCTAATTTAATGTGATCTAAATAATGTATAATATATTTGAATAAATAAATAGAAATAATATAAATATATATATATATATATATATATATATACATATAGTATATAACTTATATGCCGACGCATTTTAAAATAAATAGATTTTGATTTATACTTTATTTTTTGTCGTTATGCATGTCCAAAAAGCCTATAGTAAAGTTTTCTTTTGTTAGACATGTCCCATAACAAAGACTAGAGTAAATTACAAATTTAACACTTTCAAAACTGTAAAACAACAGATGAGTCATTAACTGTTTTCAAATATTTTTTTAATTCCAATTTCGTTGTAATTTTGCTGTTTCAGTATAATTGTAATAAATTTTTACTATGCATATCAAATTATTAATTTATATACATGGCAAGACTTATATTTATTACAATCTTAACTAACATTAGCGTGATACAACAAATAAAAAATTTATGTTCTAATTGTCAAGACATAATATCTTACTTGAAGACTGATGCACTGAAATTTACAGTCCCAGATATATTTACCTATAATAATTTGTTATTCTTTTGCTTAAAATACATTCAACTAGAATTAAGGGCGCATTAAAACTTACAAATAGGTAGTCTAAGGTATTTAAACCTTTATATGTATTACAAACATTATTTGTAAATTTTATATATTATAACTTTTATATATTATAACTTTTATATATTATATATATTATAATTCAAAATAACTGTATATAAAGTAAATAAAAACATCCTTTTTTTGTACATTTCAGATTTGTTGTAAAACATCAGATTTAATCAATCGTTCTTTTAATCAAAGAAATACGGAAATTTTATTAAATGTATGTATGTATATATATATAAATTTTTATTCTAATATTAATTATAAAAAATAAAAATTTAAATGTCATTTTAATCCTTTTTTAATCCAATATTTACCCAAAATATTTTATTTTAATTAATCCCTGTATAGATGACCTACGTCAATTCTAAATTAATTTTTTTTATATTTTAATGGGCAATCCATTTTATGTATAATCAAATATTATGTATTATTTCATTTTATTTATTAATGAAATTGTTTTAACATAAAAAATTGGAATAATTTATTTTTTATAGAAATGGACAATCCACTTTTTTTTACAATCAACTAATATGTCTTATTTAATTTCATTTATTAATGAAATTGTTGTGTAAACATAAAAAATTGAAATAATTATTTGTGTAATAGTAAGATAAAGGTTATTAGATTTATAATGAAGGTTCTATTAAGATAAAAATTTAAAAAAAAAATGAATCTAATTAGAAAAGACAGATTTTTATACAGAAATTTAAAAATAAATTGTAATTTTTAAATTCTGTTAGTTTAATATCAAGCTTTGAAAAATTTTATTTGCAAGAATCATATCAAAAGCTTGTATTACAAAATTCAGATTTTTTTTAACATTTTTAAATTTTTTTACCAATTTAATTAGAAATTATTAAAATTTCTATCAAATTTTACTTTTTAATAAATAAAAAGAATAATTTCGAATTATTTATTTACATTGATATATAAATTTTGATCGATTTTTATAACTCACAGATGTATTAATAACATCTTTTAATAAGTTATCAAATCAATCTAGATAAAATCAGGAGTTGTATAGGTAGTCTATAAAACAATTTTGTAACTCAGAATTAAATACTCAACCTTTGTTATAATTGTCTTTATCGGTTTAAGTAAAAATTACTTTAATATGAACGTATTAGTTAAAATAATAATAAATACAGTGCATTTTATAGCGATGGTTTCAGAATTTTCCAAATAGTTTGAATACAAAACGAAATAAAATATCACATGATCTGGGTATGAAAATTGGAAAACAAATTAGCTTCCGAATACCAACACTATTTTTCAACACTTAATTTAAAGGCTATTACGACGAAAAATACGTATTATTCCAGAATTTTTTTTCAATTTTTAATTTTTCGTATAAAAAAAAAAAATTCAAAAACAAACCAAAATCAAACACAAACATCCTACATCTCGACTTCAAAACAAAATTTCAACACATTTAATTACCTGATACCTACAAAAATATTTTCAATTTATAATAAAAAAAAAAAATTATTTTTATATTTTAATTTTCCCTAAACAATTTTATCCCCATTCATATCCACTTAAATACAACACCCATCAAATTCGGAACAATAAAACAAAAAAAAAAAACAATTTTCACTCGGAAACCGCAATTGTTGATTCATTACTTTAGTTCCGATATACCTCTAAAGTATTAGGGTGACCATATTTAAAATGAAAAACAGAATAACACATTTTTAAATTATTACAAAATAGGTTCATGCATCAACAACAAGTTTAAGGTATGTTTTCGTGCTAGGACTAATTGAAAGCGCGGTTTGAAGAATAGGAAAAATGATATAGTAGTTTTCACTGATGGAAGTGAAAGATCTAAAAATATCAAAGTCTTATGGTCTCCATAAGCACACTAGTGTCTTTTAACAGAATGACCTGCAATTAAAAAAGCCCTTACAACCCTTAATCGTATTCATACAACCAAAATAAAAGTCACCATCTTCACGGGTAGTCAAACCGCTATCAAAGCTTTGATGTCTCTGCTCTTACCTGTTTTAACAATGCTGAATTGAATTTGACAGCATAGCTGACCGTTTTTCAATGTCTCTACTCTGGGTTCGTGGTCACAAAATCATAGATGCGCTAATGTACTGATGGCCAAACAAGGTTCTTGACAAACCCCTTGAGTAGGTTTATCCCATTCTCCGATCAAAATTATCAAGAGCTGTCAAAGAAGTTGTTACGGCCCTCATTCATGCATCAGAGCGAATGAAAGATGGCATAAACTAAATACATGTCCCATCTAGGAAAATATGGCCCTCGTATCGATAAAATCAAACAACTCTTATTCATTCCCCGAATACTGATATATCAAGAGTAGTAGCCATCAGTACAGGTCACTGAACGATAGCAAGCCACCCTGCCAAACTTGGTATTCCGTTCGATCCTCTTTGTCGTAGCTGCAAAAATTAAAAATGATACAGAACATTTTTTGCACACTTCTTTTGCAGCTGCACAGCATTAGGTAGACGTGACTTTGAGCCGGACTTTAGGTGACGTTTTTCTTAACAATATAGGCATTAAAGCCGTATTGGCGATTTAATCAACTTGTTTAAACACACAGGGTGGCTCCAATACTTGAATTTCTTGGGTCAAAAAACAACAAAACGGAGTTGAGTTTAATTCGTCTGAAAGTCAAAACTATGCCTTATTTCACGCAAACTTCCAGGATTTCAACTTGAGCTCTTCTTCCAAGGTGTTACTTTACAAAACACGGATAGTCTAAATATTTTAGGCATGCTCGTGATTAAAAAAATTCTTGGGAACGACCATATCTTTGATGTCGCGAAAGGAGCTGGCAACTGCTTAGGGAAGGCTATCTAAGCAGATGTAAAGCTGTCCTTTCACCTTTAGAACTCCTTAATATCTATAAATCATTTATACGTCCCAACATGGAATATAAGTCACACATTTGGGCTAGCGCTTCCATTACAGTTTTACGCTACCTTCACCGCGCCCAATCAAGCGTCACGTAAATGATAAAGGTATTTTCATACCCAACGCTTTGGCTAATTATAAAAATAAATACAAATTGGTCACTCTAGTCGTGGTATCAAAAAGGCACAATTCTGTGCTAATTGGTTTTCCAGAAGGAACTGAAATTGCCACTTCTGCATACCTACTTACCAAACCAATGTATATAAAGTGATGTATGTGAGAGCGTAACAAAATCTGGTCTCCTAAAATTTCACTTCATCAAAAAATCATTTTAATTTCAGAATATTTCAGAATATTTACCATAATTATTTTTATGCGTGCGTAGCCGTTATTGGAGACAAAAACACAAACCTTCCACCCTGTTTGTTTTTGAAAGTGAGAAAAAATGAGAAGAAAGCGTTTGAAGAAGTTGTTAAAAATACCAATTTAGCTTCCCGACATTTTTAGAGGAATTTTTACATAAAGTCTGATATCTGGGTCCAGCTAACGATAGTATGTAATCAGTTGATTCAGGTTTATTTTTATTAAGTCTTAGAACATTGTGTTTTAGTTGGTTGGTTGGTTAATAGGGTGAAGATAAGAATCGTCCTCCAATTGTCTTATCCCCTACGCAATTAAGACTTGCGGTCCGCTGTACCCCCTTGTGTTTTTGTTCCTATGTATTTAAATATCAAATTCTAATATATCTGAACAAATTTGTTATGCAAACAGAGGCTTCATTTTAGAACAGGGTAGAGTTAGATTTTTTGAAAATATAGTATGTCCTTGCATCACAATGGACCTTACCGGCCTAAGTGTGTCGGCGTACAGTCGACAGCCACTACTATCTGCCTACCAAGTCCAACATGAAATCAAAAATAATCTAGTATTATATGGACTTATTAACTTCATTCCTCTACTAATTATCTATGGTTTGATTAAAAACGGAAGGATATTACTTCTAATTACATTCCCAAGAATCGTAAAAACAAACAACCAAAATGACATGTAAAACATAAAATCAGAATTACATGACTATAGCAAAACAAAATAAAACCGTGTCTGATATCAAAAATATAACAAATGGTCACCACATTTTAATTCAAAATCACCATTGTTTGACTGAGATTTGTAGCTTATCATCTATATGGAAAACCACTACCACCTCAAAATAAAACACAAATAAATAAATAAATAAATAAAATACCTTTTCAAAATTAATGCGATGTAATTATTGTTTAACATTTTGTACACCTGGTTAAATTAATGATGGTTGGAAATCGTATTGCAATTTTCGATAACACTATTGTTGTAACAGTAGTGGTATAACTCTAAATATTTTTACTGTTTAATTGTTTATCATCGCACTACCCCTTAAACAACGATTTAAATGACAAAACTTCAAAATATATACCTATACTACCCAGATGGTTGCCTAATTTTTGGTGTATTTTATAATAAAAATTTAAAAAAATTTCAAATTAATTTTCTGTTTTGTTACCTTCCCCACCTGATGGGTTTTAATAATGAAAATCTACTCATTTTTTTCTATTCTACTTTTATTATAATTGCCGCTGTTATTTTCACACTGGGTTTTCAATTTTTTTTGTAACCAAAAAAATTCTCTCTCTCTCTCTCTCTCTCTCTTTGAATTCGTTTTACATTTCTGATTTACTAGGAAATTTTTCATTGAATTTTCATGGGGGTTTTCATTACATTTTTGTTTTTTTATTGTTTTTGTTTTTTTTTTGAAAAAAAAAAATATTGTGTTCGTTTTAAATATAACCATTTTAATAATCCTTAAATACCCAGAAGTGTTGTATATGTAATGTTATTTTGCCACGTTTTATCAAAATTTTTACCTTTTATTTGATGGAAAGCTATTTTTCTATTTTTTGAGTTTCGCACAATAGAGACCGATTTGTTAAAACCATATTTTTCATTCCATAGAAAAACAAAAGTAACAAAAAAACAAAACAAAATTTTTGATGTGGGTCTTAATGGTATTTTTATAGTTGAATTGATGTATAATGGTTGATTTGAACATGATGGAAATGAATGGGGGAGGATATTTTTCAGTTTGGTTAATTTTTCATTTCGGTTAATATTGTTTTTTTTTATACCTATTTACTGCTGTTTGAACACCCTCTGATATCCGTTATAGGTATACATAGGTTGTCAACTGAAAAATTGAACATTTTAAAAATTGATAACCTATATCCTTCTACATTTTATTTGAAAAAAAAAAAAATGTTGTTACTATCGTCGACATTTTTAATCGATTTAAACAAGTAAACCAGAATATATCGAAATATTTTTGGTGTTTTTATTCATTTTTTTTTTTTTTTGTTATTTATCGAAAAACATCATGTTATTTTTTCATATATTTTGTTTGTGTATGGAGAACGACGAGGAAGTGGATCAGACTTGTGGTTAAAAAATAAAATGCCTAAAATTTAGATTAAGATTAGATATGCATGACGTGTTTTTGTGCCATGAATGACAATAGGTGAACGTTATATTTTATATCTATATATAATAATTCTAGACAATAACAATAAAAATAAAAACTGTAGGATAAGTAAGACAAACCAACCCAAAAAAACAAAAACTTTTAATTCATAGTAAATTGTTTGGAAACAGTGTTACCAAAAAATCAACCCATGTGTTAGGATTGTGAATAAAAAAAACAAAAAACAAATTAAAATATTTATTTTTTTTTTTTTATTGTTTTGACTTTTTATTTTTATTGTTTTTTTGTGTGATAGACAAAAAGATAATTGAAATGAGTACGAACAGTGATAATTAAGATAAGGCGGTGACAAAAAAAAACAACTAGAAATTATCCCGGTACTAAATTATTGTTATTGTTATTTAACTTATATGATGGCACACACACGCATTGTCTATATTTTGTATCACACATGTCAAAGTCTCAGTAATATGACAATAAAATTGTTTTTTTTTTTTAATTTTCTATATTGTGAAATTATGTTAACAACCTCTGTTAGAGGTTATTTAAATTAAAAATAATGAATAAAGAGAAAAAATGTGGGAAAATAATTTAGGATTATCTAAGATTTTTTTGTATTAATTAAAATGGAATTAGCATAATTATTAAGTTAAATTTATTATCAGGCTTACCTTCAATATTTTTCATTGAAAATAAAATCATTGATCCTTTTTACAACTGGCATATCTTTAGTTGATATTATCAACATAAAAATAAACATTTTAGACTAACTATATAGATTTATACATTTTAGACTAGGTAGGTAGGTAGTAGTGGCTGCCGACAGTAACTAACAGTAGACTAACTATATAGATAATTCTGTAGAATCAAAAAAATTATAAATAAAAAATCTTAAATATTGAATTCAGTGAAAAAAAAAAATCATTTATGGCGGCTTTTACAACTGTAAGTCAAGATAATTGTTAATAGTATCGTTACTAGGTTTGGCAGAATATTTTCGAACAGCGAATCAACCAAAAAATATTAAAAAATGTATTCAGTGATGCTTACAAGTCCTTTTTACTTTTCACTCTCCATCCAAAGTTGAGGCTCGCACTCACTTTTAAATGAGACAAATTTTAATGGCTTATACTCTTAACACTGATTTAGATAAAATAATACATCTAGAAAATTTTATTTTATTTAGTTTAGCTCAAACTTCATTACAATTATTATTATTATTATTTTTTTTTTTTTTTTTACAATACAACATAACACATTCAATTTACAAATTAAAATTATATCTAGCTTAGAACTAGTTAAATACATTGAAATAAATTGCACACATATTTTAATTACTACAGATTACTTATATAATTTAAGTTTTTGAGTTTGTTTCGAAAGTGTGAAGTCAATATAGTTTATGTGTTTATTACCAATTAGTAACATTCTATGAATTGGCTCATAATTGCCATAATTGGTCCGATGAAAACTTAATGTAAAGAAGTTTGTATTTCGTAGGCGATTATTTGAATTAATGTTGATGTTATTTAAAATCTGAGGAGAAGCAATGTTTCCTTTAATAATTTCCGTAAGAAAAATAACATCCGCCACTTCTCGTCTTAATTTCAAAGTTTTCAAATGAATTAAGTTCAATCTATGCTCATATGGCGGTAAAATTAATGGATTTGACCATTGGAAATTACGCAAAGCAAATCTTAAAAAATTTTTTTGCACTGCTTCAATCCTGTTAATATGAACATCATAGAAAGGTGACCAAACTTGACTAGCATACTCCAAATTTGGTCTAACGAGACTAGAATACAAAGATTTGAGAACATAGGAATCGTTAAATTCCTTTGACCAACGTTTAACAAAACCTAGCATAGAATTAGCTTTATTGATAATATTACAAAAATGTGATTTAAAGTTAAGCTTTTCGTCAAAGTAAACCCCTAAGTCTTTAATTGAGCTCGTTTTGGAAAGGCTCATACCATTTAACGAATAATTAAAACAAAGCGGATTACGTCGACGTGTGTAACACATAAGTGCACATTTATTCACATTTAAAAGAAGATTATTAGCTGTACACCATTTAAAGAAGTTATCTAAATCGCCTTGTAGTAGTAAAGCGTCTTCTAAAGAAGTATTTTTTTTTAAAAATTTTCAGCTCACTATTAAGAATTACTGAACAAACATCATTAACCGAGATTATAAAAAAAAGCGGTCCTAAATGACTGCCTTGTGGGACTCCTGAATTAGCATAAAAAGACTTAGAAGTATTTTTTCTAAATAAAATACTATAAGATCTATCGGTTAGATATGATTTAACTCATTTCAGAAAGAATTCTGGGAAACCAAGTATCCTTAATTTTAAAAGTATTATTGCACGTGGTAAAACATCAAAGGCTTTACTATAATCGGTATAGATAACATCCGTTTGAAAACCTGCTTCCGTATTTCTCGTAAACGTTGACAAGATTAGTAACTGTGGATTTTTGATCCACAAATCCATGTTGGTTGTGAACTAAAAAAGATTTACAGTGATAATAAATGGAATCATACAATATTAACTCAAAAAGTTTGTTTAGGAATGGAGGAAAGTTTCGCGATTGGTCTATAATTAGTGATTTCATTTATTAAAAAATTATATAAAAAACAGAAATTATCTGAAAACATAAGTAATTTCGATAATGTTAAATTTGACACTGCTAGTTGGTTAACACCAGTGTTGTGCCGCGTAAACTACATTATGTAGATTATGTTATTTTCTACACGTCGACAATACTTTGTAGACAATATAATTATGTCTACATCATTGCGTAGACAATGTTTACAATTAAATAATAATGAATTACAATTAAGTTAAATAAAAATACTGGTATTTTTACAAAGAAAAAAAAGCAAAATTATATTATTATATAATTTATAGTTTACTTCATATATCTGTCGATTCGACGGAACGTTCCAATACATATACCAATTGCTTTGATCTTTATAACATAAAATAAACAAATTTCGCTACCCAAAGTGCATTAAATATTAAAAATAAATAAAAGTAAACGAAAAGATCAAATAAATATTGTGGGACCAGTAGGTCCCACAATCACATAAATTTGAAATGAAAACTCTTATGAAGTAAAGAAAAAGCTAGAATTTATTTTGCTTCAGTCATTTATGGCGAGTTACAAGTCTAGTTTTATATATTTATTATAAAATGTGTAACATAAATGTAATCCGAGTCATGTAGATCCTGTGTATCTCGAAACACTCCCACGATTGACATGTATTAATCAATTCACATAATTAATAAAAAAAAACATTTTTTTTTCAAATTTTCTATATATTGGTTTGACCATTCCAGGATCAAAAAATTTTCAAAATCAACTTGTTTAAGTTCTTTTAAAATATAGATGTCGGTTGATCCATTAATTTTTTATTTAAAACATCTTTTGCAAGTAGATTGCCGGCATAGTCTATTACAGTTACTATACTACTACTATGAAGTGCTGTGACAATTTTCCAATCTCTTTATTCTACTGTCGAATACAATAGCAAAAACAACAGTATGAATTCAGATCCTTTGCAATATCAACAGACTCCACAACAATTTCAGACAATTTCTCACCTGTTTCAGAATCTCTTAGTTAAGTATAGCTTGACCTCGGATAACAGGTTATATGCAACATTAAAAAAATCGTTTTATCATTGTTGGAACAATTTTTCCACCCATCAATAAATAAAATTGATTCTAAACTTATAATAACCTTAGCTGACATAATACATTTTTATATGCTTTATCAAGTCAAGTTGATGACCCAGTTTTCCTACTTAAGAAACTTTATCTAAATACGTTGACCAATTTTTTTTAATAAAGTACTTGTAATGAAGCGAATCTACTGAATAAATAATTATTGTTTACATCATAGTTGGAATTGTTTTAATTCTATACAGTATAGTTTACATTGTCTACAGTTTTACATTAAATTCTACTTCAAAGTGTAGACAATTAAAATTTACGCGTAAAGGAACAACACTGGTTAGCACAGTTATACCGTCAAATTGACTAAGAAAATTTATCAAAAGCTATTTTACGCAAATCAATTGAATTATCCCAAAATATTGCTTTTTAGCATTGTATACATTATTATTTTAATTGTCATCAATTCATGCCCGTGACAAAGCATATAATTTGGCTTTAGAATTGTTATGAGGAAATATTGATAATTATCTATAATTATAATTGACAAGCATTTAAGGACCTGCGCAGTAGGCACCTTTTCATTTTATTTCGCTTCTATTTAATGAACTGCTAATACATATATAAATAAGTTATATATAAAATAATAATGCGCACACAGTTGAAATTTTTTTAACTCATATGATTTTATTATTCAGCAAATATATTATGTATATGTGAGTTCTTATTAAAATAAAAAACAAAAACAAGCAAATCGGTTATTATAATTACTTGCAGTGAACATTATGTACATTGTACATATATCAAATCAAAAAAAAAAATTAAATTCATCTGAAATTATGTACATCTATAAAATAAAAACAAAAAAACAAATTCATACATCTAAATTTGACTTCAACTTGAATTATAATTACTCAACAGAGGCCCCTAGTATTCTTTTATATCTTTATAATAACAAATACAAACTTTAATTATTTATAACTGTAAAAGTTAATTTATAAACTATCAGGTTATTTTTATTAATAATACATCCAAACGGTTCAATTAATCCATTCATGTAGTCCATCCGGAATAATAAATCAAAAAATAGGTGAAAAAAGTATCTCAAAACTATAAGCGATCGATATATATCAGTATGTTCTATAGCACAATTAAATACGCTATTCAGATATGGGTAAACGTCTATCTTAAAGACATAAATTATAAAATTATGTAAAAAAAACTAGAAAACAAAGCAATAAAAATTTTTAACGATTACAAATTGAGAAGTTCCACAAAATTTATACACTGCAATTATAAGTTAGTTAGTAATTAGTTAGTTAGTTAGTTAGTTAGTTAGTCAATTACCAATTAACCTTATCGTTAAATGCAAACTGGCAACCCAAGCCCATTTGATAATTTAAAAAAAATATAAACACAACATCATCACAGCACAATAAATTAATGACAATCACAATTACAAAACCCAGACCCACTCTGACCCATCAAAAGTCAGATTGAATAATCATGATACCATCTACAATTTAGCATATAAATACCACAATGAAGTAACTTAATATATAAAAAATATTAATGAACTTAATGAGTTTAAAAAAAAAAGTATTGAACACTACTTGTCATTAATATAGTTAGATTTAATTTAGGTTAATAATAAATTAATGATTAAAAAAAAAAAAAAACAAAATGGTCACTAATATAGTTTAGGCTTACTTTAGATTATAGATTAATGAATTAAAAAAAACTAATTTGTTGTTCTTAAATATTTTTAAATTTTAAATTTGCTTATACCACTGTACTACATACTACTTTTATTATATTATTAAAAATACTAGAGCAAAAATTTGTCTCAAAAGAGAATGGAACTCACAAAAATAATTTTAAAAAAATATTTAATTCAAAAGAGAATCGAACTCACAAAAATTTCCTATATTAATATGACGCTTTAAGCAACTGAGCTGACATTCCGATTAACATTCTTTCACCAAAACACAGACATAAAATAAAAATATATTGTTTGATTAAATTTGAATGAAGAAAGAAACGAAGGCACACGAAAACCCACGAAAAGTGTGCCTTCACTAATCGTGGTCTTGTGTATTATAATATAGATATGTATTTGTTTCTACATAATATTCATACTTATTTTATTATATTATACGCTCTATACGAGCGACTGAGCTAATTTGAAAAAAAGAAAATAAAAAAAAATTATTATAAGCAACAAAAGGAAAAACGACAGCATCGCACGACGAGCATAACAACAATGACTTAAGCATGACAAAATTACAGCTTCAACTTTACCCAACGCTTACGCGTTTGATATTAACATTATTACTTTTTTTTAGACCTATTCATTACGTTTACACAAATTATAGTAAATACGTTGAAATTAAAGTATATTTTTTTATAGTTTTTAATTTTTAACTAATTTAATCAGGCATGAGTTAAAAACATTCGATTTTCGAACTATTTGTTTGCTTCCGTTTTAATTTACAATTTTGCTAGCTATTACTCAATCAACATTATTTTTTTTTTGGAAATTTAATTAAATTAAAGTAGTTATTTTTTATATATTCAATAAGTACATATTATAATGTCAAAAATTGCGTGAATATCAAATTATGTAATTTGAATAAAATTTTAAAAATGGTTGAAAAAATGGTTGTAACCATAATTAATTAAAATACATAAAATTAACTTCATTATTAAAATACCTAATATTTTAATTATATATACTTAAATTGTACTAATTATTTCAGATATTATGTTAATATAAGTATATATAATATAATACCTAATATTTTAATTATATATACTTAAATTGTACTAATTATTTCAGATATTATGTTAATATAAGTAATAATTATTGAGCCTGATCAAATTATTGAATATTCTAGGAAATTCAAAATTCTATGGAATTTAGTTTCGGTGAAATAGAAAAATGATTTAATTATAATAATTGAAATCTAAAAATAAATTTTACAAAAATATAATTTCTATAGAAATTAATTTTTTGTAAAATACGAAATAATTTTTATATAGTTTTAAGACTAGAAAAAAAGATATATTTTTAACATTTTTAGATAATAAAAATTCATTTGAACTCTGTAATTCTATTTATCAATATTATTTTTAATGTTCTTGAAATTTTATTTTTATTTTTAATTATTATTTTTCAGAATATTCAACTGAAGTATAGTATGAGATCCGTTGTTTTAAAAATAGATACCCTTAACTGTTTTAAACCCACCTGAAATGATTGTGTGATTCGAATACTGTGTTATAATTGATATTTTAATTTAAAACACAACATTATCGATCCATACATTTTTTTTAATTGTGTTAAATTGATTTTACGTATTAAATTTTAATTGTGTATAAAACCAACAGAAATAACTTAAATTTATCATTATAATTACAATGTTGGATTGAATGACTCATATATTATGATTAATACTTTTTAATTATTTTATTTTAAGGACATTTTTTTTTTTAAAGAATATTTCTATTTACATTTTTTCTTTTTTTTAAATAGAATAACTTTTTAGATACCTTCGTTGACGTAATAATCATTGACCTTCATGTGTAGTTTAAAATATTGAGTGGGTCACATTATATTTCATTTTTTTATTTATATTGTTATAGTTTTGTTATTATATTAGTAGTAAGCTAATAATGTCTGTAAAACTTTCCACCTCGGTGAATTAAAACAAAAAGTAGTGATAATAACCCAAACATTTAAATGTGGAGCTTCTACAAAATATTACCGCAAAAAATTACCGATTAAGAAATTAAAAAAATTAAAAACTATTAACTTTGTGGCAGTTTTTAAGCTAAAAAATTGAACCGTAGTAGGAACCTCAAAAATTTATATATACAAAATATTACCGCAACAAATTACCGATTAAAAAATATAAAAAATTAAAAAGTATTATTTTTTGTGGCTGTCTTTAAAATAATTCATTAAACCGTGACAGAAAAATAAAAAATTTAAATTTACAAAATATTACCGCAAAAAATTACCGATTAAGAAATAAAAAAATTAAGAAGTACTAATTTGTGTGCCCGTCTTCCAAATAAATCATTAAACAGTGACAGGAGCCTCAAAAATTTAAATTTACAAATTATTAACAAATTAGTACTTGTGTGACCGTCTTCCAAATAAATTATTAAACAGTGACTGGAAACTCAAAAATTCAAATTTACAAAATATTACCGCAAAAAGCTACTGATTGAAAAATAAATAAATTAAAAAGTATTAATTTTTGTGCCAGTCTTTCAAATAAATCATTAACCAGTGACAGGAGCCTCAAAAATTTAAATTTACAAAATATTACCGCAAAAAATTACCGATTAAGAAATAAAAAAATTAAGAAGTACTAATTTGTGTGCCCGTCTTCCAAATTAATCATTAAATAGTGACAGGAGCGTCAAAAATTCAAATTTACAAAATATTACCGCAAAAAGCTACTGATTAAAAAATAAACAAACTAAAAAATATTAATTTTTGTGCCAGTCTTTCAAATAAACTATTAAGCACTGACAGGAACCTCAAAAATTTAAATTTACAAAATATAACCGCAAAAAAATACCTATTAAGAAATAAAAAAAAATTTAAATGTATTAATTTTTATGCCAGTCTTTCAAATAAACCATTAATCAGTGACAGAAACTTCAAAAATTTAAATTTACAAAATATTACCGCAAAAAATTACCGATTAAGAGATAAAAAATTAAGAAGTACTAATTTGTGTGCCCGTCTTCCAAATAAATCATTAAACAGTGACTGGAACCTCAAAAATTTAAATTTACAAAATATTACCACAAAAAATTACCGATTAAGAAATAAACAAAAATAAAAAAATATTAATTTTTATGCCCGTCTTTCAAATAAATCATTAAACAGTGACAGGAACCTCAAAAATTTAAATTTACAAAATATTACCGCAAAAAATTACCGATTAAGAAAAAGAAAAAATTAAAAAGTATTAATTTTTATGCTTAACAGCGATAGAAACATAAAACATTTAAATTTACAAAATATTACCGCAAAAAATTACCGATTAAGAAATAAAAAAATTAAGAAGTACTAATTTGTGTGCCCGTCTTCCAAATAAATCATTAAACAGTGATAGGAACCTCAAAAATTTAAATTTACAAAATATAACCGCAAAAAAATACCTATTAAGAAATAAACAAAAATAAAAAAATATTAATTTTTATGCCCGTCTTTCAAATAAATCACTTAACAGTGACAGGAACTTCTAAAATTTAAATTTACAAAATATTACCGCAAAAAATTACCGATTAAGAAAGAGAAAAAATTAAAAAGTATTAATTTTTATGCTTAACAGCGATAGAAACATAAAACATTTCAATTTACAAAATATTACGGCAAAAAATTACCGATTAAGAGATAAACAAATTAAGAAGTACTAATTTGTGTGCCCGTCTTCCAAATAAATCATTAAACAGTGACTGGAACCTCAAAAATTTAAATTTACAAAATATTACCACAAAAAATTACCGATTAAGAAATAAACAAAAATAAAAAAATATTAATTTTTATGCCCGTCTTTCAAATAAATCATTAAACAGTGACAGGAACCTCAAAAATTTATATATACAAAATATTACCGCAACAAATTACCGATTAAAAAATATAAAAAATTAAAAAGTATTATTTTTTGTGGCTGTCTTTAAAATAATTCATTAAACCGTGACAGAAAAATAAAAAATTTAAATTTACAAAATATTACCGCAAAAAATTACCGATTAAGAAATAAAAAAATTAAGAAGTACTAATTTGTGTGCCCGTCTTCCAAATAAATCATTAAACAGTGACTGGAACCTCAAAAATTTAAATTTACAAAATATTACCACAAAAAATTACCGATTAAGAAATAAACAAAAATAAAAAAATATTAATTTTTATGCCCGTCTTTCAAATAAATCATTAAACAGTGACAGGAACCTCAAAAATTTAAATTTACAAAATATTACCGCAAAAAATTACCGATTAAGAAAAAGAAAAAATTAAAAAGTATTAATTTTTATGCTTAACAGCGATAGAAACATAAAACATTTAAATTTACAAAATATTACCGCAAAAAATTACCGATTAAGAAATAAAAAAATTAAGAAGTACTAATTTGTGTGCCCGTCTTCCAAATAAATCATTAAACAGTGATAGGAACCTCAAAAATTTAAATTTACAAAATATAACCGCAAAAAAATACCTATTAAGAAATAAACAAAAATAAAAAAATATTAATTTTTATGCCCGTCTTTCAAATAAATCACTTAACAGTGACAGGAACCTCAAAAATTTAAATTTACAAAATATTACCGCAAAAAATTACCGATTAAGAAATAGAAAAAAATTAAAAAGTATTAATTTTTGTGCTTAACAGTGATAGAAACATAAAACATTTAAATTTACAAAATATTACGGCAAAAAATTACCGATTAAGAGATAAAAAAATTAAGAAGTACTAATTTGTGTGCCCGTCTTCCAAATAAATCATTAAACAGTGACTGGAACCTCAAAAATTTAAATTTACAAAATATTACCACAAAAAATTACCGATTATGAAATAGAAAAAATTAAAAGGTACCAATTTTTGTTCTTTAACAAAATATTAAATAGATTAACAATGGAATAGAATAGTCCAAAGAGTCATATTTGATTCATAAAATTTACTCTGGCTTATCAAACTATAAAATAAAAATTATTTGTTAAAATATTACTTAAGTTTTATTATCTTTTGCATAAAGTTTCCATTGCTTTGTATAAAATTGTCTTGGCTGAAATTGTATTATATAAAATCTCCACATCACATTTCAACTATTTTCCTTTTACAAGTACATTACAGTGAAAACAAAGTAGATCATATAACTTCAACCTTCTTCTCTCCCAAAAAAAAAAATTCATCACCAAATACAATTATATTCTAATGACGCACTGAATTCATTGGAGACATTTTTTTCTGAAAAATTAACGTTTTTTTTGTATTATGCCAAAAATTTTAGTTATTTGCATGACCTCATATACTAAATATTTTTTAAATCACTTAAATAAAAATATCTACCATTAAATAATTTTTAACAAATAATTTTCTAAATTTTTTGTTTATTTCTGAAAGTCTTTAAAAGAAAAACAAAAATTAAAAAAATAAATTTCCTAAAATATTTTTTAAGGTTTAAATCCTAATAAAATTCATGAAAGTGAAATTTTCCTGTGTTCAAATCATGAAAAACTCATTGAATTAATTCTAGTATAACAAATCACAATTTGATAACTTCTTTGATTATGTTGTATACCATATACATACACATTTAGTTAATTGCTCATACATGAATAATATATATATATATATATATATATACATTCACCATAATGTCTTTTTATTTTACAATTACATACTTAGTATATAATACGTGATTATGTAAAGGTCCTCATCTACATAATATTATTGTTTAAGGTAAACCAAGAAGCATTGCATAACCTAAGAAATAAATATTTTTAATGAAAATTGCATGGAAATTTTTTATAGGGTTTTTCCATGGAATATAAACTTTTATTATATATTTACAAAGAATGTTTAATTTTATGATAGAATCGTATGATTCATTGGGGTTTAATTGAGAAAAAATGGGATTCTGCTTAAAAACGTAGTTTTAATGATTTTTCACAATATTTTATTTGTTTGGTCATCCCGGCTTAAGACCTATTAATTTGATCTAATCTATTAATTAAGACTTAACGACTTAAGATTTATTAATTGGGACAAAGTAGAATTTTACACCCCCTCATTTTATAATTATCATTACCAATGACTTGAAGGGCAGTTCAAATTTACCCTTAATTGCAATTAATTGGAATATACCGGATTTAAGCTCCGGTGTCCACAAATATTCATAGAAAACTGCATATTTTATCTCCGCAATACTCCTTATGTTTTGTAGAAGTCAACTACCTCAAACTGTTACTTTTAGTAGATATTTGATATTCTCGGTCCTTTGTTAAAACTTCTAAATCAGGATTTGAATAAAGTTGAATTTTACATCCCCTCATTTTCATTATCAATGACTTGAGCGGCAGTCCAAACTTAATCCTATCTGCATTTAATTGTAATCTGCCAGATTTAAGCCTCGTGCCCACAAATATTCACAGTATATTTTGTCTTCGCAACACTCCTAATGTTTTGTACAAATCAACTACCTCAAACTCTTTTTTTTATTGGATTTTTTTTTTTTCTTGGGCCTCTCTTAAGATCATTAAATTAGTACTTAAATAAAGCTGAATTTTGCAAACTCCATTTTCATCATCATTTTATTATCAATTGCCCGATTTATTATCAAAATCTTAGCCATAACTGTATTTAATTGGAATGTTCCGGATTTACACACCGTGTCCTCAAATATTTATAGAAAAAAAAACTAATATTGTCTCCGTAGCATTATCAATGTTTTGTACAAGTCAAATACCTCAAACTTTTACTTCTAGTGAATATTTTGTTTCAGCGGGCCTCTTGACCTCTGAATCAGGTCTCAAACAAACTTGAATTGTACATCCCATCATTTTCGTAATTATCATTATTGGCATGTTATAGCATCAGAATTAACACCTCCAATCAACTTGATTTAACCACCGTATGTCTTCAATCCCTACAAAAACAACAAATCTCATCTCCGTAACACTCCCAACGTTTTGCATAGGTCATCAATTTCAGAATATCAGTCGTAATAAAGTTTCTGTTGTCTATCAGAAAGGCTTTGAGCGGTCATTTCTGTGTTCTTGTCAAGCAGGAAGGTATTTGAATGGTATTTTTTTTTGTTTGGGCCTTCTTCAAAAATGGTCGGCCCAATATAGTTTCAATAATTTTAATATTGCGAAATTTTTAGTTCATCATATTCATTTTTCAATTCAATTGTTGCAGAACAGATGTTGATGTCACTGTCACCATAAATTGTACATACAGGCAAATGGCATTTATAATCAAATATATTCCTACACTGTTTACTTTCTACTTTTATAATGTATAATATACACTAGGGGCCCCTGTTGAGTAATTATAATTCAAGTTAAAGCCAAATTTAAAGTTTTTAAAAGAACAGGGATTTGCATGGACTGATATAGACTTCTCATTACAAAGCAGAAAACAATCATGTTTTAATGAAAAGCTTTGAAATTTGTATGTTTTCGTTAAAAAACATAACGACCTTACTTCTCATTTTCTGTTTCGTTTCTAGCTATTTCTTAATGTATATGGTGAATAATAAAACGATATGATTAAAAAAATTTCAACTGTGTGCGCATTATTATTTTATTTACAACTTACTTATTATATATTAGGAGTTCATTATGGAGAAGAGAGAGAAAATGAAAAGATGTCTATTGCGCAGGTCCTTAAATGCTTGTCAATTATAATTATAGATTCTATATGAGCAGAACTGCTCTTTTTGAGAACTGAAATAAATAAATAAACAAAATAAACACTTAAAGATGAAATACAAGCATGGGATAATAACACATATTTTATAGACCATGCTCTAAACACCGTACATCTTCAAATCATCATAGAAAACAAACAAATTGCATCTGCGGAGCATTTCCAATGCTTTGCACAGGTCATTTACCTCGAACTCTTTCTCCTGGTTGGTATTTGAACATAGAACATACTGTAGGCTTTAAGTAAAACATTTATAAAAATAACGATAATAACTTTAAGTATATTTCACTAATTTTAATTAATACCTTAATCTATTTCTGTCATTACACCATCATTAGAAGACTGTCTTATCTTCTGATGATGGTATAATAACTTTTAATATTACCTAGAATTTTTAATTTTTATTAAACCGACATTATTTTGAATAATTAAGTCAGATTAGCTCAAATGAGCACAAATCAAAGATGTTAATATGTTAATATTTTAGTAGGTATATAAACTATGGCCTATACACTCTGTAAGAGCTTATAAGCTTACTTGAGAGGAACTAATAAAATAAATAAATAAACTCTTAAGATATATAATTAAAATATATGAAATTAAGCATATTGTACAAATACATTAAGGTATTAAAAATAAAATAATAATAATAATAATAAAATCGACAGTACTTTCTAACGAAATTTCAAACGAAGCCGCACAATATTTTCTTAACACGATCTGACTATTAAAAATAACACTGTATAATATTTTAAACACAATGTACACGTGTCAATACACCCATACCTAAATTGTATAACACATTGTATATTGTATAACACAATACGGAAACCAATACATCTCTACCACACATTCTATGCGGCATAATAATTATATCGTGCGATTTGATAATTTTTATTTTATTTCCCCACGAAGTTAAAAGTCAAGTACAATAAAGAAGGATAAGTAAAAAAATTAGAATTTTCAAATATTTCCATATTTTATTATTGTATTCAATAACTATAGGGTTCAATAACATTGTTTCCTTGTTCATGATTTTAATACTCACTATAACCTATGGTGGGTTAAATTACCCCTGCTACAACAAAATATCAATTTTTTTGTTTTTTTCTTCTCTTGACATTTGTACATACAAATGCGGAATGGCATGTTAAATAAAAGTAAATAATTTAGATTAGTTTAATAATGTGCCATATAAAAATGGTATATAAAACATGTCACGTAAGTTTCAGGTGTTATATTTTGATTTGACATTTCAATAAATTCTATTTTGTGACATTTTTATGCCTCCCTTTTCCTTCCTACTTTCCAAAATAAACAAAGTTTTAAGCTTAATTTTCTTCTAAATATCACAACCACTTAAATTCACATAATATGTATTATAAGATGAGACATATTGTGCTTACTGGGCAATAAGCTTATTAAGTATAAACATAATACCTACAACAAGAGTACAACAAAAATAAAACAAGGATATTAATAATACACTTGTGCTGATAATTTATTTTACTTTTTATCAATGTGTTTTTATTAATTTTCATTTTTTATTTTCTTTGAAAAAATTTGCGGTTTATAAAATAAAATATGAAATAAACATACATACATATACACAATACAGAATATAAAAATCATAATTTAAATGGTATAAAAACGGAAAAAAAATATGACAGCAAGGACTTAACTGATGAGAATTGGATGGTAATACATGTTTAATAAAAATTGTATATATACATTATATATGTATATAATATACATATTGAATATCTTTTAAATTTCCTAACGAAAAAATTTAACTAAATAAATTTATGAATATTTTTATATATGAATATCCATATGTAAATATGCCTGTGTATCAATTTATGAAAGTGAGTTTACACAAGCAAAACGTTTATTTTGAACATTTTTTATATTTAATTTGGAATTTGTGTGGTTTTTGTTTTTTTTTTTTGAAAAAATTATATCTGTTGAATTTCACAGACAAATTTAGTAATTTTTCTTTTGATGAACATTTTTTAGTTATTGTTTATATTTTTTTTATTTTTTTTTTCTTTGTGGTTAAATAAAATTGATGATTACAAATTAAAGAATATAAAAAACAGAAATTCACATTTTTTTTTTAATATTTTGCCAAATCAAAAATACTGTGTTATAGCAATTTCTATCCGATTTTTGATGAATGTTGAATTTGATTTACAGTTAAGATCAAGAATCATTTAATGAGTAGAACCAGTAATTTGTTAAATAAATACTCGAAATATTGTAGATATTGTAGTGTAAAATTGCAGTACCGTACTGAATTAAGTACGAAAAGGTGATTCAACTACCCTAAGTTACTGTCAAGAGTGTAAAAAAAAACAAAAACATTAAATCTAATTTTGAAAATTATTATAAAAGCATTTATTATTATAAGATTGTCTTATAAGTCAGTCATAAAGTATCACATACTAATTATTGTTTGCATAGATTATTTATGCAGCATTTCGAAATATTGAATATCCGCTTTTAATAAAATGGAAACAGATTTCAATTATCTTGTTAGTGTTAGGCATTGGTGATGACATAATAAAAAAATGAGGAAAACAATCACTTGAACAATATTAAAAGAAATTATGGTATTCCAATACGTTTACCACACTACAACAACAATCCGAAGCATATACAACAATTATTAATATTATTTTTGCGTTACTACTGTTGTGAAGTACATCATTGTTCTTAAACACAATAATAAAATTCAAAACAAGTAACAATCTGTTGCTTGTCAACTTACGTCAAAATAATTGCAAGCATTCAAGAAAGCAAACATTTTTTCGTATATCCAAAAATTTAGTATTTAATTCAAAATAAGAATAAAAACATCAATCTCGGTGTCGCTTACAACAAAGTAGCAATAAAATATCTCTGGATCTATGTTACACAGGATAACACCGAATACACAGATCGATAGAGAATACACAAATGGATTCAAAAATTAATAAAGATGGTTTTTTTTAATTTTGTGATGTACGACAGTATAATTGCCTGGCGATTAATATATCAAATTATGACAGAAATAATATACCGTGATTTTCAATTTGTAAAAAAGAAACAATTCTCAAAACACATGTAAACTGTTCTTAAGACTTCCTATAGGTATGCGCTTTTTTTAAATTGCGACTTATGAATATGAGCATACCAACTGCGATTTCAACGACATTTCACTGCTTTTTTTTTGCCGCTGATGTCCATATGGATTTTTTGGCTGCATAGGATTGCCAGTAAACAGCGTTCTTCTCGCGATTTTCGATACAAATGACAAGAAGTTTTGTAAAATAATAAACGGTCTGAAATATCAAGTCTGAAAGAAATTTTATTACTAATCACCACAGCAAATCTTCAGTTTCAAGTGTCATTTTTGACAATCGAATGAGCTTGGATGGTACACCAAATTCCGAAATAGCAGCACACATATGCTATCGTATGCTAACTTAAAACCGATAAGTAGGTGGCATGTTAGGATTTGTCTAACATCTGGTCGCTTGTTGATTGGGCAGAACGAAAGCTTGATAACTGCCAATGACAGCGTAACAATGGGGCTTCAGACATTTGCATACAATGTTTTATAGAATCTTATATGCTGTATTTAATATATTTTTTACAGGACGTTGCCCTTTTGGTAAACGGGGACATATAGAGCTGATATTCTAGTCATTAGGCATGCTTTCTTCCATCCAGATTTTGCCAATGAGTTGGTACATTCTGTTAACGAAAACATTGCATACAGTCTTGAATAGTTCACCTGGGAGTCCTTCAGGTTCGGTAGCTTTATTGTTTTTCAGCTTGCTGATGGTTTAACCAACAGCCTCTATAGAAGGGATCGCTGATAATGACTGGTGCTAGTGTTGTTGGATTTTCTTGTTGTCATTGTTCACCATTTAGCAGCTGCTCAAAGTGTTCTAATATCCCTTGCGTTTCGATAACCAAATTTCCCATATTATCTCTTAGTGCGTGTGCGATTAATAGCTTGCAGTTGCTTGGCTTTTTTTGTAGAAGCTCCACACTTCGCTTCTATTTTTAAGAGATTTTTCGAAGTCTAGTTTTTTCCGCCTTATGAGTTTCTTCTCATCTATTCTTTTACCCTTTTTCCCTTCTTTCAACGCTCTTATTTTCCGTTTCAGCGCTTTTTTATATACCTCATTCTTCATCAACGTTTTTGATGCACATTCTTGCTCATATTGCGGATTTCCGGCGTTGGTTGCTTCGAAACCAATGGTGTTTATTTTTTCCATTGATCATCAATCGAGGATGGGTTTGAAGAAGGTGGGACTGTTAAATTTAGACTAATTTTTACTCTTTACAGTTTCTTATACTCCCCATTTGTTCATTATTTAATCATCTCAAATAGTTTTGACTTGAAATTATATTTGTTCAAGGAATTTTGTGAAGCCTTCTGCAGAGCAACAATTAAAATATTTTCCATCTGCTATTTTAAGTTGATACTATCATTAGAAATATTATCACAAAAATAATTAATAGTATATGACGTCATCGAGTGAGGATAACGTTCATCTAGTTACGTTGATTTTTACGAAATATTAGTACAGAATCTATTTCTAAATGATAAATGCTTTGCGCATAGGCGATACCGTAACCAATAAGGGTTTACCGAGGTGCGATTATTGCTAGTTGAAAAATTTAACCAATACCTCGCCATGTGAACATGAAATATCGTTCACTACGCTATTTTTGATAGCCAGAAATGGCTCAATAAAAAAAAAAAATAAAAAAAAATTAACATTTTCAATTAAATAAAAAAATATTTTTTAACTAACTGCAAACCGAATTTATTCATTAATATACAAATTTCAAAAATAGCTCCAATGAGCTTTTAAAGTGATAATTTTAAATTATTATAATAGGATTTTAATTAAGATACAATTAAACCTATCATTATATTCCTAATCGAGATAATATACTCACATTACTATATTGTTCTGCATCCCCTTTGGCATTGAAGCATAGGAGAGAAATTCACTCAAACATCCTTAAAACATATTTTTTTTTTTTACAATATAAATTTTTGTTAAAAATCAATCGTACACGTGCTGAGTTTAGTTGATGTTTAATAGATATAATCAGTTTATAACCGTAATTGAATTATTCACGAGTTAATTTTAATAAAATTAAAATATTTATCAATAATTTGAATTTAATATGTAATGTTTTTTAATTACAAAGAAATTAATTATAATAATTGAAAATTTATAAATTATAATTTTAGAATTTTATTTTGGTATTTAAATTTTAGAAGAAAATCGGGTTAATTTTAAATACATTAAAATGTAAATAAATATTCTATATAAATTTAACTTGATAATTAGTGGCTCATGCTATTCCTGATATCATTTATTTTACTGTTAGATTTATTCAATTAATCCGTATTGTCTTTATTATAACCATTCAAGTAACATTTTTAGGTTTCATTTCAAAAATATTAAAAGCATGATTTAAAACACTCATAAGACCATCAGTGTTATTATTATAAGGTTTTACTACTCTGACGTAAACTTAGAACTTAATAAAGTTCAATTGTTTCAAATTAATACAATACAACCTTTAACTCATTTATTTCTTCTTAATAAATTTATTATGCAATAACATTTTCCTTATTTTCTTTTAATACATAATATTTTCCTTATAATTTTAATTAACTGTTTTTTACTCTACATTACATAATAATAATCCTAATTATTTTTTAATGAAATAAAGTTATAATATTTTAATTTTAACGATCGTTATTAAACTATAAAATAAATAAATAAACAAACAAAACGAGATTAGTTTGTAGCATCTTTTAAATTCATGGAAAATAATGCAGGAAAAAAGAAGAAAATTAGAAATAAAGAAAAAAAAGAAGATATAATATTTCTTTAACTCTTTTTTTCACTATTATTGTTTACTGTTTTGTTCTAATATACTTATAGTGTTCAAAGAAACAACTGTTTGACAATAGAGTATTAATTTTTTCACTAATATTTGTGATTATTCTGCACTAAACAATAAAAATAATTATTTCAAAAAAGTTTGAGTATTTGGAAAGAGTGAAAAATGTTGCGAATTCTTGCTTGCTCAAAATATTATCCAGTAATTGTCCGTCACATAATATTTTTAGTTAAATCAAAGCGCATTCAAATATCAATGCAGTAGGAGAGCTAATTCAAATGCATCTCAAATTTTGACCTGGCTACAGTTCAGTTTAACATTATAATTTAAAATTTTGAACTAACTCAAATATGATTTAGGTCACATTTTGATGTAGCTCATATATAAATTAAGCTTATATAGTGTTTAGCTCAATTGAGCTCAAAATTTCAATTGAACTCAAATAAACTGAAATTCAATGAAAATTTGCCTACACTTTAGTTTAATATTACAATTTCAAATTTTGAACGAACTCAAGTATGATTTAGGTTACTTTTTAATGTAGCTCATACATACATTGAGTTTATATAGTATTTAACTCAACTGAGCTCAAAATTTGAATTAAACTCAAATAAGCTTAAAATCAATGAAAATTTGTATTAAAATTATAATTTATAAAAAATATGTAATTAATCATTTTATTTACACAATTTTGAGCTTATTTGATCTCATCTTCAAACATCGAGCTCAATTGTGCTCAAAATTATAAAGACTAACTGATAAATGATTTTATTTTGTTTTTAATTTAAAATTTGTTTTTTTTAACTTAATTTTATTTAACCCATAATCTCAAATCACGTTCAACTCAAATTTTGAGCTAATTTACAGTTGAAGTAATTGTAGCGAATCGGATTGAGATTATGTTCTAAATTATAATATAATTAAATTATTATTATTTAATTACTAGTATAATGCTATTGCTAATCTAGTAAAGTTAAACTGCAATTTGAAAAAAAGTATGCACATTACAATTCAAAACACCAACAACAATGTAAAATAAATTTGTCTCATCTCTCATCATAATACATTAATATTATTTTCTCACTATATTTTACTTCTACCTACACACACGTACAGTGTGCACCTATTTCCATAATACATTAAAAAAAAAATTGTTCATTTTCTCATTGATAACGAATTGTTTTTTGATTATTAAATTGTTAGTGTTATAAAAGGCTTCAGACAAAAAACAAAATTAGTATATTATATAAGATATACATTGTCTACAGTTTACACCATTAAGTACAGATAATGGTATTGTCTACAAAGTATTGTCAACGTGTAGAAAATAACGTAATCTATAAAATGTTGTTTAAGTCGCACAACAGAGAGCAAAACTTAAAGAAAAAATACCCCAACAAAAATAATGGAAAGTATTTTAGTAAATGCACCGCCCTATTGCGTCTTTTAAAATTTACATGGTAATGCTCATAAGGTTACATAACACTGTAATGTTGCTATAGAGTTTATGTATTTCAACTTGCCTACGGTTTCCATAATTGTTATTAGCATTAATTTATATTTAGATTTAATTTATTTCGAGAGGAATCCAGTCCCTACATCACCGCAACCGCAAATGGGCTTATTGTGATAATGGTATTAGTATAGGAATATAATCATTATTAGTCTAATAACATTCATATTGCACAGTTAACAAAGACCTCAATGAGACATGAAATAAATTATTAAAATATTACAGCTTAAATGCAGTTTCTATATATCGATCCACAGCTTTATTAACTCTGTCTATTTACTTAAATTAGTTCTATTTATTAACACAGCTGTTTATTAAATTCTATTTATCAGACCATTTACCTTAAAAACACTGATCTATTCTTACAGAATTACTTCTAGTTAAATTTTCAATTTTAAACAATAATAATTATAAAATAGTATGAAAGAACCTAATGGATCGCAAGACTGACGAGCAAAAAAATTCTTCAACATTATGATTTTAATTTTTTATCTTTAGTAAATATAAAAAAAATTAATTCTTTTACCGTAATAAGGTTAATGTGTGTTAAAAAGAAAATAAAAAAATAAAATTTTACGATAATATAATCAGTATTATAATTAAAATTAATAAATTTTCAAGGTTAATAACAATTATTATTATTAAAACTCATCTATTATTATTATTATTAAAACAAATTGGGCCAGTATAATTACATAAAATGAAATTAGTTTTAATAATTTTTTAATGAGTTTTTTTTTCTGTTTTAAAAATGGAAAATGGTTGAATATTAAAAAAAAAAAAACAAACAAATAATTTTATTATCATTTCACATTAATTTTGTTATATTGCAGAAGAATTTTAGATATTAAATTCTTAAGAATTATGCTTGAATTTTGAACATTCTTACGGGAATATTAACAGAAGTACAATTAATTAATTTTCCATTAGGTAACAACGGAATGTAGTCCAATTCCAAATAACTGATAATGCATAATATGTTTCTAAGAACTTTGCATTTTACTATATCTACTTCTATAAAGATTAGCCATGGCTGTGGTAACACAAAATCAGTAATGAATTCTGTTGAAAATACTAAGATTTATATTTTCTATAGTTTTGCTACTTGATTGATCATTACAATTTCAAACATTAAACTCAAAGCTATATATAGACGATTTTTTTTGTTCAAAATTGTAGATATACATATATATAATATCTCCTTGGACCCTCTTAATTCCGTAATGTCAATTTCTGAATCAGAAATTATCTATGTAAGTATATCTACTTCTTTATTGCATTGTATTCTCTGACGCGCATAACCCAACATAATACTAAATCTGTTTTCGTCTACTAACTTAATTAACCTTTTTGTAACAACTATGAACAAGCTTTGATTTAAATTTGAAGATGCAAAAAGGCTGATTGTCTAAAATTCTGTATAAATGCTTTCACCATTGATGTGATGATCGTAATGTTAGTAAGTGTGGGAAAAATATTAAGGTTGGAATTTTTTATTTCTTGATCAAAATTTATTAACTAAAAAAGGCAGTATACAACTACTCCAGAATACTTATATATATATATACATCAGAAACATCAGAACGAGATATATGCTACCCATTAGAAATTAGAGAGCTGATAAAGAAAAGACGGAAATTATGACGAATATGGCATAGAACCAGATACCCAGAAGACAAAACCAAGCTCAACAGAGCAAACAGTAATGAGCAAACTTAATAAAGTTATCAAAGAACATAAACAAAGAAGCATAGATAACTACTCACTAAACTTGGGTACAAATGCTGATAGTGATTATTCGCTTTGGAAGCAAACCTGCCAATATAAACGTCCAATTACACAAATACCGCCTACTAAAAATCCTTAAAGTCACTGGGTAATATGTGAAGAAGCGAAATCAGAATTGTTTGAGCAACCTTTGGATACTGTCTTAAAACCCCACGATATTAAAAGTAATATTAATCTGTGTAGAGTTATTTAGTTAGACGACAAAAGAATTAAAAACATCACAGCATTCGGAATCGCGAACGAAATTGATACAAACATAAATCTAAAGAAATCTCCTCGAATTGACAATATCTCATTTTGATTTCTGAAGAAACTACCGCGTAAGGCCATCATTATGCTAGCATACCTGTTCACTGCATGTCCTAGACGGAAATATGTGCCAGACTGCTTTAAAGTTGTGCAGATCATTATGTTACTCAAACCAAGAAAGTCAGCAAACGAAGTAGCATTATATCGTCCCATATCGCTGCAATCATCTTTATCTAAGTTGTTTGAGAAGCTCATACTGAAACGTTTGTGAATATACCTGATATTCAATTTGGTTTGATAAAAAAACATTCAACTGTTGACCAGGTGCATCATTTCGTCACTTTGATAGAGTGCACACTCTAGGAAAAAAAATATTGTGCGGCTGTATTTGTTGATGCTTCGATAGAATATGGCAAGAAGGACTCATACACAAAATGTGCAACACCCTTCCAGGCAAGTTATGTAAATTACTGGAGTCGCACATATCCAACAGGAAATTCAGAGTAGCACACGGAGAAGCAACATTCAATTTTTATCCAATCTTAGCAGGTGTTCCTCAAGGTTGGACCTATCTTATACTTGCTGTATACTGCCGATATTCCAACAACACCAAATATTTCAACAGTCAAATATTTGCATATAATACGGTTCTAATGGCCACAAACACATCGGAGCGACAAACAGTTGAGCAACTCCAAATATGGCTAGATAAATCAGTAAATGGACATAAAATTGGAAAATAAAAGTGAACGAGGGAAAATCGGTTCATATCACCTACGCACCATGTATATAAACAACTTACAAGTTCCAAAGGTGGAAACAGTAAAATACCTTGGATTACACCTTGATTCGCGTCTCAACTGAAAACATCATGTCAGACAAAAAACAATACAAATAAAGCAAAAGACAAGGGATATGTATATTGGTTAATAGGAAAACAGTCCAAATTAAGCCTGTACTCCAAGCTTCAAATCTATAATAGTATAATTAAGCCCATTTGGACTTATGTCAGTTAGTTTTGGGGTTGCACTAAAAAATCTAACTTATTAATTATAGAGCGCTGTCAAAATAAATTCCTTAAAACTATAACAAACGCATACCGGTATGATTCAAATGATGATATCCACAGAGATCTCAAGGTAAAGACAATCAATGAAGTCATTAGAAACCATGCTGTGAAGCACGAACACAGATTGATTCAACACATCAATTCAAAGAGGATTGAGATATTAAATAGAACAGAAGATATGAGAAGGCTGAAAAGGCTAAAACCCCACGATTTTGAGGTAAAATAAATACTTAGGGGTGGAGAAATATTGATTCCTGTAAACCCACATGGGTTTTGCTTTTTAGGTACTGCTTAAGATTGTTCTAAAATAACCTAAAGGTTGTAAAAAAAAAATATATATATATATATATATATATATAATATTATATGTACCTATATGAGAGATTCTGAATTAGGAAGCATTTTAGAATTGGAAAAAATATTACATGATTACTTTTTGGGCACTAGCTTTACATGATTCGAAAATATTTCTTTACCGCTGTTGGATACAAAAAATTAAGCATCTATGTTTTTTTGTATCTTGTTGTCTATATTTTCCTGCCGTAAGGAAAAACAAAAATTTAATAAATTGACACCAGGGTTTGAGGGTAGAAATTCACCCCCCCCCCATTTCTTCAAAATTACTTATTTTTCATATCAAAATATAAAAACTCTATATTTGTTTACGAAATAGGCATATTGATGTCTTGGCATATAGGTAGGCATATGAAATAGGCATAGGAAATAGACATATGGATACAGTTGGATTCAAAATCAGGATTGCATATTTTTCCACAATATATATATATGTATATATGCCATATTATAAATTAGCATGGTGCTTATAGTAGGCTACAAAATCAGAGCTACTAACTTTTATTTAGTCAAAAAATTTTTACTTTTTAAAAGTCGAGTTCTTGAATCGACATTTCATGAACCGATAAATTGTACAAGTTGACATATTTGGCACTTTGTACATACTATACAACTTAACCGACCCATATATATCGTCTGATTATCATAATGAAAGTCCTTGAACCATTTTTTAATTTAAAGCCATCAATTCGCATTTTCATGAATGGAATTAATTTTTTTTTTCTTTTTAAATACAAAAACCATCCAGTATAAATCTAACCTGATACGCTACATGTTAGACATTCAAATATATGCAAAGAAAATCATTTAATGCACCTCTAAGCACTCGCATCATTATAAGGATTAAAATTTACTAAATCCAGCAGCTCTAAAAATAGTCTTTTTCTTTTGAAAGCATTTTTTTTTTTACTCTCTTCTAAATCCAATCAGGATTATAAATTCTTTGTTACAAATTCAAAAATTAATACACATTATAATCCATAAAACTTTAAGTTTGAATTTTTTTTGTTTTACAGCAAATTACCATGAAAATCAATACGTTGAAAAAATTTAAAAAAATAAAAAAAAAAAATGTATTAAAAAATGAAGATGAAATTTAAATTGAGCAGAGTAATACTCGCAGCCTCGTAAACTTTAATTTAATGATTTTAAAATGTATTAAATTTAAATAATTTTCATTAAAATTTAAATTGAAAATAATTTTCTATCATTTTGATTATTGGTACTGTAATTTAAATTTGGATTTTAAAATGAGTAGAATAAGTAAGAAAAAAACTGCTAGAAAATCCAGAATTTAGTTAGGTTATGACAGAGAAAGTATGTTGTATGCAAAATATCAAATCGTTGCTATTGAATAAAGTTGTTTGGTGAAAGAGAATTTGAAAATTTATTTATAACAATTTAGGTAAATGTCATTACGATGAGTACGTGTCTACAATTACAAATTTATTATAGGTATAACTTGTGGTATTGTAAGACCGTAAATTTTTAAGCTCGATAGTAAATTTGCATTATAAATAAATTTTACATCAATACAACCCAATACAGTGGAATTATTCTAGTTAATAAATGGATTGATTTGAAACAAATAAGTAGAATCATAGAGATGGGATAAGAATTTCAAACCGACTTATGTTAGTGATTGTAAATTGTATTGAATTATGTATTAAATCCCGGTTTCAAGAAATAAGTTGAAGCTACAGGCAGCAAACTGGAAATGTATATGAAATGTCTGTTTCCTTACATCACCTGAACTACTTTTTTTCCTGTTCAGGCTTTCTTTCTAATTAACGCTAACCATATTTTTAAAATCATTCAAAATAATATACTAGAAATTGCTTGCTCGCAAAACAGAGGAACTACTTGACGTCTCATTTAACAACTTAATGAACTGGACTGTGCCGAAGCCCTAGCAGAATTTTAATATTTGGTCAATAGTCATCAGTCTTGGCCAGAACAAAGCAAAAGTTCTATTGTTTTATTTATATTGTCATAGGTCTTGTGGCCATAACACAATATATTAGGAACTTTTAAGAGTGTGGCCTATTAATTATGCATAATTATGCAATAATGGCCTATTAATTTGGCATCTCTTGACTTAATCTTGTAGGCTATATATGTATATATGTATGTATATATATATATATATATATATATGTCCAATCATCAGCAAAACGCTAAAAGCATTACATTATACTGTCTACTTTGTAGATGTACTATGAAGTCATAGCAGATTATATCTGTCTTCTTTGGCAAAAATTCAGTGACATGCAAAACAAATTCGAACATTCTGAAACAACTTATCAAACATATCGGCCTACAAATCAGTCTAACAAAGACGAAAGCTATGCGATTTAATAACACCAGCATAGAACATCATCCAATGTTGAAGGAAGAATAAATAGACCTTGCAAGCAACTTCTGCTACTAGCGCATTTACACGCTGGGTGACGCAATAGGTAGAGCGCCTGCCTTTCAACCGAAAGGTCCCATGTTCGATGCCCGACGAAGGCAAAATAATGCTTTCTGAATTTTCGCCCTGGTCCTGTACCATTTATCATTGAGATAAAATAAATGATAAATAGTTGAGAGTTTTTGGGTTATCACTAAAAATAAAATTGAACTATGCTATTATGAAGGTGAAATACTCTACAATAGATATAGTTTTTCAGATTTAAATTAGTAGATATAACCATAAAAATTCTATAGTAAAGCTATTGTATGTGATTATGTATACCAAATCTTTGTTTAAAAGCAGTTAGGGTGTTCATCCCATAGACTTGGAATTATATGAATAAAAAAAAATCATGGCAACCAGCGGTTGGGCTCAAAAAGACATAGAAAACAAGTTAAAGAAATCAGAGCAGCATTTACAAGATTCTGCAACGAATATAAAGGAACGGACAAATAATACAGAGCAACTTTTTTTTTTTCCTTACTCCTCTTGGGAGCATAGGGCTTCCACTTGACGTTTCCATTGTACTCGATTTCTAGCTGCTTTTTCACTTGTTCCCACGTTATATTTGCTTTTTCAAGCTCTTGTTTTATGGTCCTACGCCAGGTGTTCCTTGGGCGACCGGGTCTTCTTGTACCTTGCCTAAGCTCATCCGCGCGATGTTGTTTGATGGCTTTCTGAGTGTGTGGCCTTTCCATCTCCATTTCCTTCTTCCAATTAATAAAGTTTCACTGCCGTATGTCAGGATTGACTTTACACAAGACCGGAATATTCTAAGTTTAGTTGCTCTGGATATTTGGCTATTCCTCCATATCGGTTGCAATCTTCCAAATACTGCAACAGAGCAACTAGACTTAGAATATTGAAGTAGTCTTGTGTAAAATTAATGCTGACTAACAGCAACTTGGCCAACATGAAACTTCATCAAACAAAAGATTACAGGTTATCGTTAATAAATATCTAAAGACAGTATGCAGAATATTCTGGCCAAACAAAATAAACAAAAAGAACCTCTGGATACTAACCGGCGAAGAGATACTAACACATCGAAATAAAATAAAAAAAATAAAATGGAGATGGATAGGCCATACACCCAGAAATCCGTCTAATAAATCGTATGATTGATCTTGGAATTTAATGGAATCCACAAGGGAAAGGAATACACGGTCGCCGAAAGAACACTTGGCGTTGTACTATAAAACTGGAAAAAAGCTCCACAGCGTGGGAGCAGGTGAAAACAATAGCTACCAATCGTACAATGATAGTCCGAAGTGCAAATCCTACGCAGAAGAGTACGGAAAAAGGAAATAAATATTTTTAATAAAAAATGATACAGTTATATTGAATTTTTTATTAATATTTCCACCACTGTACATATCGATTAAATTGCATATATTCTAGACAACATAATGAAAATGTATAACTTTCGAAATGATTTTAATGAATCATTGATTTCACACTAGAATTTAATCTTTTACATAATATACGTATATAAATTTTAATAGAATTTTAATATTGTGTTTTAAAAGATTAGTTTAAAGTTTTGAATAAAAGTTTTATTTTTTCAAATTTTCCTGCGGTAAAAAATTTTCTATGCTTATTGTAAATATTTTTGATTTGAAATTATTTGAAAATAAATTAAAAAAATATATATTTTTTTTTTCCAAAATTTTAATTTGTGGTAAAGAAACTGGGAATATAAGAGAAAACTTTATGTTATATAATAAAAATAAAAAGTTTACAGGTTACAGTTACTAATGTACATGTGTACTGAATTCATACATATTGTATGTGCTTCACACAAATACTACAAGTCAGTAATGAGTGAATATGAAATGCTGGCATTGATTTTTTATTCTAAAAACCGGAAGACATTCAGACAAAAATAACAGTAATACATTTTCATCAATTCATTGTATAAAAATAACGGACACCTTAAGTTTGCTTCAGAATACCGCACATTATAAAAATGAGGACATAAGACAAATGTTCGGATGGGAAAAAGTGGTTATTAAAAAATTTTTAGTCTAAGTGAATAAAGATGTATTTTGGTGGCGAAATAACCATACATGTAAAACCGCACACATAAAGGGTGTTAGACTGAATTAAAATAAATACATTTGAAGAATCTGCGCATAAACACTTGCAGACTGTAATGAGCAAATAAAATAATTTTTTTCAAAATTTTTCGATCCAAAACACGCCAAATTCAAAATTAAATGTGTAGAAATAAAGGTTTTGGTGATGAAATAGCCATACAAAAAAGATCGCACATGAAGTAGAAGTAAGACAGAATTAAAAAAAACTTATTAAAACTTACAATATTGAGTACCTACATAAAGAAAGCTTATGCAAGCATTTTTTTGTGCCAAAAACGGAACATTCATAGTTTAAAGAGCATAAATAAGCCTTTTTGTGATAAAATAGTCATTCATATGAGACCGCACATATAATGAATGTTAGAAGGAATTAAAAGAAACTTAATCCAAAAATCTGCACATTAAAATTGCAGGCAGTATTGAGTACTTACATAAAAAAAGATTACGCAAGCATTTTTTTTTACAAAAACGGAACATTCATAATTGTAAGTGAATAAATAATGCTTTTGGTGATAAAAAAGTCATTCATATGAGACCGCACATGAAATTAAAATTAGATGGAATGAAAATAAACTCAGTTAAAAAATCCGCACATGAAAATTGAACGTAGTATTGAGTACCTATATAAACAAAACTGAAAGAATTTTTGTAGCAAAACATGGAACATTCATAAATGAAAGTGAATAAATAAAGTTTTGGGTGGTAAAAAAGTTCTACAACAAAGACCGCACATGAAATCAAAGTTAGCTAGAACTAAAAGAAACTCAGTTCAAAAATTGTAGGCCATATTGAGTACCCATATAAACAAAACTTATGTCAGGATTTCTTTTTTTGCCAAAAAACGGAATTCATAATTTAAAGCAAATAAATAAGCCTTTTTGTGATGAAACAGCCATACATATGAGACCGCACATGAAGTGGAAGTTAGACAGTAATAAAAGAAACTTTATCCAGAAATTCACACAAGAAAATTTAAATTAGTTTAAGCATGCTTCTAAATACCCCAAACACATTAATCTGTACAATATAAGAAAAAATTGTGCAATGCAAAAGTATACATATTTTGCATCTCTCTCTTGCTCAACATATAGTTTCCGTTTATGTTTATTAAATATATAGTTTAGATAATTACAATTTAGTTACTTGATATTTTTAATACTCAGGTATTTGAGTTAGATTTATGTGAACGGGTAAAGATCCCAAATCACAGCAGCCGCATTTGCAATGGTCACAAATCATCGCAAACTCAAATTAAGTTATTGTAATTTACATGTAGGTTATTTACATGCGAAATTATCAATTTTACTATTGACTATTTTAAATATTTATATTTAAATATAATAATACTAGTGAATCCCCTGTGCAATTGCAATTGCAATTGATTCACCGTTTATAACGCCAATTTTTTCAATAAAACAAGAAAATTAAGTTAAAAATTAATTTTTTTATTAAAAAACTTATTTATATATTGTCTTTTTCTGTTCTTTATTACAAATATGTATATTTTGTGATTACATAACAGAATTGTTATCTATGAACAAAATAAAGTTTAAAACTGTAATACGATAATTTATTGAAGTTGATTTTGTCTATAAAGATGCAATTGTTTTTGGACTACACCTTCACAAAACGGTTATAGTCAAAAATATTACTGCAATTTAGCGTGTGACTATAACCGTGTTTTACTGCATATATTTTTTTTAATAAAAGCAGAAGCAAATGAACTAACATTTAACATTTTTGAAGAGTATGATCTAATCTGATTTTTGTTTTCATTTTTTGTTTGTGTTTTTGTTTTTTGTACTTTTTTGTATAAGTTTCTGTGTCTATTTAAAATGACAGAATTTTTATGAAGCCTTTTTAAAAACGGTCCATGATTGAAATTTATTTTAGAGTATAGATGTCGCTCAACTGGGAAATAACTTTCATTATTTGAAATGTTTTAAGTATTCAGCACCAAAAAATTGTTAAAATTTTAATATTTTTACTCACCACGTCGTTCATCTTGTGTATTATAGATATAATAATATTTAATTTACAATTTTAATTCAATACGTTTGCTTGTTTTTTTTTAAACTGTTTCTCCATCGTGTATGTCTTTCATTTTATTTTGTGTATTCGTAATAATTATGATTTCCCAATATAAAATAAACCTAATATATTTTTGTTCATAAAATCATAATGCACCAAGTTAAGTGTTAAACCTATATAAATGATTTTGTTTTCCTTTGGTTGTTATATCTTTTCCAACAACCTACTATCCTATTGATTGACCACTGATTGTCACATATTTTGAATAATTAGAAATTTTAAAAACATTTTTTAATTACAATTTCAAAAAATTATAATTAAAATTTTGCAATATTTCTGATTAATAGTAAAATACGGCACAGGCACGGAGCGTCCATATATTGAGTTGAATGACTGCTTCCCCAAATAAAATATTATTTATTATTTTTTACAACTTAATATAAAATATATATATTCAATTTAATATAAAAATTACATAACTACAAAAATTCAAATCGAATGAAAAAAAATTTCAAGCAAAAATTATATGCATAGAATGTTATTAACTACATTATGTAACACACTGTCTCTATTTAGCAACAGCAACATAATAATAAATGAAGCGACAATAAAATAAAACCTTACAAGGAAAAAAATTGAATGGGTCGCTGATATTCACTCCAAATCTACCTGATATAATTAGAAAATATTTGATAGAAAATAGATTATCTAGGGAAATAACAGCAAAATATCGCATGACACAAAATGAATTTACAAATAAACAAAGTAGCAAGGAATGAATTAATTTTGTGCATTTTTGTGGTTATTGACTTAAATGAGAATTAATATTTATATAAATAATGTATGTAGTTTTGGCTTTTTTTTTAGAGAGTAGTATTGATTTGTGTTAAGTAATTCTATAGTTTTTTGTTATTGAATGCTACATTGTTTATTTTCAGCCATAATTTTGTTTTATGCAGTTTTGAAACAATTAATTTGTTAACAAATGTAAAAATTTAAAACATTTTTGTTTTATTATTTATAAATAATTAAAATAGAAAATTGTAACTATGTTATTGAAAGCTTAAGAAAAAATCATTTTCTGGTAGAAGTTTTGAGGAAAAATTATTAATTATTAAAGATGGTAGACCAGTGCTTGCTCTACTAATAACAACAACAATAAAATCTTATAATTCGAATTATAAGATTTTATTTCAATAAAATCTTATAATTCGTATACGAGGTATTTGCCGACATTAATATAGAAAATTCATACTTTTTTACATTGTTACCTTAAAGTCAGAGCTTAAATTAAAGTTATATTTTCAGATGAAAATTTTAATAACAAAAACAGTATTTGCGAATTAAAACTACTTTGAGAAGTAGATGTGAGTAAAAACTTTGACTGTCGAAATTAGCAAAAATTTCAATAGAAAAAGAAAGCCAAAGCAAACTGATGTTTCTTTTTATAGTGCTTCAACAGTTGGAAATTCCACGCCCCGTCACTGGTAGCTATATGTTCATAATATAATGATTGGTGTAAGCAATTATATTATTTGACAGAAGTATAATTAACCACTCAAAATACAAAAATCATTTTAAAAATTTCATTTCAACACCACAAAATAATTTTTAAAAATTTAACCAAATTAAAATTCAATTCGTAGACATATTTTTTTATTATAATTGTTGAAAAATTATTGAAAATTTAAAAAAAATTATCATAACAACATGAATTTATAGAGATATCATTTTGCTGGGTTTACAATCTATATTTTTGAGGCTTATTCCCAAATTAGGCATATCGTGATATATAAAGCTATTAAAAGCTATAAAAAATATTTTAAGTGACTCAATTTTTTTTTAGAGCTGATTCGGGGTGAAAGCAAACCAAAGTAAATAAATATTAAAATTTCAGTCAATTCAAAACTAACGATAATAACTTAACTTACATTTTATGAAAACACCTCTCTCAACTTGTATTATACAAAATCTAATTGAAAAACTCAAATTTTTGACATCTTAAAGTTTTTTTTTTAAAGAGCCAGACAATCAGACTCACTTAATTTGGATAAAAAGAATTTAATAAGAAATAATAAAAAAAAAAAAAAAATAAATAAAAACTTTGTTCAAGTTGGTAGAGGTACCTACCATCATTTTAAAGGTAAACATTAAAAACAAAATTCAATTTTAAACCTTTAACCACATTGTTATTGTGTAAAATTAGATTACAAACAAAGATTACAACTCATTTAAAAAAAATTTTAAATTCCATCATAATGATTAATATGGTTTTTGTTTATGTTTTTATCCTTATGAAAATTTTCCAACATTAAAAGTACATCTTTAAAACAAAACATAAAAAAAAAAAATGTATAAATGTTTTTGCTTTTTTTTTTTTGTTTTATATTGACAAGGGTTAAAAAAGTTTTCTTTTCTTTTAAAAAAAAATTTTAACCACTCTTTCTATCCCTGTCTCTGGTTTTTATACATTTTATTTTGTAAATCAAAAACCACAAAGTCTACTTTAATAATAATAACATAAGATAAGGCAATGTGAGAAAGTAAACCGAAACAAAAACAAAAAACAAATCAAAATTTTATATATATATATATATATATATATATATATATATCCTTTGATTGTCTTATATACATTTATGCTTATATAAAATGCATATTACCTACAATGCGTATAAGAATGCTTTATTCAAAATAAATTTTTTTAAAATGTCCTTTTTAAATTTTTTTCTTTTTTTTTTTTTTTAATTGCCTCATTTTTAGATATAGACAAAAATTTGGTTTTTTCTCTCTTTTATTCAGAAAATATTATTAGGCATAATTACAAGTCATTTGACCTTTAATACAACAGATTTTTTGTTTTCTTAAAAATCCTTTAATAATTATTGACATCTGTCTGGTAAGTATATAGATAAGGTGTAGTAGTTTGCCTAAAGAAATAACTAAAATACAAAAAAATAAAACCCAAAAATAAAAAAAAAAAAACAAAAAAAAAATGTGAAAATAAAAATCACTTCAAATTTATTTACTTACATTTTGGACCCTTTAAACTTTGTAAGTTAATTCAACATCTTAAAAAATAAAATTTTCTAGACTCCACTTAAAATTATTGTAGTGTTTGAACTTGGAGTGAATTATTTTTAATTATTTGAAGCCATCTGGTCTGGCAAGGGAATAATTTGTATTTAAAAAAATATGAAATCATAACACATACACACCAAAACCCCACACCAGAACCCCACATCAGAACCCCACACCGATATGCATTCATTTTCTAGAACACATCACAATGAAATATAATATCTCCACAGAATTTCACTCCAACAATCCAATCATACCCCAACACATATTCACACCGCTACAAACCCTCCTCTTCCTAAACAAACGATCACATTTCACTTATTAAATCCCTCCCCAAACATCACAGGATCTAGATCTTAAGTTTTGTAATATTATATATTTAAATGAATTGTATTGAGTTTAGTTAAAAAGGCCCATCGGGCTCGAAAGGGAAAAGGACCTGAAGCTGATCTACATGTCCGCTGATTAATAAATAAATAAATAATTTACTAATATAGACTTTCTGTTGTTGTTTAAGTATCCGACTACCATGAATGTGGTCAAATCAATAAATAATAAACTGAAATGAAACAAAATTACCACAAATCGTACATATATTATGATTGCTAGTACAAAACTTCAAATATGAATCATATTTATGAGACACGGAACCTGTTAATTTATTGGATTTATTGTGGGAAGCAAGATTACTAATCTAATTCACTCCTTTAATCGCAAAAGCTGGATCTAGAACTGCATTCAGCGGGTGAGTTCTATAATAACGTATTCACATTCGCAGAACAACAAAACATGAGTCAATCGAATGGTGGCATCAAAAAAACAAAATTGCTAAATACTAATTGATTTTCCAGAAGCATTTGGAACGATTACTTCCAACTTAGACATTTCCAGCAAATACGAGTTTAAAAATTTTTAATTTACATTATGATCTGGTTTGCTGCTATATGGTTCTGAATCGTGGACATTACCAAAAGCAAGCGAGCATGCACTTGGTGTCTTTGTGAGGAAAATTCTTCGTCGCATTTATGGTCCTGTGTCTGATGAAGGGGTTTGGAGAAGAAGATACAATGCCGATCTATGCCAGCTGTTCAACGACATGGACCTATCTAAAAAAAATCAGAATAAGACGTCTTCATTGGCTAGGCCATGTAGAGCGTATATATGAAAATGCTCCGGCTAGGAAACTTTTCAAATCCAAGCCCCAGGAAACGCGCGGTCGAGGGAGGCCACACCTTCGTCGGAGAAATGAAGTATTGGCAGATATGACAAAAATTAAAATCACCAACCTGAGAGATTCCGTTCGTAACCGAAATCAGTGGAGGACAATTTTGCGTCAGGTTCAGGACCTATTCAAGGTCTGTAGCACCCAGCAAGAAGAAGAGATGATCTGGTTACTTTTCAGTAAAGTGAAAAATTGCTGAAATAATTATGATACCAAAACCAGGTAAGCGCAGTGAAGATATTACATTATAATTTGAATGACTATTCTTGGAAATCCTAAGGCCGATTTTGGAAAAAATCAAAATACTTCCAGAGTATAAATTTAACTTCAGAAATGAACATGAAACTATTGAGCAAATACACAGAATAGCAGATGTAGGAGAAGTTAAGCCTAGAGCAAAATAAATATGGTTTAGAGGTTTGTTTCCGAAATTTAGCCAAGCATTTGTTAGTGTAGGTTTAGTGTAGGTGTAAATTTAATAAATATTTTTTTTTATTTTTTTTTTTTATTTTATTGAATTAACAATTTCTTCCACTAGACTATTATTTATTACTACGCTTATACCTTATCGCAAGGCACTCTGTTAGTTAAGCATCAAGGTGACGATAGTCAGGCCAATGGAAATATATGTCAGTCATACCAAAGAGTAGTGTCCTAGGTGCTGTTTTATATACCTCATCTTTACTGCGAACTTACCAAAAACAAATGAGACCGCGACTGATTATATACTTTCACTGATTATACGGCCATATATTGGCATCGCATAATAGTCCAGAATATATACTAGAGAAATTATAATCCAGCATTTTAATGCTACAGAAGCAACACAGTATAAATAAAATTCAGCAATGACTAAAGAATGGAACCAAATCCACATATGTCATATTTACTCTGAAGAGAAAACATTTATCAGATTCATACTTGTCCGAATGTTGTGCTAAATAACGAAGTATAGTTCAACAGAAAGTTAAACATATATTATGACTCCTGGTACAAAATTTCAAATATGAACCATTATATGATTCATGGGATACGGAACCTGTTAACTTATTGGATTTATTGTGGGAAGCAAGATTACTAATCTAATTTACTTCTTTAATCGCAAACGATGGACTGCAGTCAGCGGGTGAGTTCTATAATAACGTATTCACATTCGCAGAAAAACAAGCAATGAATCAATCAAATGGTGTCATCAAAAAACCAGAATTGCTAAATACTAATTGATTTTTCAGAAGCATTTGGAACGATTACTACCACCTTAGACATTTCCAGCACCCTACAATGACCTTATATAAGCCTCTATAGATTTCAATAGCGTACGGACAGTTATTACAGACTAACAATCTAATTTAAAAATATTAACATATAATTTAAGCAAACATTTTTATGCCATTCTATTGATTCAATCTTTGGTATTTGAAAGAAAACCACAAAAACAAGATATAACCAATTCTGAAGCATATGGTGAAGGTTAATCTTTAATACAAAAAAAAATCAAACATCAAAACTAAATTGCTTTTGTCTAGTAATTTAATAGCAACAATATATTTTGTTGGTTAGAACAGAATTTTTAATCCCTAAAGTATTTACATACATAGCTACTCAACATATATATTCAATTTAGAGCCACTGGAAGATTATACACATAGTATGTATAGTGATATATGATCATAATAGTAGAGATATCCTTGTAATATGATTTTACAATATATGCGTTTAAATCTGTTTGAAAATTTCAAACCACAACTAAAAGTTAATATCTATAATGAGAAAAGGGTTAACACACATTTAAAATAATTTAATTAGCGTTGGGAATTTCATTTCAAAGCATTTGACTCCCAAAATAGTATATTCAATTTTTACAATAGAATTCTATAATTTATATTTATTTAATTAAAATAAATCATTTTTTTATAATTCTAATCAAGAAAAAAATTATTTCCTTATTATATGGCAGAAACGAACGACTAAAGTATAAGATCTTATAAATCCATGTGGATTAACCCACTGAAGAGTGGATTCAATTCAATTTAAATTTGTTATATTTGATAATAGGATGCAGTTATGTTTTTTTTTTAAATTATTCTGCAGCCTCTTGAGATTTTGATTTTTGGCATTCTATGTTCAGCACATTTTCGTTGGTTGACGCCGGCTTCATTATATCCTATTCACCAAATTCATTTGCATACATTCTATTGACGTGATCTGGCTAATTTCCTATTTTTGATATTTGTCCATCGTACTATGTTTTGAAATTATATATATGACCTAACTATAAAAATATTTTAATGAAAGGCACTTTTTTTGTGTTATAAACTTTTAAAATCGAAAAAAAGATCAAGTTAGGAGAATACTATCTACATGGTTTCCTAGTTAAAGTTTTCTTGTGCCATATATGTTGATTGTTGACTGTGCGACAGTTCAATCTGTTAGAAGCTGTCGATGGTGTCTTCAACGTATACCATATCCATCCTCTACTCATTTCTTTCATTTGCTTCCATGCATCAATTTTTTCCCATACGCTGGGTGGCGCGATAGTGCATGCCTTTCAATCGAAAAGCCCTAAAAACTGCTCTATAGGTTTTTCGACTTGGTCCGGTATACATTTTGTCATTCGGATAAAATAAATTATAAAAATAGTTTAATTTGGTATAACAACGCTATGAAATAACAGTAGTTTTCCATATTCAATGAGTTGATAAGCAAATAATTTGACCTAGCTTGGCAGCGTGGCTTCCTATTGGCCAATGACCCGTACTGATGGCTACTTCTCTTGCTATATCATTACAAGACCTGGTTAATAGTTGTTTGGTTTTATTGAAATTATACGCGAGCCATGTTTTCCTCGAGGTCGCACAGATATTTAACCTATACCACCTTTCATTCGCTCTGGCCAGAAAGTATGAATGGATGCGCTCCTTGACGACTCCGATTGGACAGTGAATGTCTTCTTCAAGGAGCCTGTCGAGATTGGACCCTTGCTTTGCCAGTTCATTGGCTCCCTCATTTCCATTTATGTTACTGTGACCAGGAACCCATAGTAGAGTGATCAAGAACCGGTTATCTAAGCTTCCAATTTCGTTTCGGCATTGTTCCACCAGCTTAGAACAGATAGGGTTCGCCATCAAAGCTTTGATAGCCGCTTGATTATCCATGAAGATGATGATTTTTGTTTTGGTCGTATAAATGTGTTTTAAGTGCTTCCCTAATTGCAAGCAGTCTGCAATTAGCGAAGCGCTCGTATTTAGGGAGACCATAAGATTTTGATATTTTTAAATCTTCTGAGAAAATTCCTGCACCTGCTCCGCAGTTCATTTTCGACCCACCAGTGAAAATTCCTATATCATTTTCCTTTTTTTTTAAACCATGCTTCCAATCGGCCCTGGCAGGAAAACCTACTTAAGGCTTTTTATTGAAGTTCAGTTTAGGAGTGATATAATCGGTTGTGTCTGACAGCATATTTTATGTAAAAATCGGGAGGAAGAAGTTTCAGGATCACATTTAGAGCTTCAGTAGGAAACGAGGGCAAAGCACCTGTGATTCCAATTCCTGCCGGTCTTTGTATTCTCCTAAGTTTGGTAATATTGTATGTGTTATTTACCGCTGGCCACCAGACTAACGATCCGTATGTAAGAATAGAACGTACCACAGTTGTGTACATCCATAGCAACATATTCGGTTTTGACCTCTTGCCAAAGGTTTCACTGCATGTGTAGAAAGCTATACTCACTATCTAACTAAGTATAGATTCAATTTGTTCAGTAGAATATGTTGAATACCATTTTGCATATTAGATAATAATAACTGATGTCTAAAACATGTAAGGAATCGGTCTATTGTTCTTCTGCCATTATTTCTTCCTTCTCCTACCACTTCGTTCATGTAACATGACCGTTTGACAATTTTCTCATCATATGAAAAATTATGAGGAGTTAATTTTTTTTACAAGAACATAAAATAATACAATTTAAATTTGTGAATGTTATATTTCCTGACAATAGGGATTAAAAGATCAGAAGAAGAAGATTAAAGAAAATTTTCTGTCTAAAAATATTTTAATCTGAAATATGTTTTTTTTTTTGTCATATGCAAATTTTTTTTTTTTTTCGAAATTCACAAAGGAGTTTTAAAATATTTCTGTTCAGAATTAAAAAAAAATTTATTATTATTTTTTTATGGTAAATAATAATAAAAAAATAAAATTTCAGGTGAATAATATTTTTTATTTTTAGACCAAAACGGTTTTGTTGTTTTTTTTTTGTTCTTATGTTTTGCTTTTTGTTGCTTTTTGTTTTTCTAACAGAAATTCCTTATCCATATTTTACTATCGTCTCATACTTTTATTTTAAACGGAGAGATGATGATAACATTTTCAACATGTTTTTGGTTGCTCTGACTTTTGTACATGTGTACATCCTTGACAAAGGTGTGACATTGTTTTTAGCTTTTGGGAATTTTTCAACTCAACAACAAATTTATAAAATGTTAGAGGCAATATCTTCATTTATAACATATGTTTTAATCTTGTAACAATATTGTATCTTTTTTTGTTGTTGTTGTTGTTGTCTTTGTTTTTGAAGTTAGGTAAGTATATAGGCATAAAGGACAAAGGGTTAATAAAATAAAATAAAAAATTTATAAAAAATATATTTAAAATTAAATTTTTAATTTCCTGCAATGCTTTGGATAAATTCGAATACCAATTAAAAATATAATTAATTTTAAATACGAAAATGATTTGAATTTTTGAGTGAATTTGAATTAACGATTATTACCATAATGTAATTTAGAAATTATAAAAGATCAATCATTTTCTATTGATTTAAGATTATTGAAATTTTATTGTTTTGATCGTCCTTTTTTTATAAAGAAATTAGATTGACTACAAATTTTTTATTTAATTCATTTATTTAACTGTACAATCAATTTTATTCAAATCGAACTAGTGAATTCCCGGTGCAATTGCACAGAAGTAAAAAAAAATATTTGTTTTGGTATAATTGTAGATGTTTTCTGAATCGATTGATTATTGAATATCAATATAACTAATTTCATTATAACTTAACACAATCAAATCCAATTACTCTCAATGCAGTAGATTGATAAATTACTGTTTTCGCAGAAAATATTAAAGTGGGTCTTACGATTTTATTGTTGAATATATTCTGAGGCGTAATTTCGGCAATATTAAAGACAGAAATTAATTTAGATAGACTAAGATAGTGAAATGGTCATGTTATCCATTATGTTATTTAATAGTAAAGGATAATTTCGAGTTCGAATCCCGCTTATAGCATGAATGTATGAAAATACCAAATTGCTCAATTATTCTTTGAAATTGGAAATTTGCTATTATGAACGCCAGTTTTACTTCAAAATAATACCCTTATCATGATTCTCGAATCGAACGTATAAGTAGACGAATTCGCTGTCATGCGATCATAATTAGCGAAGCGAACTTAATACATTGGAAAACTTAACGCAATGGAAAATTTAAGTGACAACAAATGGAGGGGAGGGTAAATTTAAAAAAAAAATGTGAGAATATTATTTACAAAATTTATGAATAATATGATATTATTTGCAGCTATAACAAAAAAGTTTTATAAGCTGGTGCAATTGAGAGAATAATGATTAGGCTTGTGGGAACAGCAAATTGGAATAAAAATGCATTAAAAGTGTTGTGGAATCGATTTGCAACCGAATGAAATTAATTAGGATCTTCAAAACGTGAATTCAAAGAGTGGAATAAATCATTGTTTATTTGTTTATTCGTCTATGTACTGTGTGTTGATAATAATATGACTACAAGTATTCCAAAAAAAATATATATATAAACAACAGACGTAGTATCAAGCTGTCGATGCTCTGTTGAGCAAAGAACAAAATCCAGAGAATCCAAATTAAATTAGATAGCCGTTCTAAGTGTTGTTACAAATTCAAACCTAAAATGAAAAATAGCGTAAATATATCCGAAACAATCGAAACTATGAATTATTGCCAGTGATAATTTCCATCATCGTATTGCACAGACTAATGTTACTATTGTTAATATATTCCATTTGTTCTAATTTAAGGCTTCCATTTATGTTTCACTGAATTTAAAATATAAAATAATGCATCTTTATTCAACTGAAAGTTTTTTATTAATCTTAAATATACTTATCAAAATATTGAATTTTCAAGTGTTAGGTTAGCAACGACTTTTCCACAGCGAATAAATTTATGATCGCATTTAAGCGAGCGTTCGACTAGAATATTCGCTTCGACTCATATTCGATTCGAAAATCATGATAAGGGTATTAATGTAGTTTGTATAGGTAGTCTAACACTATAAATACCTACTGATGAGTTCTAGTAGTGTTATGATGAACGAAACAATTCCTAAAAATAATTTTGTTTGTTAACACAAATAATAATAATATTTATAGATACAATGGTGATATAAAATATCTATGTATCAAGATTGAATATTAATTAATAAATCGAACTTGTTCTTTTTATTAAAAGTAAAATGATTTAAAGGTTTTAAAAAATTTATATAAATTTATTTTGTATTAATGTAGTGTTCCACATTAAAATTGGCTACTGTACAAAAAGTTTAAAAATTGATAAGTAGACAATGTTATTGTCTATGCATGATGTCTTGTAGATATTATTGTAAATACCAAGCCGTTAAAGCAGTTACAATGTTTATCGCTTAGCCTAGAAATTATAAAATCCCATCCCATATCCCATATTCCATATTTTTTACTTATTTAGCGAGCAAATTTATTTGTACTTTTGTATTACCAATGTACCACAGAGCGATCAATTCATTTTTAAATATTTAACAACCCCCTTATTAAATGCCCACAAATGAATTATAAACGAAATGAAGTGTCATATAACATAATTATTTTGATTAAAAACCTTTAAAAAATAAAATGATTGAAATCCAAAATTATTATCAATATAAAGCTTCATACAGCATTCAATAGTATCTGTTGTATAACTATATATAACATATATTTATAGATATATATAATACATGTGCTATAACACAGTTTACATACAGTTCATATTAAACATCATTAGCTATATTTTGACTGAAAACTTAAAAAGAATAAATACTCCCCACAGTTTTGCATATTTTTAGGCTTAACAATTTTTTTTTGTGGTATAATTTACCATTCAGCTATTCATTCTTTTTTATTCCCCACGTCGTTCATCTTGTATATTATATATAAAAAATAATAGTATGTCACTATTAGATCATATTAAATAATTTGTTTTGGCTTTAGTTTTTTACAAGTGGCCATCCATTGACCTATCTCTGAAATTGCATAGTTCTGATCAACCTAGTGAAAATTTGTCGTTAGACTATTCATAAATCCACTGCTTAGGTGGACACACCTTTTCAGCCTTCGCACAGTTTTGTAACATTTGTATATACACTGTAGCTGTGATGCAAGGCCATTCGGATGTATTTCCAATTTGATAAAATATTTTGAACTTCTTGTTACTGGCTTCTTTAACAAATTCTAATATTAAATCCTTTCTAATTTCTTCATTTCTTACTAACCACGTATTTACTATTGATCGCAATACTTTATAGATTGAAGACTTTCCAGTATATATTTAAATGTTGGAATTACTTGAGTTTATACCCTACAATTCTATATCATAATACCAGATAGGGTTTTGAAAACGGTTTTGTATAGCAGTATTTTGCATTCCATTGATAGCTGCGCATAACGTAAATAATTTATTGTTTTACAACCGTATCGATATGTAAAATTCAAAAACACAACCCCAACCGGAACTGAATAAATATTTTATTCCAACTGGACAAATATTTCTTATATTGATATCCTCGAACTAATCGAATTATTCAAAAATTTTTCAGAGTCCGGTAATTCGCTTCTTTGATTTGCCGTGTGCGCGCATATTTTTATATTTGGGAAATATTTGAAATCAAAACAGTTCTAGGATAACACTTGGAATGAGTGTCATAATATGCATAAGTCATCACCGAATTCGTTATGTTTACTAGTCTACTGGTGCTATTCTACAGATACATAAAAAATGTTGAAATAATTGTGATAAAGGCAATTTAATTTGTGATAGCCAAAAATAGTTCGTTATTTTGTAATACACAAAGAAGCTTTAACATTAATTAAAGAAGGCAAATTATATTGTGGTAGTCTAGGATGGATAAGATATGATAGATAGGTTAGGTAGATTAGATTTTGAATTTCGGGAAGGTATCTGTTCCATATATTATCACAGCTGCAAATGGGCTTATTGTGATAGTATGTTATTAGTTATTATGATAACCAGTGTTTGAGTCATTAAGTATACCTGATTTTGTGATAGCACTCAGGATATTCGTCAATGGTATGCTGGATATCTAATATTGTTCAGGGAAGGCAATTCCCAAGTGGTGAAATCCTCTACGAGTGAGCCTTTCGAATTCACAAACAAGATGTTCATTCTATTTTTGCTTCTATTTAAGTTTCTATTTTGCACATTCTGCACAATATGTTTTTGATTAGACCCATTTTATAAGGGTGTTATTTTATTAGGCCATGGCCTGTTATTATCCCTGCCAAGATACGTACCTTATTCGTATTGAGACCTAGAACAGTTTTGGTTATCTTAAGCGAGCGTTTAGGCATGATGATTTCAGGATCGTTGGCCCAGAAATCCTTAGCTTTTTGCTCTACTCAGACTTTTAATTGCATCTTAGATGTGCCAGGGGAATCCCACACAATGGACTCAGCCCTATGAATGGCGTATCCAATGCTTCTTTTCCTACATAATCTGCAGCTTCGTTTCCTACTATATCAGAATATCCTGATACCCTCATTATTGTGTCATTATTTGTTTTTGTCAGGGTTTTAAATGTTTCTGGACAATGCCATATTAACTTTAATGTGCGGGTAAATTAAATTAAATATTGAAATAGTTTTTGTTATTTTATTTTACAGAAAATTTATGTGTTCAAGTTATAATTTTCATTTGAATTATTAAAATTACATTAATGTAAATTTTGTAATTATTTTTTTTTACACAACAACGTGCATTATTTATTGTCGCTTTGCTGAATGTCACAAAAAATATATGGAATAAACAAATAATTGAAATCGTTGGTTTGCTGCACTTGAAAATTGACCCCCCCGTTTCAGCAATATTATAAAAAATGTTCACATTATCATTTATAATCTTATTAATTTTATTGTGGTGCGGGACGAATGCAGACTTTTCCAAATCCCGCTTTTTAAAATTCTACTCTTATTAAAAATTCTGCTTTTCTTAAAAAAATGCGGCTTTTTTTTTTATTTAAGTGTATTTGTTCCAAGAATATTTATTTTAATTTATTGTATGCATAGCCGTTTTTGAACACAAAAAGTGACTATCTGGCTTTGCCAGAATATTTATTTTAATTTATTGTATATATGGTCGTTGTTGGACCCAAAAAAGTGAATATATCTATCTTTTCCAGAATATTTATTTTAATTTATTGTATATGTATAGCCGATTTTGCACACAAAAAAGTGAATATCTTAACCTTTTCCAGAATATTACTTATTTGCCAAATAAAACAAAAAAGTGAGATTTAGGAAAATTCGGGGCAGACCCATTTTATTGAAATAACATGAAAAAAGCTACGTAATGTGAAATTAAAAGACAACATTTTATCGGACAGTTTTCGACAAATAAAAGTCCAAGCTTCACTTACATTTTACTTAAAACTAGTATTTAACAATTCCATAGCGTTGAAGATTTGTTCAAAAATAGGTTTAGTCATCTGTTCCAATACAAAATAAGTCCCATATCGCTCTACTTTGAATTACTATTAAACCGACTGAATAAATACACATGCAAAATTTATTTAATCCTTTCTGATCGTAAACCATGGTATGGTAAAAAAAATATTAATTTTTCCGAACTCATCATTTTTCATTCAAATAGATTTTGACATTTTCAAAAAAATACATTTAATGTTCTTAATCAAAATTTCGGTTTAAATTTTATAATTTTTATATTTCAATTTAATTAAATTTGATATTATTTAATATTTTTATTATGTTTGAAACAAAAAAAAAAAATTTTAATTAAATAATTTCTAGCAAAACCATTCTTATTTTTATAATGACAAATCTTTAATGTTAATATTTTTATTGGTCGTAACAGTAATTGGTAGTATGTAGTATTAACATAGAAAAAATTACATAAAATTTCATTTACATCACTCATATCCAAATTTCATATCCAAAATCTTCTCTTTAAAATTAAACCAAAAATAAAACAAAAATTAGAAACCTATTAAAAAAAATTTTTATTTAATTAAAAATTAGAAAATCACTTTTTTTTGTTATTGTTAATTTTTGTCAAATTTTGTGGGTTTTCACATTTATATATATATATATTTTTTTTTTCAACTCTCCACTCTCCACTACATAATATTGTTTTTGTGATAGAAAACTTTCGTAGAAAAAGTTTCTTTTTCTTTATTTTTGACATTTTTAATTGAATATTTTAGTAAAATTTAAAAATTGTTTTAAATTTTTAATTGAAATTTTATTTTGAACTAAAATAGTAGTAGAGTGAAAAATAATGTCACGCTGACATTTATTACTTAAAAAATTTTTAAATAAATTTATTTTACATAATAATAATACATATAAATATACATGTATGTATGTAGATAATTTTGAGAAAGTTTAAATGTGGCTTCCCAATGTTAATGTCAAAAATGTTTAAAAATATCAGATAGAAAGAAGAGAAAATAGATTCAATAAAACTCATATTGTAATAAAATTCAAAGTCAGAATAAATTCGTTTAGTTTTTCTGTGTTCTATTCTATAATAAAAATTTTCCGAATAATTTTCCTATTTTTTATCATCTTAATATTAAAAATTATATTATATACATTATATATTATGTATTTGAAAAACTAATTTAATTTTAATTCACAGAGTGTAGAAGGTTTTGTTATTTTATTTTAATTTTATTTTCACGTAACCAAATTTTCATAAAAATTCAAAAATTATTTTGAAGTAAATTTTCTATTTTAAAATATTTTAAATATTTTCTTTTGTTATAAATACTGTTGAAATTCTATCAGTTCTAATTAAATAAATACAAGTGGTTTGTTGTATAGGATTTTTGACAATTTTTATTTGTTTTTACGAAATAAAATAATATTATTGTATTAATTTGTTAAAATTCTGAGAAGAAAATAATATGTGGTATAAAATCAGTGGTAAGGAAATATTTGTAAATGTAAAAATAGTGGTATACAATGCAAATTCAGAATAGAAAATTGTCTATTTGACATTTAATTTATTTTTCAGTTGTCTGGTGGGGACTAGGGTTTCTGAAAGCTCGGGAAAATAAAATTCGGCGAATCCGAGTATTAAATTTCGAAATTCATCGAACCCTTCGAATTCGTTAAATTAGTTCGTTAGATAAGTTCTGTTTAAATATTTGATTCAATTAAGTATTTTATTACATATAATATAACTTTACATTAATCTGCTGCTAAATTTATCGCTTGTTTTGATGGAACATTATTTTTGTATCCTTCAGGTATTTTAAAAGATTCATCAAATTTACATTTATGCGTTCATCAACACGCTTGGAAATATTAACCAATAATGCTGTGCTAATATGAGTATTAAATTCCTTGAGTTTATTTTTCATGAAATTTATAGTAAGGTGTGCTGAGAGCAATGTAACATCTTTTCTTCCGAGCGTTTCAATAGTTAACTTAATCGGTTTTAAGGCTTCACTCAATTCGTTGAGAAGTTTAAAATTTATGTTATCCAATAAGTTGGTTGCATTCAAATCAGCAAGTGTTTCTTCTATAAATTGCCGAAGTTGTAAAAAAACTTCAACCATGTTTGACATTGAATTCCAACGTATTTTAATAGCCAGTATTAGTTGGCGTTCATGGCCAATTTTTTTTGTATTATTTTTCCTTGCAATAGAATACTGCTTCTTATTGTAGAATATCTGAAAAATTTTACAATTTCTCGGACAATTTTAATATTGCCATTAATAACAAAATTATTATAAAGCATTTCTTCTTGGCAATCAGTTTCAATAATACTTAATACATCTAAATCATTATCCTCAAAATTGTCATCATCGGAATCTAATTCATGACCATTTTGGCCGTGTACATTCATGTACAATTCATGACCGTGTATATGTATTGTATAATGTATCACATACACCTAAGTGAATACCATGAGTGATACATAATTGAAATATCACAAAGCATTCTCGGCCAAATTTTAGCATAACCATGGTGCCATCACTTGTTGATCCAATTATATCTCTTTTAATATCAATGTTAAAACTAGTTAAATGATTAGTGACCAGTATAACTAATTGAATAGCAGTTCCAAATATTCTGACTAAATTCAGATTATATTGTTCTTTCTCTTCAGCACAATGAACATTAATATTAACATACCTTTTCATCCTCATACTTGTCCATTCATCCAGAGTAATACTGAATGTCTTGTTTTGATTTATTTTCTACTCGAGTTCATGTATTATTTCTGTTTTTTTTTCACCATGTAATGTTTGTGTACCAGGTTCATTACGTCGGTCTCATTTTTTGGAAGGTCTTTAGTACATTTTCCTATTGATTCTCTGATGAATTCCGATCTTATAATGGCTCTGATTGATATGCCATCCACAGCCGCCAACTTAGAAACAATTTTTTCCAAACCTTTGCGAATAACAAAATCCATCATCGTGGTTGGAATTTTATTATGTCCTATTGCATCCGCTTCATCAGCAGCTGACCTTTTTTTAAATCAATTCCATGGATAATATTGAGATGTCTCGATATTGCAGTTGTGGTCCCATCAGCATTGGATATTAATGTATTACATAGTTTACAACAAGCTTTAGCATGCTTCAAGCTTACACCCGCAGAAATCGTGTCCCCCATACTTTTGATGTTTTATTATTATTTGACGGTTTCTGTTGTATATTTTTTTTAAAATTTGTATTATAAAGAATTTATTAAATTGTTTAAAATCGTTTACCTTTCCTATAGTATAATTTAACCTTTCACGAACTCAATAAGGAAAATTATTTAAAAATTAAAGTTTCAGAAGTTTTCACTTGTTTTCTGTTAAGATATATGTACATTAATAATAAATGCAAATATGTAATAAATGCAAATGAATGACTTGCATTGTTTTATTAAATTGGACGTCGCCTACTAGTATAGTATTGGTACAATATTTTTTGAATTTTTGAATTTTTAAATTTTTAGATTCGATAAATCAGGCGCCGAACTTCGAATTCGAATGTTACGTTGAAGGTTCGGCGAATTCGAGTTCGAGTAATTCGGTTTCAGAAACTCTAGATGGTACAAATACAATATTAACTTCGGAGTTTTATATCGCGTGTTAGATTCATCAATACTCTTCTTCTGTTGCAATTTATTTCAATATAAATAATGAACATTTTTATTTTGGCTGTTCTAATCTATTTTTGAATTTAGATTACATAGAGCTAAAGGCATAAATGATGTTTAAAACCAACAAACTTGATTTTAATCTTTAAGGTATTTGAACTCGATATAAAAAAAAATAATTTTTACTACATTAAGAAATTTTTTGTCATTTTTTAATTTTAAATTTCACAATGTTTAGTATTTTATAATTGTCTTATAATTTTAATTGTCGTCAGGTTTCCATTATAATTTAATAATCATATCTTAAAAAAAATAGGGTTGGCATCCAATTACCGCGTGATCTATTATCTCTTTTTTCTCTATGATAAGTTTATTATTCCTTTCATGAAAAGAGTTGGTTTAGTAAGTTAAGATATAATTTTGTGATAAAGTTTATTTAAATGACTATACCGTGCGTGAACATGGGCCGTTCCTACTAGCATTAATAAAAAAATTAAAGAATTTAATTCCCGTCAGGTTTCCATTCACTACTAATTCCAAACACTACCACCCCGTGCGCATCTATGTTGAAAAAATAAAAAAAATATCCAGTTGAGACTTCTTGTTATTATATGTTCTTTGGTTTAAGTCGAACTATGCAATAAATACAATATATTAATAAAAAATATTAAATTTACAAAATAAAAGCTACAGAACAGTATTTATATATATAGTAGAAGCTGTGTAACAGCTACCTGAACTAGTTCGAGTTTTCAAAAACTGTAAAAGACGAGTTTGTTTAGTTTTAAAATAATACATAAACCTACCAAAAATTTTCCTATGGCAACTACGAACCTATCATTTGATAGGTATGTATATTATGAACCAGATATTGTATGTATATTATGAACCAAACTCATTTATCAAACAACATACAAACAAATTTTTATGAAATTATTCTGTTAGTTTTTGATTTTATTATGAGCAAACGATCTCACATTTAGAGATTGTCAAGGCAAGGTAAAATGTCTATACTTATATTAGTCATTACATTTGTTATACCAAATTTATTCAAAATTAATATACATATTTTAAAGACTATTTAATTTGATATATTATATTCTATAAAGAACAAATTTTTTTACGACAACACATTAAAATTAAAATTATCAGATTAACTACTTTATAAAATTTTCAAATTAATTTTAATTATGAGGCTAATAATTATAGGTTCTTACACTCTCAATTCACTCTCCCTTTATTTTTATTAAAATATTAATTTTCTTTAAAATTAATTTTATTTCTAACATCTCATTAACTTTTTAAAATGACTATTAATTAAAAAAAAAAAAACAAAAACAAAAACAAAAAAAAATGTATTATATAATTGTGAAAATATTTTAAAGCTTTAAATTTTCTAAAAATCTCATTAATTTTATAATAAAAAATAGCATATAAAATTAATTAAGTAGAAATGGTGAGTAGAATAAAATTTATTTATTAAGTTGTAACAGCCCCCTTAATATAAAAAAAATAAAAAATAATTATTCATACGAGAATTGTATACATTTATTTTAAATAACCCAACATTAAATGATTATCTTAAAAGGAAAAATTTATTTACATTAGCACTTGTTTTAATAGACTCTACTAAATGTTATTCCACACCTTTACTAATTATTGTATAATTTTTAAGCATTAAAAATATAAAATGTATTCGAAAAATTAACTGAAAATTTAATAATAAAAATAAGTAATTAAAAAAAAATGATCAATTTATTTTTGTTTTTTTTTTTTTTTTTCTTTAAATTTACAAGTAAAATTAAACAGGACATTTTTTTTTTTTGTTTTCTGATAATGTAATGAATCTTTTTTGAAAATTTATATAATAAATATTAAATAGAAAAAAATAGTATATTTGACAATAATTATCCATTTATATATGAATATTGCAATAAAATACATGATCAACGTTCAAAACCAAAATAACGGAATTATATTAAAGAAAGAAGAGGAATATTATTTTATGGAAAAAGGATAGTAAAAGCACATAACAGGATAACGATTTTTTTCATTACGTACAGTAACAACAGCAACACCAACCACCACACTTAATATTCAGATATAAATTTACAACAGAGATTGAAGAATTTTATATAAAATTATTATACATGCATATATAGGAATAATATTAATGATGATGATGATGATGATGATGATGATGATGTTGATGAATAAGATTATTTTACATGGAATATTAAATGGTTTTTTCCTGAATGTTAATGTAATATAATTTATGTAATGTTAGTGCTTTTCTACAAAATAAAAAAAAAATTTAGATGATTAATTTTTGCTTTTTGTTATGGTAAACAGATTTTATATCAGAGATTCTCAAACGTTTTATTTGTTAAATTTGGTTTAATACATAATATTTTGAATTTTTGAATTTAAAAAAAGGAAGATTTTGCTCCAATGTTAAAATAAAATTCATTTTCTAGTAAAAAAATTTAATTTTTAAATAGAAATATTTTTAATAAATTATTAGAATTTGAATTAGGGATTATAGTTTGTGTTAAAATATTGAAATGCAATTGAAAAAATGTAATTGAATTAATGTACTTACAAATGTAATCAATTATCTTAGATTTTTAATTCATTTATTCATATTATTAATAAAATACAATTAAATAAAATTAATTTTTCAATAGAAATATTTTTAATAAATTATTAGAATTTGAATTCGGTATTAGTTTGTGTTAAAATAATGAAATGCAATTGAAAAAATGTAATTGAATTAATGTACTTACAAATGTAATCAATTATTTTAGATTTCTAATTCATTTATTCATATTATAATAAAATACAATTAAATTAAATTAATTTTCCAATAGAAATATTTTTAATAAATTATTAGAATTTGAATTCGGTATTAGCTTGTGTTAAAATATTGAAATGCAATTGAAAAAATGTAATTGAATTAATGTATTTACAAATGTAATCAATTATTTTAGATTTTTAATTCATTTATTCATATTATAATAAAATACAATTAAATCAAATTAATTTTCCAATAGAAATATTTTTAATAAATTATTAGAATTTGAATTAGGGATTATAGTTTGTGTTAAAATATTGAAATACAATTGAAAAAATGTAATTGAATTAATGTACTTACAAATGTAATCAATTATTTTAGATTTTTAATTCATTTATTCATATTATAATAAAATACAATTAAATTAAATTAATTTTCCAATAGAAATATTTTTAATAAATTATTAGAATTTGAATTCGGTATTAGCTTGTGTCAAAATATTGAAATGCAATTGAAAAAATGTAATTGAATTAATGTATTTACAAATGTAATCAATTATTTTAGATTTTTAATTCATTTATTCATATTATAATAAAATACAATTAAATTAAATTAATTTTTCAATAGAAATATTTTTAATAAATTATTAGAATTTGAATTAGGGATTAGTTTGTGTTAAAATAATGAAATACAATTGAAAAAATGTAATTGAATTAATGTACTTACAAATGTAATCCATTATTATAATCTACAACTACAATTCACTTTTAGCAACTGTCATATTGTAATCTAGCTTATTTAAGTCATCTTTTATATATATAATATATATGTATAATTTCATTGAATAAAAACGTGTTTTATATTATCGGATTTTAAATCCCTAACAGTTTGCATTTACAAAAACGTAAAAAAAAATTTAAAAAAAACATTTTATACAATCTTCTGGAACAACACTGTTTCAATTCAATCAATGTTGAATTGATTTATGCACAAGTACTAAAACCAGGTGGGGTATATTGTATTCAATTATTGGTCTGAAATCCATATTGAATCCATTCAAAAATGTCTAAACAAGATCCTAAAAAATATGGTCAATACTCCTAGGTATACAAAAAAGAAATAGCGGCATACACCAATTTCTACACAATATATGGCTGGACTGGATATTGTATTTATTTTTTTGTTTTTGTTTTATTTTTTTAACAAAATTATAATTACAATTCTTTTATGCTATTTTCAATTTTTATTTTCGTTTCATTTTCTAACTCGGATCATAATTGATAAAATAGAAAAATATCCAGATGAGATTTCTATCTTTGCTATATACATATATATATAATAAACAAATATGTAATACCTAAGTCTACATTATATTACAAGTCATGACACTGCAGAGAGACACACATTTTGGTCCCTATTTATACAGGGTTGGATAGGAAAAATAAGGACCATTTTTTAAGTTTAAACTAACTGAAAAAATATAATTTATTTCTAGTTTTGTTCTAAAAAGAAATTAAAAATTTGTATTTATTAGATCGGAAAGTAAAAAAAAAAATATGATATACTTTAATGTTTTATTATAGAAAAATTGTTTTAAAAAAGACATTGCCATTTGAAAAAAAAAAAATATTTACGCCTAAAAGAGAGTAAAACACATAACAGAGTATTTTTAATTAGTACAACTTTTTTTCACTATTTTTCTTTAATTAACAATTTTTTCAATTTTAAATTATATTTTATGTAATATTTTTTTATATAATTAAAGTACAAATTCTAAACTTTATTTTGATATTAAATTTATATTTTTTTTATTTTTATTAAATGCTCTAACACTTTGTTTAATCATAAAAATGTTTGCCAAATTTATAAAATTACTTCACAGCGCGCTCAAATTGGTTGAAAAAAAATACAAAAAAAAAAGAACAAAATTTAAAATTTTAGGCAAATACATAGGCAAAATAATGTCATTTATCATTCTCATTTATTTGGAAGTATTGTTATGTACGAATATTATCTTATTTTTGTCTCTTTTTTCACGCATACAGTCTCTGTAAGTGAATGTCACGACTTTGAATAAATGTAGTCTTAGGTAATACACATGATTGTATATAATATTATTCGTATTATTATTATTTTTATTATTATTATTATTACTATTATTATTATTATTATTATTATTATTGTTATTATTATTATTATTATTATTATTATTATTATTATTGTTATTATTATTATTCTTATTATTATTATTATTATTATTATTATTGTTATTATTATTATTCTTATTATTATTATTATTATTAATTTTATTATTATTATTATTATTATTGTTATTATTATTATTATTATTATTATTATTATTATTATTATTATTATTATTATTATTGTTATTATTATTATTATTATTATTTTTATTATTATTATTATTAATTTTATTATTATTAATTTTATTATTATTATTATTATTGTTATTATTATTATTATTATTATTGTTATTATTATTATTATTATTGTTATTATTATTATTATTATTATTATTATTATTATTATTATTATTATTATTTTTATTATTATTATTATTATTATTGTTATTATTATTATTATTATTAATTTTATTAATATTATTGTTATTATTATTATTATTATTATTAATTTTATTATTATTATTATTATTTTTTTTTATTGGATACAATTTAAATTATATACAATAGTAATTTACAAGCACCAGCTACCATGGCTACCGGCCTTTTTTTTATAGAATATTATATAATATTATATATAGTAAATGTATTATATTCTTCAATTTAATGAAAAATGTAAGTAAGGACATCAATAAAATTATCTGAAAATCTACTGAAGAAGGAAATAAAAAAACGATTTCTAGAATCATAGAATGAGTAATTTTAACTCTAAGTTGTTTTTTAATAATTTAATAGTTTTATCATTTTTTGATTTAATAATTTTTCTCTTTTTATTATTATTATTTTTTTTTGTTTTTAATTGTGTTTCATTTCAACTCTTTTACTTTTTGTTTCTTCAAAAATTTCATTGATTTAAATCAATAATTGTTTCATTTTTAGTTTCAATTCAGCGATTTTTTTCTCGTCATATTTTCATCTTATTCTAGCCTAATATTATATTATATTTATTTTTATATTGCACTTATTTTTAATTATTTGAGTTACACCCTGTACGTGCCAACAAGGTCTTTGAAATATATATAAATAAATAAATATATGTATTTAAGTGTTCCGTCGCATTTACAGACATACATTGAAACTATAATTATTAAACGAGACAGTTACTGTCTTGACAGTTATTTCATACAAAGCAACACATAATGGCTATTTTACATAATTGGCATTTTACTGTTAATACAGTTTATAAATATTTAATTTCTTCTTCATATTATATTATATAAATATATACTTTAAAAAATTGTCGCTAATAGTAGTTATTTTCATAATCGACTTTGCAACTACACAAAATGCAAAATTAGTATCCGAAATTACTTACTGGAAAATAGTAAAGCCACTAGTGAACTAATGGAAAAAATTGTGATTGTATAAATATTTCACAAATACCATTTTAGAAACACTGTAAATTTTCAAAAATTTTTAATATAACAACCATACCTAGATTTATAATCACATTTAAAGTGTGAATATTAAATTGCATAGCTAAATAGATTTATATACTTACTTACATAATGTAGAGAGTTGTATTATCTACACATATACCATATTGTGTTATTTTTACCTATTTTCTTTACGATATTATTACGTGACGAGCTTGAATTCCACCTGTGCACGTAAATCCAGAAAAAAAAATCTACATTTAATTCTTGACCATATATTCAACCAATCACTTGAACAACAATATTAATGTGTGAGAACAGTGTTTTTTCATATACAAAGTTTAATTCAGATATAGAAGAAAATATTCATTTTCTTATATCCTTAAGGTATATTACATGTACACACATACACCCACATAAACCATTTTCTATTTAGGCACTTAATTGTGTCTGAATAAAAATGTAAAAAAAAAAAACAAAATGAAGGTTATCATCATTCGGTTATACAAGAGCTTAAATAAACTTTAATCTAAATGAAAAAAAAAAACAAAAAAAATACCTAAAGAGATCTTTTTTGGATTTCATTTCAACTTTAATTTTTGTTTAGTATAGACTTTGGGAGTAAATTATGGGTTGAAAATTCTATTCTGAAAAATACTTCGGAGATAATACTTTTTGTATTTACTTACTATAAAAATTTTTATATTTTTTACTTGGGTTATTATCTTTACAAAACATGTGTCACATACAAGATTTACGTCTACTCTATTTTTTTTTTTTTGTAATAATTTTATTTAATAAAAGATCTAGATACTACCTAAGCTGTGCAAGAAAACTCCCATATTATGTTAAGTTTGTTAATGACAATATTTTTTGCTGTTTTTTTTAAATTGTGATTTATTTACTATAGTGGTTAGTTCTTTTCTTGTATTCAATAAAATATGTTATTGTTAGAAAAAATTGACCCTTGGGGATCATTATTTAATAAAAGTAGACAAATTAGTGTATAGAAAAGTAGGTACTATTAACTGGTTATTATAAAATATAAATTGTAAATGCAAGACTTTTGGAATTACAAAAAAATGGTAATTTGAATTTGTCTTAGAGTATGGAAGCTTGTTAACCCAAATTAGCCCTGTGTTGCCATCTATTTTTGTGTTATAGAAATAAAAACATTTACTTTAATCAAAGTCGTATTGCACTTTTTTTACCTATTAATTATGCACTTGCTAATAGAAGAAATAGTGCAGTACATAGTAATATCATCATCAATGTCCTGCAATCTTATCCGTAGGGCATGGGGCGGAGCAAATATGGTAATATACTGTACATGAAATAAGTGTGTATAATAATAGTACATATTTATATATTTTTCAGATCATAGTAGATGTGATCTCAAGGGAGCCACACAAAATCCCCAAGACACAAAATCCCCAGACTTTTAAAAACCCCAAACCCCAAGACAAAAAACCCCAAAACCAAAATCAACAAACACAAAATCCCCAAGACACAAAATACCCAGACTTTTAAAAACCCCAATCCCCAAGACAAAAAACCCCAAAACCAAAATCCACAAACACAAAATTCCCCAAACACGAAATCCCCAAAAACAAAATCCCCCAAAAAACATGTTCAAAAAAATCCCCAAAAAACATGTTTTAATTAATATCGGCAAAATTACAAATAAAATAATTTTTTTCTTATATTTTTTACTAAGACTGTGCCGTACGTGTTTACTTGCCGTCGGCAAAAACAGGGTTCCACTAAATGAGTACCGGGCGTTTGAGGGCAGTAGTCCCGACCTTTAAATTAAAATAAGTCAATATTTTTTACTAAAACTGTGCCGTATGCGTTTACCTGCCGTCGGTAAAAACAGGGTTCCAATAAATGAGTACCGGTTGTTGGAAAATAAAATTGGGAATTTTTAAAAACTTTATTTGGAATTTTTTTTTTTGGGATTTTGTGTTTGGGGATTTTGATTTGGGCATTTTTATTTGGGGATTTTGACTTTTGAGATTTAAATTCCAACCAGATCACAACGACAAACTGTCCATTGCCGCAAAACTAAAAACAAAATAGAAAAGAACGAGATTTTAGAACTGTTCCACATATAAAAGAATTTGATATTTGCCTTAAAAAGTGTTTCGAAACTTCAGTTGTTAGTGTCGCTTCAACAATGTATGAAGAATAACCAATAACTAACACGCTATTCAATTCTTAAAATAAAATTTTACATTCCATGATCACATGCTATTGCCGAATATAATATGTACATGCGGATGACATCGATAGAATGGAGGAGAAAATCAATTTATATCGAGTTGGGATTCAATGTAGGAAATGGAGGAACAGCATCATATTTACACGGCTTCTCAATGTATACAATGATTAGCAAATGCATATAGTTCACAATCCGGAATATCAATGTCAATAGCAATTTTGTAGATAAATCGGTCATGTGGGTCATTATGGCACCCAGCCATTATCTGCTAATCTGTAAGTTCACTGTTTAGTATATTCAAAATTTGAAGATACTAGAAATTGAATTTAAGACCTAATAAATATATACAAATCACAGAAACGAAACCCTACTTTCACCTCCTATTTGAATACGATGCCACAGCTTGCAAAAGATATAAATATTTGATTATCTTCTATAATCAGGAAGTTCCGGGTTCGAATTCAAGTCAAAACATGGATGTTGTAAAATAGTTTTTTTTAATCTTTCATTTATTCTAAATTAATTTGGAATACGATTTGATTGATTATTGTGAAGTTGAAGTTACTATGCAATCGTCATAGAAAAAGAAAGAGCTTAATTGTGCATTCCAAGTCAATGCGTAAAAGTTGTTAGGATGTTCATCCCATAGTCTTAGAACCATCATGAGCGGATAAAATTTTTTCACATCCCCTCATACAAAAGTAGACATAACTGTAATAATAGCAAACCCCAAGGACATAGTCCTTCAATTTAGAACATTCAAATAGCGATAGAGAAAACTTGGATATTTGCAAGGTGTAGAAATAAGCACTTGAAGAAAGAAGACCCAAACGTTTAGCAGCCATCTTAGCTATATCAAAAATATGCATGCCTAAAATATTTAAACTTTACGACCGTTGTAGATTTTATTCTTGAAATCGCAGAGTTGGGCGCGTTTATTTGCTTTACAAAAGATCAAACAGTTTTGATTTTTGGATTTGTTCAGTTCAACTCTGTTTGTGTTACTTCAATTGGATATTTTTGTTGATCATAATCAAGCGAGATAGTTATAATTCTCTTCAAGCCGATTGTGATAGAACTGGCATTAGATTACTTTCAAAAGTATTGCCGTCAGCAAAACTATGGCTTGCATTGTGGGTTGAAGAGAGTAAATTGTTGTGAAAAATCAAGAAAAGTATAGATGATATGGCGGATGCTTTTATAACACCAGCGTTTATTACAAAGTTGTCGGACATAAAACTGTCGAGCTATATACGTGTGCTACGGTTTGAGAGAAAGTTGGCAGTCAAGTTTATCAGAGGTTGTCCAAACCAATCTGGCATTTGCTTTGAAGAGCAGAATGCCATACTCGATCAAAGGCTTTTGAGATATCGAAAAAGCTACAACCTCAGATTCACCGATACAGAGAATACTGGTATTAAGCTTAACGCAGAGAAAAATTAAAAGACCATCTATTCACCGTTGGATTCCAAAGCCGTATTAACGATCATTTAAAATATGCGAACATACTTAGGTATCTTAATAGCCATTTTTTTTGTATTACGATTTCATATTTTGAATAAAATTGAAGTAGTATGACAACGTGGTAGTTAGAGATGTCGTTTTTATCAACTTTTTTGAGTTGAGTTAGCTGGGATATTTATCCAGTCGAGAATGATAGTGAGAGTTTGACTAAATAAAATAAATAAAATGTATTGTATGAAAAATTCTGAATGAGGATTCGAACCGGGATTTTCTATTCACAGTGGTAAATAATATTTTATAAAATTTTTTTTTATTTTATGGAATTTTTATTTACCTTGGCTGTACCATATATAAAGCTAAGTAGGTAGCCAATTAACACTTAATTGTGCCTGTTTGATACCACGACTCGAGTGACCTATTTCTTGTTGTTGGCTGTTATAGGGGGTCGTTCTCTCATCTTCACTCTTCCTAGGGACTTAGTACTAGAGCCACATTGTGTGATTGAGAAGGTTGATCAGATCTCCTATTTTGCTCTCCGTGATAAACCTATATTCCTGGTGAGCCTCACCTAAAGTCCGGAATCTGACTCGAGCTGCTGCTGGAAGAGAAAGGAAATGTTAAAGAGCTTCTGCTTCATTCTCATCCTTACAACAGCGAAAGTGGGGACTGAAAAGAATACCTAGCTTGGCAGCGTGGCTTCCTATTGGCCAATGACCCGTACTTTTGATATATCAGTACGGGGCCATACATAAAATTTTCCAATCAAATTGAAATAAATAACTAAAAAAATAAATAATTTATTAATTTTTTTACTGTTATTTATTTCATCTAAATTATTTAAATATAAATCATTGATCTAGGCTTAAAAAAAATAAACATTTTGTCCATTATCCTTCTATTCTAATCCAGCCCCTATTCTTCGAATTTCATTGTTAATTATAGTTAATCATAAAAATTCAAGATAGTTTATTTTTTTTCATTAATTTATAACACAAAAATGTAGTTAAGTTAATTATAAGATTTCTACTCAATAAAGCATGTGGGCCAGTACATATTGAACACATTAAACACAATTCTATTTTTTATTGGGAAACTATAAATATACAATAATTAAAGTTATTGTTTACTACCAAAAACTATAGAAATGAAACAAAAAATAAAATGAAATAATATATATATTATATATATATATATATATATATATATATATATATATATATATATATATATATTTAAAAAGATATTTTTATACATTAACACAAACGATCTTAAAAACTCTCAAATAAATTACAATTCACCATAATATTTACAAAATAATACAAAATCGATAATAATTTATTCTAAAATAGTAACCATATGGTGAATTAAAGATATAAAATAAAATATTAAAATATTTCTACTCTCTTAATGATCCTTAAATATTAAATATATGTACTTCAATTGTAATTTATGAAAATTATTCCAAATATATAAAGTTTCTAGACATTTTTCGTTTCAAAGCCATATAATCGTATATTATTGAGACTTCATACGAATTAAAATCAAATCAAGAAAGAAAATTTTTTACAACTCAAAATAAAATTTGTTAACCATTTTAATAACAAAAAAGAGAACAAATCCTTCAAATAATAATCAAATATATGTAGGTATATAAAAAAAAAAAATATTCTTAAGTAAATTTATACAATTCAAAGTTAGTTAGTTAAGGACTCTCTACACTGTATAAAGGACTTTTTTTTATTTAATATTTTACTGCTAGTCATTCTACTAGAATATAATATTCTAGAATAAATTTTATTACAAAATTTTTTATTTGATATTTTTGATTATTATTATCTGACATTATTAACATACACATACATTAAAATAAATAAAAATAAATTATGAATGTATACATATATAAATGTCAAATAAAATAAATATAATAACAACTCAGCTATCAGCTTAATAATATAGGGTGGTTGTTCCCTTCGATCTAAAATATTTTAAGGGGTGTTTTCATGGATTATTTTAGTAAAAAAAAAAATTGTTTTGGACAGATGGGCTTATATGTAAATTTAACTTTGGCTACATGATTAGAAAAATAATGTTTAACAAATGTCCAATACAGCTCGGAAAATATGGAAGCTGGTGCAATATGTGTTCAGAATATTTTACTTAAATTGATGTATGGAACTATAGTTTGTTTACTATATTGATTTTATCACTTAATATTAATACAGTTTAAAGACTAAAATGTGCCTTATATTTATGTGCCACATGTAGGTGGTTTATATACATTTATATCCTACTGTTGTTATACTTAGACTGACTTAATTCCACTACTCTTAATTATACTTATATTCGAGCTATTCTAGTTATATATTTACACACTACTACTTTTACATTAATTATAGTACCGGAGATTGATGTAATTTTTCGTCACCACATCACTCCCCTTCTAGTATGACCTTTATAAAATTTTTTAGGATTATGTTTCATCATAAATGCTAGTTTTAAGCGATCAACTGAAATTTGCTCCACTTTACCTTTGATTTTAATGGTAAAATATTTATTGTGTCGTTTTACAACCTCATATGGTCCATTATAAGCTGGTTGAAGTGGTGTGGGAACTGAATCGTTTCGTATAAAAACATGACTGCTCTCAGCTAAAGTTCTATGGATTAATATGTTACTTTTCGAGTTTGAACGTGTTGACACTTCATTCGGCGCTAATTTCTCAAACTTTATTCGAAGATTATTAACTCATTTTCATTTACTGCTGGTTTTGAAATTAAAGCTTCTAGGAACTCTCCTGGTAGACATAGAGTTGTACCAAGGACCATTTCAGCAGGTGTGGCTTCCAGGTCCAGTTTATAACATGAACTAATTCCAAGTAAAATGAGAGGAAGTTCGTCAAACCAGTTGGTACTTAGTTTGGCTTTCAGTGCTGCGTTCCGATGCCAGCGTTCTATCATGCCATTGCTTTGCGGATGGTATGATGTGGTTCTTAAATGTCTTGAACCTAATAAATTGTTCAGTTATGAAAACAGTTGCGATTCAAATTATCGACCTCTGTCTGTGGTTATTCTCAGTGGTATACCAAACCTAGATATCCAGCCTATGATAAAATACCTTGCAATATTTTCTGCTGATATGTCTGGAATTGTGGTTGCTTCCGACATCTATTGTGGTGAGTAGGTAGGTACTGCAATCCATTCGATGGTGGTAAAGGTCCAATGATATTCACGTTTACATGCTTGAATCTACTGGAATTAATCGGGTATGAATAATAAACGCTGTCTTGATATGCTTGATTATTTTTAATCGTTGACAAGGTGCGTATGCCCTTACGAAATTTGTGCAATGTTTTTTCAAACCAGGCCAAACAAATCTCTCTTGTACGAGTTACTCTCTTGTAAGGATACTTATTAGGATCAGAATCAGACTTAACATTTTCTAGTAATAGTTTACCAAATTTAAAATTTTGTATATAAACTGAAAAACTTCCCAGACCTGGGACTTCAGTCTTCTGACGATGGTATAATAACCGAAATCGAGTAATAAAATTAGTGAAACATTCGTAGAGTTAATTTTTAATAATGTTTCACCTAGAGCCAAAGCATATTCTATACAATACAACCACCCTATATTATTAAGATGATAGTTGATTTGTTATAATTAATATTTTATTTGACATTTATATATGTAAATTCATAATTTAGTTTTATTTATTTTAATGTATGTTGATTTTAATTAAATTGATTTGATATATTGCACCATCCTATACAACTTCGTTATACACAGCTATCATGTCAGACTTGCTGTTTCTCAGGTAAGGTGTCATATCTAACATTGATTAATATTTGTTTACTTTGTTTAAATACAAGAAAACTTTAAATCGAGGGTTAAATATTGTAACACAATTTTATTTGATTAGTCAAAATTTTTTTAATTACTGAATTTTTTTAAATTTAGATCTGACTTTATCTGAGAATTGACAAATTCTGATAATATAAAATGAATGAAATTGTAGAGTGCAATGGTGCAATGCATTGAAATCAATATTACAAAAAAAAACATTTCTTTATAACAAAATATTAAGTATGGGTAGCTGGAAAACGGTAAGTCTGATGCCGACCCAATAAATACCGTTAGTTAGGTACATTAATCTAGAACAAAAAGTTATAGTAAAGTTAATCTAAATGTCTTGGGAACTGTAGTAGATAATTGTCAGACATTATTTTTCTGATCCTGTATCCCAGGTAAAATTTAAAGACAGAGCCATCTAAAACAATTTAAAAAAATAAATAAAACACCCTATCAAATTTTTTTGCGTCAAAGTGGAATACCCTGTATTAAAGCAAATAGTTGAGTTGTTATTATTTTTATTTTACATAAAACTTATATGTGCATTCATAATTTATTTTTATTTATTTTAATTCAGTTTTGAACAAAAAAGTATGGCTGTATTCGGGATATTTGTTAGACATTATTTTCCCAATCGAATTTTCTTTAACCCATTGCAATCAAGGTTGTATTTAAAAGTAGAGCCCTTGTCTAGAACAATTTTGTTTCTATAATCTTCATTCTAAATAACACATGGCTCCAGCTTTCATATTTCCATTAATGAATATTTTTTAGACATTATTTTTCTAATCCGGTTTTCTTTAACCCTCTATAGTCTAGATTCGATTTAAAAATAGATTCATTATTCAAAACAATTTTCTTCAAAAATACTCCAAAGAATTACCCCTTAAAAGATTTTCAGGTCATAGAGAGCCACCCTGTATATACATATATATACATACATATACATACTTATATGTTTTAACTTTATATATATATATATATTATATCGATATAGGGACCTATTTAGTTGAAAGTTTAAGATATTATTTCAGTTTTGTTGTTTTCTTAACGTTTCCCATTTTCAATTTTTTATTATTTTGTTATTGTTTTTTTTTTCTTTCTTTTTTTAACAATATTAGATTTAGACTATTAAGTAATTTTGGGGAATATAGAAAAAAAATATAGTATTAAATAAATCTCTTTTCAACAATTCAAATTTTCAAATATCTCAATTAGTTTTTATGTAAAGTTGAATAATCCCGAAATTGGTGTAATTCAGAAAAAAATTGTAATTTAGACATTTTTTAAGTTAAATAAATTACAATTGGAAATATCAAATGAATAAATATTTATATTTATAAATAGACTTTTAAAAAGTATTTTATTTTTATTATACCTAAAATAAAATGGCAAATAAAGAAAATAGAATTGATGCCAAAAACAGTTTCGAAATATTCAGATGATGTTCAAATATTAATATTATGAGATATTTTATTTTAAAACACAAGCTTATAACCTACATAGTGTAGTGTTTATGTCATTTGATCATATTAATTAGAAGGGACTGGATTCAAATACCTTTTAGGACATGAGTGCAAAATTGAATTTTTCTTTCATGGTTCTTAAATATTGTTAAGAATATAATTTAAACTAGCACTAACTATAAAACGGGTAATCACAATAAACTCATTTGAGCTTGCGATGATATCGGGGCCAAATCCCCTCCTGAAATTACATAATCTAATCTAATCTAATAATTTAAAGTAATCTAAGTAATGTGTTTACGATGCTATTACGACAATTAGGCCTATTATGACCTCCTTTCATATAACAAATCTTTGTTTGTATGTTTTTTATGCCCTCAGCAGTAACTTATGTAGAATCAATCACCTTTTCGTGCATAATTGAGTAAAGCAGTACAAGTTTAAATGAGTCTAAAAATTCATACAAAAAAAAAATGAATTAAAAAATTTGATAAAACCCGCATATTGTTCTTTTTATGCTGCTAATCAACTACTGGATGTTAAGCGATCACTCAACTCATCACTGTAACCATGCTATGATGTTGGCATACTTTGATGTTTTCTACATCTTGTGCTGTGAAGCAGTTTTCCTACGGTTCTCATATCAGTTCAATTATGAATTTTTCTAAGCCATGACATTTGTTTTCTTCCGATATTGCTTTTGCCTTTAATCTTACCTTATATAGTCCATTGAAGTAGTTCGTATTATGTAACCAAAATAGCTTACTTTTCTACGTTCGACATTTAGAAGTACTTCTGTAGTAACACCACATTACGAAAACTTTTAATTTCTTTAGTGCAGGCACTTTCAATGTCCATGTTTCAGACACAACGTTTTAAGTACCGTAATTAAAATTTAATGTTCATTTCTCAGTTACATAGTACATTTTTATATATTACAAAAGTCCTTCGCTTGCCATTTCGATTCTACATTTTACTTCTTTATCTGACATCCAGGTTTCATCAAAATAACAACATAATATGTGCTCAAATGAGCCTAAAAGGTGTATGTACATGATATTTTATTTCTTTATCTGACATCCAGGCTTCATCAAAATAACAACATAATAGATGCTCAAATGAGCCTCATATATGTATGTATATGATATTTTACTTCTTTATCTGACATTCAGGTTTCATCGAAATAACAACATAATAGGTGCTCAAATGAACCTAATAAATGTATGTATACGATATTTTATTTCTTTATCTGACATCCAGGTTTCATCGAAATAACAAAATAATAGGTGCTCAAATGAGCCTAATATATGTATGTATATGAATTGATCATCAAAATATTATTTAAAACAATAGGACTGATTTTATGAACTAATAAGAGTCAATCAACTTTTGAGTCAAAGTTAAGAGAGTCAATCAAATTTATATTTAACTCTATATTGTTTGGAACAACTTTACCTGGAAGTCTCCGAAAACTAGCTTTAGCTAAATCTAAACACAATCTCAAATCACAATAACTATTAATTCATAGCAAAAACATATTCAAATTATTTTTATAGAAGTCGCAGTATTTAGAAACAAAAATAGCAGTTTTTTTTATATCAAAATGATAAGTACAGGTAGCTGGAAATCGGTATGTCTGATACCGACCCAACGAATACCGTTAGTTAGGTACATTAACTTTAATTCAGTTAAGCTATTGCTAAGACAATTTCGTATGTTCAACTGAATAGAATTTGCCGGTGACCAGCAAAAATGGTGGCCGTTTAGTTAGGCCCAGGACCTACATATGGCTCACGAACGAACTATGTAAGTAAATAACTACAATAGCTACTTAAATCTATTTACCTTATCAAATAAAATCACAAAAATCGATTACGAAAACATGCTAAGTACACAAAGAAAACGGAATCTGACAAACAAAAATACAAAATTAACCGGGTCTAATATTGATCCAGAACAGTAGTTCAAGATTATTTAACTAGACTATAATTTAGTATATACAACAAAATATTATGTATATTAATTTTAAATATTTAAATTATCAATATTCGAACTGAATACAAAATATATTTTATAAAATTAATAAAAATAGAAATAAAATCGGAAATTAACAAACATTTCATTATCATTAATTTTAATAATAAATCATATTTAAAAAAAAAAAAACAATAAAAAAAAATGTAACTATAACAAAAACATTAAATTTGAAAATGTGAAAATTTCCGAAATCTTTCACTTTATTATTAGTAATGATTTATAGTCATCATCACTATCTTAAATATCAAAACAATACAATACAAAATTTATTGTTAAATTATCAGAAATGTTTCCATACACACTACACTACTACAAACGAATACACTTACAATATTTTAATGATTTAAATCTTAAATTTATTTAATTTTAATAGTTTTACATTATTTTTCTTAAACAAAATAAATTTATCTTCATTTTAAATAATTCTACCTTTTATATGTATATATATATATATATATATTTAAAATTATAAAATAAATTTAATTTTATTTAATTCTATATCATTATTCATTTACCTCTCTCTCATCTCAAACAAAATAATTTTTTGAATGTCAATAAAACTCAACAGCAATTTCAAAATAAACCATTGAAACTGAAAATGAAAATCTTTCGAAAATAAAATCTTTTGGAAAAATAATGAAAAATAGAGCAGAACAAAACGTTTTATTATACAATTTATTTGATTTATAATAATACTACTATCTACAATACAAAATTTTTATATATATAGATGCAGTGATGTCAATTTTAATTTGAAATTAATGTAGTAAATTATTGTTTAAAATTAAATTAATATATATATACAAAATTGTATTAATCTAAGATTTTATAAATTTAGAAGAGCGTTTTTACGTGATCAAGAGTACACAAAAATTATGACTTACACTTTGGAGACCACTGCAAAATATATTATTATTAATAAAAAAATTAAATTAGTATATATTAATTTAATATACTGTTTTATTTTGTATAAACTAAATCATAATACACACTTGTGCCAAAAACTGGCCGAAACTGAGCATTGTATTACTGATTGAGGGGTAAAATGTCACAATTAAAGCTTTAAAAAAATTGGTGACTTCCAAAATCATAATACACACCCAAAAACTGGCCGAAACTGTGAAATGTATATACACAACTGAGTGAGGGGTAAAATGTCACATTAAAGCTTTAAAATAATTGGTGACTTCCAAAATGCAGTATAAAAAGTTTTAATACAGTTTAAATGTAGTTCTACTACCATTTATAACCACTTTATTATATTTAATTTTATAATTCGATACTCTTAAAATAGTCTCAATAAATAAAGCATCACTGCACAAACAAAAATTACAGAACAAAATGGTTGTCAATAGACCGTGAATAGTTGTCAATAGACCGTGACTTACATTAATATTCAGACTATTACGAACTATTTTTAAACTAAAAGATAAAAATAAATTTTAATATTATATTTACAAAGTCGGTAATACTTTAATCCGCACTATGCCCCATGGATGGGGTTGCAGGACATTGATGATGATGATGATGATTTACAAAGTATTTTGTTAATACGATATTATTTGTGATACCTACTAACTTTAAATTTTTGTATATATAGATAAGAAAAATTGATTAACATTAAGTTTAAAAACGCTTATATAGGATGTGATGTAGACTTAGTACTTCAGGCTGATTCTGTACAAAAATAATAATTATTTAATTAAAGTCATATGTTTTACCAAAATCCAATCCCGTTTATAGCTTAACTAAATTTAAAATATACAACCCTTAGCTATAAGCTCAAAGATAGCAGCGCAAATTTTTAAATGTAAGCACTGTCATGAATGTAATTGCTTGGACAAGGTATTACGTATATCTACTAGTATTATATATATATATTTCGAATTTGCAGTATTATGGGTATATTTGAAATGTCAGATATGCAATTATGTATATTAATGAAATTTATAATACTATTACAATTCACTTAGGCTAAAATTGAATTGAATAGTATTATAAATTTAATTAACATACATAATTGCATATTTGACATAAATAATTGCATATCTGAATATTTGAACTACCTCTTGATGTTAAAAATAGTGTGAAAAATATTATTTAATAACAATATATTTTAATGAATCTTATGAAAAGGTGTAAAAACGATATCTCAAATTTAAATATTATTAAAAATATTTAGAAAAATAATTTTTATCAAAGTGATTCATAACAGCAATGCACATCACAAAAAATATAATAATAAAAAAAAATATATCAATTTGCGATTCACCACATAATATTGCAGTTAGAAAGGTATTTAATATCGTCTTTTTCTATAATTATGATTGCTGCATTGCTTTCAGAATGAACCGAAAGTAAATTTGAATTGATTTTCTCTACTATTTAGCTAAACGTGTGTAAAATTTATTTACTATTTATTTATTACACTATAATTCTACTATTTAGATAAGCATTAAATAAAATTTACTCAACATTCAAATACAAATTACTTGTTTTTATTTATTTTTTGTTTACTTAAATGTTAAATTACAGTTAAATGATTTCGAAAAATATATTGGCTTCATATTAGACTATAGAGCCTGCATGGTAAAATATTCTATCAATGTTGTATCAATATAGAATGACAATTGTTGCGTTTAAATGCTTTCATTGAATATTGAACCAATATTGAATGATTGAATTATCTTGACCGTAAATTTCACAATATTGTATCAATATTACTTCATGTAGACGAATACATAAATTTTGAATCAATTTCTGTTGTTAGCAACGCACTACATAATAATATACATTTTTTCTGCTCAAAGACATGTTCATGAAAATCTCATTAAACAAAAAATTGTTTATTATAAATTGTACTGTGTATGATATGCTTTTACAACAATATTGAATCAATATTGTATGAAAATTGCTTCATGTAAATGCTATCATGCAATATTGCAACAATAGCTGTGTTTTTTTCATCCGGTTCACGATCTAGGTCAATACTTTAATTTGAAAATACAATAATAATTCAAAACCCAGATATTTATCTAGTTTTTATACAGGTCTTAAATATTTAGTAACTATAGTTGTCACGAGTAGGGCTTGCGTAGTTTTTCAATAGAAATTTTTAATAATTCAATTAACAGGTTTGCCAATTTAAAAAAGTTATTCATATCATTAATCTACATTGTTCTTTTGAATTTAATAAAACCTAGACCTTGAACCGTATGAAAAGAACACAGCTAATATTGATTTCATCGAAATTAATACAATATTAATTCAATATTGTACCGTGTAAAGCCTGCTTTATAAAAGCAATGTGTGAGTAAAATTTACGTAGATTACCTTACCAGGGTTAACCAAATAAATTATATATCTATCCTTTTCTTTTTCTTAAGCTTTCAGACATGAATTTAAAAAATATATTATGTAAGAAATTGGATGAAAAAATATATTATATTGAAATAATTTATTTTCTGTGTAATATGGTATAATAAAAAATTGTTCAGACATTCACACTTTACAGGTCCTCCAATTTAAATTTACGTTTCAAAAAGTACTCTATTTTTTTTATTTATTTTTTTTTTTTATTTTTAAAACAATTTATTATTTAAACCAAAAACAATCCTAAATCTCAAAATGTAGCAAAAAAAAATGTAGTAAATTTACTACAATATCAATATAATTACACCCTCTAATGATGCAATTTTCTCTCAATATTTGATTGATGATCCCTGTAAATAAAAATGTTTTTTTGTGATACCACAAAACAAGAAAACAGCGATGAACAAAATAAAAGGAAAACAAAACAACAACAAAAACGAAAATAAAAACAAAAAAAAAGAACAATATTCAATTTTCATGGATTACTATTTGTGATATTCACCTGTTTCGATCAATATTTTCAAGTGATGTTGAAAACAATTGACAGAGGATAAGATATTTTACGAGGAAAACTGCCAAAATGCGCTTAATATTTATTATTATTTATTTTTAGTGGTTTAGAATATTTTTTTTTTATTTTTTATTTATAACAAAAGAAGAAAAAAAATAGATAGGTAAATATGTACAATATATATAATAATAAAGAATATTATGAAATATATTCAAAGAGGATTATTTATTATTAAGAATATAAGACACCTTTATAAAACATTCTATTGAAGATTTCCGAAGCAAAAAAAAAAAAAATAAAAAAAAATTTAAAATATAAGCCAAAAGGAAAAGTTTAACAATCGGATTAATTTTTGGTTTCTTTAAAGTAATATCAAATACATTACATACATACATACCTACTTTATATTTAATGACATTTTGATTATAATCAAAAATATATAAAAAAATAAAAAAAAAATTATAATATTACAAATTTATACTTTAAAGCTACTTTTAAAGTTTTGTAAAAAATTTATTTCACTTAAATTAATGAATTTATTATTATATAGAAAGTTTTAGGTCTTATGAATCTGATCGAAAACTTTGTTCAATAAGTAGCTTACATAATAAACTTAACTTTTAAAATGTACATTAGTATGATATTTACGATGCAAATATTAAGTAAGCACCTGTGTAATTAACATAAGAAATGAATAAGTTAAGGTTAAGTTTTTTATTATATATAAATTAAACGATGGACGATGAGGATGAAATCTATAGAAATAATAAATATTCACAAAAAGTGTGACATTAAATTCTCAGTAATGAAAATTGAATGTTCAGGAAAAAATTAACAACTTCTGAAAAACGTGTAAAAATAATTATTGTTTTTTTTTTCAATACAAAACTCAGTAAAATATTTATAAAATAAAAGTTAAGCTGATATAAAAGAAATTTTGAACTTTTAAATTTTATTATAAAAAATATTGATTTAGATTTTGTTTTCAATTTCATTGAATATTGTAAAAGTAAATAAGTAAGTCATATGCTATATGAGGTCGCAAATATGTAACATAGGTACTAAAATTAAAAATTATATTTTTTTAAGGGTTGGTGCAATATTTATTGTGCATTCAACCACTCATCGAAATGCGAGCAAGTTTGATAACTAATCGTACTCAATATTTTATTATCAATTTGTTTTCATAAATTCAATTTATCGTGGACACTATATAATTGTTTTTCATTGATTCCATCTTAAACAACAACCTTATACTTGATAATTCATTTACAAAGTAAAAATTAAATCGTACTCAATATTTCGTTATCAATTTCTTTTCATCATTTCCAGTAGTTATTTTTTGTTCCTTCTGCTTAACCGTATTAGTTACTTTTTGTTCCTTCTACTTAAAAGCTCGTAAAGGTTGGTGTATTGGATAAAGCGAAAAAAATAGGAAATTATATTACGATAAGCTATATCTCTACTTAGAAAAAACATTTTTATGGTTTGTGCATTGAACAAATCGGAAATTATTTTTTTAAATTGAAAATTTTTCCGTCAGTTGATCAAAGTTTTTCTTTTAAAAAAAAATTTCTATAAAAATTTACTGTTAAAAACTTTGATGTTAAAAAACTTTAATATAAAAAATTTGCGGTTAAAAAAAAACTTCAATTAAAAAAAATTTGACTTTAAAAACTTTATCTCTACGTAGAAAAGCATTTGGTAAAGCAAAAATAGGAAATTAATATTTTTAATTCAAAATTTTTCCGTTATTAATCAAAGTTTATTTGAAAAATTTTAAAAATTCATAATAAAATTTATATAATATTTTTAAGGTTTTTTTCACTTTATCCAATACACCAACCTTTACGAGGTTTTAAGCAGAAGGAACAAAAAATAACTACTATTTCCATTTATCGTGGACACTATATAATTGTTTTTTATTGATTTATCATAAACAACAACCTTATACTTTATAATTTATTTAATTACAAATTAAATTTGAAGCGGAGATGTTGTTGCGGCAATTTAATAAATTAAAATTTTTGTATGTTAAAATAATTTATAAATGGAATGAAATTTTAAATTTTAATTTTAAATTGAAAATTAAAAAAAATTAAAAATGTATTTGAATTCGCCACGTCTCCTTTTTTAAATATCTATCATTTAAAAGAATAATATCTAGTGAAAATTGACTTTTTTTACGGATTAAATATAATGATAAATGTAGGTATAGCTGTATTTTTTTAAATTTTAATAAAGTTATGAACTAGGAACCCCTGGTGGTTAATAAAAATGGATATCAATGACGGAAGTCTATTGGACGTAATCACGGAAGTCTGCTTAGACTAGATAGACTGTTAGAGTTGACCACATTTTCTTGACAGACTTAAATGCGAATTTTTAAAATGGAGAATAGTTACTCGTATTTTTTAAATTTATTTTTATTTTATATATTTTATAAAATTTATTGTTTTTTATTTTAAGAAAAAGTAATAATAATGACAATTGAAGAAAATTTTTAATTTAATCGCAAATAGAAATTGGATTACCATTGTCAGGAACTAAGCCTTCTCAAATTATACTCAAATTTATTTTTTTCTGTCCTTTTATTCCAATCACAAAGGGTTGAAAACTCCTATGATTAACCGAGTCAAAAACCCCATAAAACATTTTTTTTGCTTCGTCGGCAATCGAATTTGGGACCTTTCGCCCATGTACGTGTACAAATATTTGAACCATTTCAAAGCCGATTTTTATTAATATTTATTGTTTTAAGTCATAGATATAAATATTACAAATCGTACTCAATATTTCGTTATTAATTTTCATTTATCGTGGACACTATATAATTGTTTTTTTTATTCATTTATCTTAAACAACAACCTCGTACACGTTATAATTTATTGAAAAAAGTAAAAATTAAATTTGAATCGGAGATATTGTTGCGGCAATTTGATCCATTAAAACTTTTGTAATGACTTATACAATGGAAATGAAAATTAAAACAATTTAAAAAAATGTTTGAATTCGCTACGTCTCCTACGTTGAATATATATCATATAAATGAATAATAATGAAAATTAGCTTTGATATGCTTCAGATATTTGTACCGTATTTTATTTAATTTACAAATTAAATTTAATGATAAATTTATAATATATACTTACCTCTTTTTTAATATTAATAAAGTTATAAACTAGGAACTCCTGGTGGTTTATAAAAGTTCTATTTAAAATCAAAACATAATGTGATTAGTAGTGGTTATGGCATTGAGGTGATTATGTCATATGTCTATATTTATTAGAAAGTTTTGGGTTCAAATCCCACTCAGAGCATGGATGTTTAGTTGAACTTTTTTTTTATATTCTTCTTCTATACTTACAAAAGGAAAAATTTGTTTGTTTATTTGCTTGTTTGTTTGTTTTTTCGTTTTACACATCCACAGTTTTAAAGATTTGAAATTTTGCTAAACTATTCATGATTAGTAATGGCGCAATAATGGAGTAATTTTTAAATAATGATATTATGAATTTATAGTTAGTTAAAATGAATATAAATGGGGCAATATTTGGATCACAATAATTGTATTCCTGTGATTCAAAAATAGCTATTTTTGTATTTTAATATTTTTAATTTCAAATAAATTTCAATAACATAAATTCCACTCTTTCATATCTCAGTACCATACTCAAAAATTCATACAATACTGTTCTTGACTATGCTTACAGTCAATTCATTGAAATAACTGTAAGTAAAGTCAAAACATTTTATAAACAGTATGCATACAAATTTTATATTATTATGTTTTGTTATATAATAGTAATAATAATAAATAGAAATAATACAGAAGCGATAATGTATTTATACATTTAATTGTATAAATTTATTTGAATGTAGTAATCACATACAATAAAGTACATCAATATCAATCACTAAAATCATTTACGCTCTAAAACATATTTTCCGAAACGAAAATTTTTTTTTTTTTTTTTTTTTGCGTGGATTGGTGGGAATCTTCATAGACACAATGAGCCCCGTAGCTTCCATTGTGTGCCAGATTTTTACTGACTAAGCCACACCCCTCCCATTAATACTAGTCCAACGGACTAACCATTAATAAATTATTAATGATTTAAATAACTGTTAATTTTTCCGGTAATTTAAAAAGTTCAAAGTAATAGTCGCAGTTAATAGTATTCTCTAGAAAATCAATAATTTTTCATCTTTAATTGTAAATCACATGAGAACACAAATATTTTGACAAAATCACTATGATTTGAAAATAGCAATCACAGTCAGCAGCATCAGTGATTTTTTCATCTCTATTCATGATCAAAAAATAGAACTAATATAGTACATTATAATGCTATCAAATGACAGTTTCGGGTAGTTGCCATACAACTCTACTCTTAGCACCCCTTAAAAATATTTCAAACATTGACCGAATAACAGACCAGAAAACTTATACTTTTTCAAAACTGAACAAACACATTCCAAGAATTCTTAAAGTTTTAAAGTTATTGATTTTTACATTTTCAAATAGCAAATTGGTATTAATGGATTTTGCATTGTTGACATGAGGTGGGTCTAGATTTCTTAAGCATTAAATTTTACTTTATTTACAATTCCTCAGTCTTCATTAGTTTGAAGGTCGCTGTGGTACAGAACAAGATATTTTATTTTATTCTCTGCAAAACTGAAGTAACAGAATGTGGTTAGAATTTGTCTTCACTCCAACTGCAACAATTATTATTATTTATGAAGCCATTTAACCAGAAATTAGGTTCATCGCTGAAAATGATTTTTCCTTACAATTATTATAACAGTTCAATACAATTTAATATATATAATATACTAGTATAGTGCTCTGAAGTCACTTTAATAGATTTTCTTTCAATATAACTGTGTCCGATTAGCAGATTTTTTTAAATAAGTACTAGAAATCAGGGATAATATGATCAACAAAGCTTTGAATTTCATTTGAAGTCTTTGATAGGAGATCATTTATAAATATTATAACCAGGTCAAAAACCCAAACCCTATAAGGCATTTTTTTTTTGCTTCGTCGGGAATAGATTCGGTGTACAAATATTTGAACCATTTCAAAGCCGATTTTCATTAATATTTATTGTTTTAAGTCATTAGATATATAAAAAGGGACGTGGGGAATTCAACTATTTTTTTAAAAATTAGTCGAATATTCAATTATTGAAATTACTGCTAATATACTAGTACTGATGTAGCATATTGTCATTCTGTTTTCCTATTCACAATACTAACTATGTTTATACCATCTGTTAATATTGTTTATCAGCAGGTAGGTCAAAGGTTAATAATTACGATTTTCTATCAAAATTATATTTCGATTTTCAATGTTTGTTTTACATTTCTATTAGTTTTACAACCAAAAAAACTTAGTCTGAATTCAACTTTCAAATTAATTCAACTTTAATTCTATATAACATACACCAATATTCATCACATACTTGTTTGTATATTGCAAAGCATGCCTTAATACATATCTAAGAATATATTATGCAAGAAATGAGTCTTAAGAGATTTTGATCAACATTTTTTTTTTATAATATAAATAGAAAGAAAAATTTATTATCCTTTTTTCGTAAATTGATTGGTTATTTTAAGCAAATAAAAAGTATAATAACAAAAACAAAAAAATAGAAAAATAAAAAAAATGGAACTCATAAAAATAAAGGATAAGAGAAGAAGAGAGACAGCAACAAAAAAAAGGATCAATTTATCTTGTTCTTTTTTCTTAAAAATTACAATTTGTTAGTGGTTGAAAATGGAATCTGATAAAAATTTTCTTTTTTACACTCATGCACACATTCTATTCTGTTTTTGGGTTCAAAAATACAGAAAACGTAAAAAAATAAATTTGTTGTACTGTCTTTCCATTTTTTTTTTTTTTTTGGGATTCATAGATTCATAGGATTCCAAGTAATAAAAAAAAAACTAAGAAATCCTGTCTGAATGAATTCTTGTCTTCCGGATATAATTACACTAGTAACGTTTGTTGTTTTGTTTTGATTTTCGTTCATTTTTACACTAAAAAAAAAAAAATTAAATAAAAAAATAACAAAAATTTATTATGGTTAGCAAAAAAAAAAAAAAAACAAATCAGAAAAACATAGAAAAAAACTGTACATATCCAAAAAATACGATTAAAGATAATTCATGCGCTTTCTTCGAGGTAATTAACTTTGGGAATTTGTTTCAAGATTATTTTGTCGAAGGCAGTGTTGTAGAGGAGCAGATAGAAAAAAAACAAAATTAGATTTCAAAATTGAAAAAAGAAAAACAAACCTAAAAAATTTTAACTCGATTTTTGAAACATATTGTTTTACATTATGTTGTCTTTTTTTGTTTGTTTTTGTTTTTATTTTTTTTTTTTTCAAGGAAATATTAAGTTAAAAATAGCCCAAAATTGTGTTGTAAAAGAATGTTAGGTATTTGAAATGAAATTCAATTTTGTGTATTTGAAATGGAAAAAAAAATAAATAAAAGAAATATCAATAGAAGTTTTTTTTGTTTTTATTATTATTAAAAAGGGTATGACAAAGAAAATTTCAAAAATGAATACCCTAAAATTATAAAATACTACCTATATTTAAGTGATTAAATGAACTATGAATATTAGATTTTCCTATAATTAATTTATTTATTTTTTTAATCCAAAAAATATTTTATTTCTTATTTTTGAATCTTAAAGAACCTGGTTTTTTATTCTTTTGTTCAAACATGATTACTGTTTCTGTAGCATTGTCAATTGACAGTAACTACAAAATTATTTTTAATTTAATAATTTTTAAGAAAGTACTGTGAAGTTAAAACTGAAGACCATGAAGCACATAAAACTGTTAAATTTTGTGGATGTAAACATTTTCATTAACAGTATGTGGTTAGCATTTGTTTTCACTTGCAAATGCGACAATTATTATGATTATTTATATCAACTTGAATTATAATTATCCAACAGGAGCCCCTAGTCTTTATATAATATACAACGAGTTTAATATTTAAGATTTTATCATTTCAGTTGCTTTCTTGCTTCCTCCTTTGCTGAAATGTATCATAGATAAGTACCAAAGATGAACTTAAAAATAAGCCCTAATTATTAAAAGTTTGCGATTTCAAAATTTAAAAACACATTGAAGAAAACGAAAAATAATTTTGACTTGATCTAGGCCTTAAATTATACCAATTTCAAAACTTTTTTTTTAAAACGTTAGTGTTTACTGGTTGATAGTCAGATAGACTGATATACCATACAAATCAAAAAAATTTAAATTTAACTTCAACTTGAATTGTAATTAACCAACAGGAGCCCCTAGTAAATAATATATTAGTATAATGCCATTGCTAACGAGCTGTAGTAAAGTTTATGTGTAACAGTTTAAAAAAAGTATACATCGCTGTATTGTAGATCTTATTTATAATATAATCATAAAGGTTTCAAGCTTATTTAAGATATGAATGTTTAATAGAAGTAAAAACAATAATAAAAATAAATTTAGAGCTTCTTTGCTATTGCATAAGTTTTAGTTATTGAGAATCAAGTACCTCTAAATCTTCCGATTGTTAAATAAGACCTGCCTTCAACTACTATCCGTAAAGAGGGTATTGCACTGTTATACTACGAAACAAAAATGTACATCCTTTGGTCTAACAGCAATAATTTGTCCTAATCTCTTATTTATTTTTTTTTTATGATTTTGGTCGAAATATGGGAATGCAGCCAACGAAATATCTCTAAACAGACATTCAAAAATATTTCAAAATTATTTTGTATCATATCTGATAACAATTAATACAGCTCATTAATTAAATTTTGCAAGGACAAACATCATTTGAGACTTCGCAATTCAAACTGGTATAACTTAAGAATAAATTATAGAATGATAGTCAATATACCTTTCTGTAATAAGACACACTATGAGAAGTTTTACTTTACTATGGCATCAAAATACTTTAATAATCTTCCAATGAATATAAAAAAATCAAATTGTTTAAATAAATTTGTTAAGCTTTGTAAAACATGGTTTTTAAATATAAATTATTACGAGATTGAACTACTAAGGTAAATTATGTCAATTAGATTGTTTATTCTAGTTTCAAACTGCACTGAAACTATTAGAAGTCGCTTTTCATCTAAATTTTGTGAAATCTATTTTTATAAATGATTTATCAGTAATAATATATAGATGTTATTATATAGATGTATCTATATCTATATCTATATATCAGTAATGATATATAGATGTATATGATAAAATTATGTTCAAAGAAATTTTAAATTACTTATGGCTTTACTTATCCACTTATGTTGTAGCAATAAATAAATTTTATTATCAAAAAAAAAAATAACATACATAATTTCTATTGTATTTCATTAGATTAAAAATTATTATTAAATTAGTATTAATCTTTGTTGAAACCCACCCCACAATTAACTTCTTGAAAAAGTAAATTTAAGTAAAATTATGAATGACTTAAATGTATATACATCACTAGTGTGAATTCACTACTGTATAGTTTAAATTTTATTTGTATATATATATTTATTTCATTAAAGTACTAGGCTAAGAAATTTGAAATATATTGTGAATTTAGCGTGCAAGTTAGCTGTATTTTTTAATGAAATAAAGAACTATATATTTTCAAAAAAAAAAAAACTAAAATACTCTCAGTAAATTTTAATTCTTAACATTATATAATCGTTTCACTTTCACAATTTTTATATTTAGTAAATACAAATAAATAAAATGTAATTTTAAATTAATTAATTTAAAAATCAACATAATTAATTTTTTTTTTCTTACACAAAAAATGAAATAAAAATTAATTTAAATATGTTTATTTGAAAAATAAACAAAATATTGAAAAAAGTAAATAATTTTAATTGTTTTTTTGTTTTAAGTATCTATATTTTTAAATATATTTATTATATCTCAAGTTTTTTTTTTTATAACATTTTTAATTAAATTTTATTTTTTATTTTTCAGAACTTTTCCATCATTTTATTATTTACTAAAAACAAAAAAAAAAAACAAATTATCATCATTAACGGAAATCAGGAAACGGAAATAAACCACACCAAGTAAAATAATTGTAAAAGGATTCAAATTATTGTACTATATACTTTTCATATAATTATAGACTGAATCAAATTAAAAAGGAGTAAGAAGTAGACAGAGAGTGTTGATAAAAATAAAACGATAAAAATTTAAATAACAACTTGACAACAAATTGTCATTTTATTATAATTTTTTAGATCTACTTCGTATACTTACCCACCTGAAAGATTTAAAATAAAATTTTATCATTTATTTTTCTATATAAATATATACAATAATGGAAATTCACAAAGGACATTCTAGTGAAATGAAACAAAAAAATTTCCATTTAAAAAGAAAATTTGTTTTCTAAATGCGTATTAACATTATTAGCAAAGCAAAATTTTAATTAATTAATTTATTTAAATATATTATAAATATAAACATTGAAACAACAACAATAACAATTACCATTGAATATAATTTAAATGAAAAGTCAATTTACTGTAAACTACTTCAAAGCATTAGGGACGAAAAAAATTAAAACCAAAAAAAAAAAAACAACAATTTAACAAATCAGTTGCTGAAACAACTGGGAAATTCAAATTATAAAAATAGAAAAACATAAAAACACTTTAAACCTATTCAAAAAATAAATAAAAAAGTTTAAAATAAATATAAATAAATAAAAAAGTGCAAAATAAAACCAAAAACGGAAACCAAAGAGGATAGTAATGTTATGGTATTATCATAGGCAGCTATACCGTATGAAACTATTATGAAATAAATTGCATAACAAAAGCAAATAAGTATTATTTTCATTATCATCATTACTGTCCTGAAATTCCAACAGTGGGACATAGAGCGGAAAAATATATATACACTATTCTTCATTTAAAGATCAAATCCAATGACAATTTACAGGAAAAAACAAAAACAGTTATTTTTAAATTACAAAATAAGTGTAAATAAAATATAAATTTACCGTTAAATAAAATTAATTTTTTTTGCTATACACCAAATCATAAACACCGGAAACAAAGTGATATAAAATTCAATCGTGTTGTATTTGACATTAAAAGAAAAAAATATAACAAAAAAATAATCAATAGAAAAAGAGTGGAATAATAATGAATACAACAATACAACATTAATTTCTATAACAATAACTGTGTTTGCATAAGTCTATATAAATTAATAAACATTAAGGGGTTTTTAAAAAAATTAAATAAACATAAAATTCACGCTTTTAAAGTTTTCATCCTTTTAAAACAAACATTCTTTTTTCCACGCTTTTAAAGTTTTCATCCTTTTTTTTTTTTTTGCAATTTACGACAGTAATAATTTTAAACGGTTAATTATTAAATGACTATTATATTCAAATAGAATATAATAATTAAAACGATTATAAAGCATAAAATTATATTTCTTAAATTTTTTATCTTTAAACTGAAATAAATATTTTTGTTTTTTTTTATATTAAAGATTTTATATAATTCCAAAAGGATAATTTTGAATAATTTGAAAAGAAAATAGAAAATTATAATGATTATTAAGCAGAAAATTTCTATATTCCAAAAAAATAAAAATAAATAATAGTAATATTTTTAATTAATTAAAGAGAATTTCTGTAAATTCATTTTTATATGGAAAAATTAATTAGAAAATAAAATTTCATATTAAATATTTTTTTTAAATGTATGTATTGATGTGAAATGAAACAAATTAAATTTTATATACAATTGCAAAAAATCAATTAAATTGAAAATAAGGATTATAAATTCAGTAGAATTTTATTTTTTTTTTTAAATTATACAACACTGTTTTTAGTTAAAAATTATAAAATATACAAAAATAAAAGAATATTTTAATGAATAAAAAATTATAATTTGTTAAAAGAATTTTTAAACGAAATAATTAAATACAAGAATGAACGAAATGTTAAATAAAAGTTAAATTTCATTTCACTAATATTATTTAATTTGAAAATATCGATATTTTGGATATTTAAATTTTTGTTTACTATATTCAAATCTGATTATATAAACTAAGAAAATGGTCTGTCTGTTTATAAAATATGTTTTTTTTATACAAAAAAAAAATAATTTTTAATTAAAATTGAAAATATTTATTGAAAAACAAAAAAATTTAACGAAATTTTTAATAAAAAAAATCTAACTTAACGAAAATATATTTTAAATTTATTTTAAACAAATTTTAATTCAACTACTTTGTATAGAAACCTAACGAAAATATATTTTTAAATTTATAATATAAAAATCTAACTTAACGAAAGTATATTTTAAAATTTATTTAAAACAACATTTAACTACTCTATATAGAACTTAACAAAAATATATATTTTTTTTTAATTAATTTAAAACAATATTTAACTACTCTATATTGAAATTAACAAAAATTTATTTTTTAATTTATTTTAAACAATATTTAACTACTCTGTATAGAAAGTTAACGAAAATATATTTTTAAATTTATTTTAAGCTATTTAAAAAATTTTGTAAATATTTAAAAAAAAAAAAATTAAAATATCTATATTACTTCTATATATATATATATATAAAAACAATATACAAAAATAAAACAAAAAATTCTTAACGAAAATTTGTACATAATTCTGTAGATTTTTATAAAACTAAAATTAACATAACGAATTTTTTTGCCAATTATTTACAAAAGCTTTAAATATATATATATATATTTACATATATATATAAATTGTAAAACATATAGTTTTGAAAATAAGCCAATTGAAGTAAAAAAAAACAAAAAAAAAAAAACTTAACGAAATATATCTTTCAAAATAATGTTAACGAATTCGTAATAAACTATATTTATATATAAAAAAAAAAAATAATTAATATAAATACATAAAATAATATATTTTAATATAATAAATATAATGTTAATATTATATAATTATAATAATTTAAATATATATCAAAACTGATGATTGACTATAATACAGATAATTATATTAATAATAATAATAATAACAACAAAATTAATTTCGATACAAGCATATTAAATGATAATGATGATATTGATGATGATGATGATGATTTAATATATAATATAAATAATAAAGAATTTTCATCATCAAAATTAAATTCAAATTATTTAAATAAATTAAATAATACTATATTTAAAAATTTCAATTTAATTGATTATTTTAAAAATGATACATCAGAATCATCATTATCATCATCATCATCATCATCAGCAGAATCATTATCATCATTATATCCTATGTCAAATTCAAAATTATATAATAATGAATTTATTAATGATATTATTAATAATAATGAAAATATATTTAATAATAATAATGATTATGATAATAATAATAATATTATTAATAAAATTATTAGTAATGATAATACAGAAAATCGATTTAATATATTTTCAATTGCAGCAACAACAATCACAAATTCAATTCAATCAGCTATTTCATCATCATCATCATCATCAACAACACCATCAACATATGATTATAATCAATTAGATTTATTAAATGAATATCAAAATAATAATAATACATTAAATTTTAATATAAATTTAAATAATAATAATATAAATGATAATATTATAAATGATACAATAATATTAAATGATACAAGTAGATGCCCAAATTTTGCTGATCAAGAATTAACACGTTTTGAATTTTGGATATGTGGTGTTATATTAAATTTTGTTGGTTTATTAGGTATATTAGGTAATATATTATCAATGATAATATTATCAAGACCACAAATGCGTTCAAGTATAAATTATTTATTAATTGGTTTAGCTAGATGTGATACGGTATTAATAATAACATCAATATTATTATTTGGTATACCATCAATATATCCATATACTGGTTATTTATTTTATTATTATTATTATATATATCCAAATATATCAACATGTATGTTTCCATTAGCAATGGCAGCTCAAACATCAAGTGTTTATATGACATTTACAGTAACATTAGAACGTTATGTTGCTGTATGTCATCCATTAAAAGCTAGAGCATTATGTACATATGGTAGAGCAAAAATTTATTTTATTGTTTGTATATTATTTGCATTTTTATATAATATACCAAGATTTTGGGAAGTAATTGTTATAACAGATACATTAAATTATGATAATAATAATATACCAATGTTTAATAATATGAATAGTAATAATAATAATAATAATAGTAGAATACATCATGGTAGTGGTAGTAATAGTGGTATATCTAATATTAATAATTATAATAGTTATAACGGTGCTAGAAATCCATCTTCTACTAGTACAGGTAGTCATAGTTTTAGTAATAGTATTAATAATAATATTAATTATAATCATAATATTAATAGTGGTGGTGGTTATCGTGGTGGTGGTAATGTTGATTTAGGTCCTGGTGGTACTAATAGTAATAGTAATAGTATTAATTTTGATGAAAATAGTTTTGGTGAATTATTTTCAAATAATAATTATAATAATTATGATAATAATAATAATAATATTAATAATAATAACAATAATAATAATAATGATAATGATAATGATGATAATAATGTGATATTTTGTGTAATTGCATCATCATTACGTCGTAATGATCAATATATTAATATATATATACATTGGTGTTATTTAATATTTATATATTTTATACCATTTCTTAGTTTAGCAATATTAAATTGCTTAATATATCGGCAAGTTCAAAAAGCGAATCGTGAACGACAACGTTTAAGTCGTACTGAACGACGTGAAATTGGTTTAGCAACAATGTTATTATGTGTTGTTATTGTATTTTTTTTATTAAATTTTTTAGCATTATACACAAATATATTGGAAGCATTTTATGGTATAATTGATGATTATTTAATAAAAATATCAAATTTATTGGTAACAATAAATAGTAGTGCAAATTTTATAATATATGTGATATTTGGTGAAAAATTTAAACGTATATTTTTATTATTATTTTGTAAAGGGCGTATGAGTCGTGATACACCAGATTTAATACATTATGAAAGTTCAATATCAAATGGTGATGGTAATAATCGTTCATCTGGTCGTTTTTCACGTCATGGTACACAACGTAGTACAACAGCAATAAATTTAACTAGAAATATGAATAGTAATAATAATATTAATAATAATAGTAATAATAATTTAAATAATTTAAATAATAATAATAACAATAATAATAATAATAATAATAATAATGGTATACCAACAAGTGTTCGTATTACAACAACAAAACGTATTAAACGTAATCGTGCACCATCACCTGGTCCATGTGTTTATTATCCAGCTAGAGATGTACAAAGAACACAAACTGTTTTAACACCAAGTTCATCATTACATTTTGATTGTTATAATAAAAATGGTAGTATGATGACATCTGGATTTTAAACTTATACTTATTTTATTTTTTATTTAAATTAATTTGGAAATTTTGATATAAATTTTTATTAAAACTTGGGAGAAAAAATATATCGAGTATAACATTTTTTATTGCCAATAAGGAATGAGAAGGAGCATAAATCCTATTATATTATATTCATAAATAAAATACATTTTGAAAAATATTCTGTGAATAAAAAAAGCCTGTATAGTAAACTGCATTGATTAAACATTGGAGGGTCATGATAAGTACAGATAATTCACTTCAATTCATGTTTAATAAAATCAAAACAAACAAAACAATTATAAATTACTGATTTAATACTTTTTTTATTTTCTATTATAAAATTAAATTTAAATTTGACATTTAACAATATTTTTATAATAATGTTTTTCCGTGTAGAAAAATAAATTTCTCAAATAGAAATTTAGAAAATTATTTGCAATCATCTGTTTTTGCTCTTAATTAAAAATTCAATCTCTCTACTTTGTGACAACAAAAAATGTTATACTCGATAAGTTTAAATCCACCTTACTATTCTATTTTAATATCCATAACTAATTGAATTAAAATTTGATACTACATGCCTAATAACAAAGGAAGAAGAAGACCTTATAACTATTTAAATTTTTTAATATTTGAATTTCATAAAATTATTATCACACTTTTATCATTTATAATTACTTTCAGATGATCAATTTTCAATTCCATATTTTATACATAGCATATAGGTATATTATAGGTAATATGAAAATATTTTTAATAATAATTTTCTAATTTTGAATTCACTATTTTTCAAATAATTACGAGTTATGATGGATTTTATTAATAAATTTTCTTTTTTGTTTTTGTCCTATAAAAAAATTATGATTATTTCAAAACTATTTCTAATAATTTCACTCTCAAAAATTATTTGAACAAAAATGCAAAATTTTACAAAGGTATTTTAACAATTTTTTCACAAATATTTGAATTTTTAATTAAATAATTGAATTAATTTTCAAATAAATTAAAACAATTAAAATTTTGAAAGTATCTGCTTATAAGAAATATAATATGAGTTGAAAATTAGGTAATAAAATAAAATTTTATTTCTACACCTACTCAATTAATTAAAAACAAAAATTAAATAGTCAAATTATACATAATATATACATAATATATATATATATTGAAATTATAAAAAGAATTTTATTATTTGAAAATTTTCAACTTCTTTAATATTTCCCAAAAATATCATAAAAAACCAAATATTTATATTAGGTCTCTTTGTTATTATTTTGCACAACAAACGTCTCCGTGGTAGGTACAATTAAATTTGTTTATATATACCTACATAATTTAATGAATTTTCATCCAAAAAATACAGAAAAAAAAAATATTTACTTTAACTTTAAAAAAATGCAAATTATCAAGAAAAAAAAATCAAGACTAAGTTATGGAAATTGTAAAAACAAAATGGACTTGCAATAATAGGATAGAGTTTTGAAAGTTCAATATTTCGCTGCCCGATGCAAATTCACTACTGAATGTTAGTGATGCTCATATATATTAGATATGATTTAAAATTATTTTACATTCATTTCGCTCTATTAATACCAGTAGTAAATCACCGATACTTGGTATAGCTGTCCAGTTCTATATGTTACGGTAAATAAAACGAAAAGTTCTATACATGAATTCAATTTCATTAATTTACAAAAAATTTAATTTTTTTAGCTTATTTTCAATTCAAAATCTGTAAATAGCAAAATAGATGTAATACAAGCAAGCTAGATGCAAGCTAGTAATATAACCTTTCTTTCGGTTAAGTCGTCTGCGCTGCAACTGTAATCACGATTTTGGTTATGCAATTGACGACAATAACGTTATGCTTTCACTTATGTAAAATGGCGGTCAAATTTGAGCATACAACGCAGGAAATAACGTTATTGTCCTGTGTTAGTGTATTGTGAGAAATGGCAAGAACTACAATCTATATTTTTTTTGAAATTGTTATAAATAATATATCTTTATAAAAATTTAAATAAAAATCAAAAATACATCTTAATTAACAAATCAAAAATTTATGTTTGGTAATATCAAAGACACGGCAACGTCAGAAGTATGCAAATGCTTATTTGACAGTGTTGATTGGTTGAATCAAAAGTTAATTGATTGATCGTCAATTCAGTATTACCAAAAGCAGTGCAATGTAGATGATTAAACTACTAATTTCGTCTAAAATGAACAACAAAAAATTGATCATTGAAAATTTAAATACAAAGCATTAGAATATATACATTAAGACTTGAAAATAACGTCTAACTGTTATGACTTTATCAAAACGTCTAACTTTTATGACCTCACCCTATTCAAAAATAGTGTAGGAAAAAAAGTAACTAAAACTAAAAAGAAAAATAAATGTAGATCGGTTCAGCAAAATCAAAATTTTTCAAACAATGTATTGGTCTATATAAGATGGATATAAGAAACCGTGATCCCAGTTAATTTATATTCTACCCATTAAGATCTTACGATCTGTTGTACACCTTCGTGGTTGGCTTATAGGGTGGATATAAAAAACTGTGATCCCAGTTGGTTTATATTTCAACGCTTTTAGGCTTTATAGGTGTACATCAGGGTGTACAAGATGGTTCGTCTATAGAGTGTGTATAAGAAACCTTGAGTAATCCCAGTTGGTTTATATCAAACACTTTTACGGATTTACGGCCTACGGTTGTACACTTTCGTGGTTACTCATAAGAGTGGATATAAAAAATTGTGATCACATTTGAATTATATCAAGGAATATATAAATAGTAGGAAGTGTGATCTCATATAAATTTTTGTTCTGTGGGTTGCCATATTAGACCTACACATAAAGGAAGAGAAAAAATAGTGAAGAGAACAGCGAAAACAAAATTCGCATTTTAATATATTTCTATCTTTCTATTTTTCTATATTATATTATTTATTTGCTGAAAATTTCAAAATATACCTACTTTACAAGTGTGCTTAAATTTTGTTTATAGTTTTTATTTTGAACCTTTGATTTGAAAAAATATTGAAATATACCTACATTGATGATTAATCGTTTGTTATCCAGTTGGTGACTGTATTTTCTTTTGTTTCTGTTTTTTTTACAAAATTATACTTTTTTACGCTCTTCAATTTTTATTTTCGTTTCATTTTCTTACCCGTACGGATCTAACTTGAAAAAATATCCAGATGAGACATCTTATTATTATATATCCTTTGTTCTTTATATCTTACGCAGTTATAAATTTCAGTATATATTTGCTTGCACTGTATGATATGCTTATATCTTCTACTGTATCAAAGAATATATAAATAATAAGAAGTCTCATCTCATACACATTTTTATTCTGTGGGTAACAAAAATGTATTAACTGAACGCAATTGAACAAACAAACAACTTTAATTTATCATCGAGCCAGTTTTACAAGTCAGGTGGATCGCATCAACTTAACTAACTTGATTTAATAACTACCATAATAGTCTAGACTTGTCTCATAGAATTTGAAGATGAAGTGAAGTGAAATAAATCAAATTCGATTTTAGTAAATATTAGCGATGGACGATGACTATTACATCGAAGAAGCTGTGCCATCTAGTACATCTATACAAATTAGATGGTACAGAAAGAGTATACAGTGCGAAATCTATTAAAGTTAGTAAAGTATTAAAAACTTACCTTAGAATATAATCAAACAGAAATTGCATGGGCTATCAACAAAATTAATTAAATTTTGTATATTGTTTTTATATTTAAACACACTACAAACAAAATGTCATCATGCTAAATTTCTTTTAATACACAAGTAATATTCAAATTTTAATTGTTAATTTTGAAAATTCTCTTTTCGTCAGGACATCATTGTTTCTATATAGACATAATACAAACAAACAAAAAATAATAAAAAATGTTTTACATTTCCCTTAAAAGGAAAAATTATGATTTATGCATAATTAAATATTTAAAAAAAAAACAAATATAAAACTTTTACAAGTTGTTTTGTTTTGCTATTTTGTTATTGTTTAATTTTTACAATATCAAAAACTTGATCCATCCATCTTTAATTTAAAATTCAACAAAAAACAATAAAAATAAAAAAAAAAAACACAAATTGTATCATATTCAAAAATTTTCTCCAGAGAATGTTTATTAAAATTATATGGAATTCATATTTTGCAGAATTTTATGAAATAAAAATAAAAAGAAATAAGAATGAAATGAAAAAAAAAACATAAAAAACATGACTTAATAGGCTGGGAAATATGCAAAACTAAATTATCATGTAAATTATAATATGAATTATGAAAATGTAAAAATAAAGAAAATAAATAAAACTTATAATAACAATGTACATAGTTATATTTCAGAATTGATGTAACGTTTCGAATGTAGGCGCATCAAAGAATGAGCTTAAACGACATTGAAAGGCCGGCTACTGGATTATTAGGGTACTCTTGAAATAATACTATCTGTATATGCCACGCTCCGAGCCAAAATGGAACATGTAAAAAAATTGCTTTAGAGATAAAATTGCATTAGAAAAAAGGTTAATCACTTCAAGCAGTTTAGTCCTTTTAGACAAATAAATGTAATAATGTTCAAATTCGTTCAATGTTGTTTGTTTTCTTTGCATGATGACAGAAATTTTTATAAAAGTATACATGAATATTTTGAAAAAAAAGAAAAAAAATGTATGCAAGTATAATAATGTATGTTATAATTTGAATTTTTTTGCAATATTATTCTTAATTAGTTGATCAGTTGATATATTATATGTATGTTCAGTTCAATAAGTTGTTGTTAACAATTTCTTTGTAATGCAGTTTTACAAGTAAGCACTTTTACAAGCAAAATTATGATTATAGCATCATTTATAAAAATAGATCAAATCTAGTCTCAAAATTACATTAAAACCTTTTAATTAAATCAAATTAGTTTAATTTTGACTCTCGAAGCATACCCTAGCATATAATACATTATTTTGATTTATAAAAAATCTTAAAAAAATAGTGGATGCATTGACTGTTGCACTATATGCTCAACAGAGCTAAAAAATCGTTTCAGATTTATCAGTACAGATAATTTTTGGATCTGTGGGCATTTCCATCATCGAATAGTGTTAATATTATGTATAATCCAATAGGTTATAATCAAATATAGAGTAAAATTTGATATGATTTTACTATAGAGACAGTCAGCTTCATACAAACTAAACTAATTTCAGTTAGATCGTGAACTAAATATTTTTTCTATATTCATCAAATAAATATACATCACATAAATACGCATTTTTATAATATTGGTTATTGTAGTTTAATAGATGAAATTTTTTGTAAATAAACTATACAAAAAAATGTAGCATGGACTTAATTAAACTTGTGATGAAATTTGATTCCAGAAGATTGTTTCACTTAGTTCGTAAATGGCTCATTCGTAGTTTTATATAGAAAAATGGTAAACAATTTTTTTAATAAATGCTTATATCTTCTAAATTATTCGATATAGACATAAAGTATGTATGAGTTATTGAAATAGAAGATACATAAATATTTATGGTAAAATCTTGAGGTATTTGGCTTTTAAAGAAACAAAATAAAGATTGTTTTTTTTTTCAAATATTTTCTACTTTGAACAACAATATCTCCATAACGGCAGCACCAATCATCATCAAATAAATGTTAAGATATGCTGCAGACCGTCAGTTCACTAGATAAAAAGTATATGTAACTGAATACAGATGTAACGGTTTATATATACAAAAACATCATAACAATAAGAATACTTTTGAATACTACCGTCAGAAATTGGAAAAGGTGCATGCAACATTATTTTTTTTTTGTCCCAACACACAACCAAAAACTATCGAACTTCAAAATCAGTAACTAAACTAGTAAATATCAGTATTCAGTATCATATCAACTCTGAATTGAAAATACTAAATTAATTTGATAGTTAAAATCATTCGTTTGTGTTTATTACTATAGCATAGGTCCTCCAATCCAACCAAAAATTATAATAAATGGGTGAAGACAAGTAGTTATTATATTTTCAAATATATTCCAAACTGATAAATGTATATTTTTGACAGCGAATATTTTGAACTACATGTTTTTGAACCTTTTTAACAAGTCTATTAATTTCAATTGACTTTTGTGATACCAAAATAAATGTTGAAAGACTTTTTATAATTATTTGAAAACTTTGATTAAGAACTTTAGGGTTGCAAATGTTATTCGCACTTCTTAGCGGAAGTCTATTAATATCGATTCTATATTGAACATCAATAGACCTCTGCGATTGACTCTAAGAATTGAAAATATAACAAATAAAAATTTATTTTATTTATTTATTTATTTACTTATTTAAAAATTCTCCAATGAGCAATTGCAATTACAAAAATTGAATAACATTTGCAACCCTAAACAACAAAAGGGTTCATCAAAGTTTTCAAATAATTATAAAAATTCGCGGTTCATTTATATAATAGATCTAACCAAAAATTATAAAAAAAATCGGACCTTAATTAATGAATCCATCGTCGTCAAAATTTTTGTTTTTATTCTTCCTTTTGTCAAAATAATTATTATTAAAAATTAGATAATTTAAAAAAAAAAAAAAAAAAAAACTGAACATCTTAGAGTTTTTCGACACATCTTTCTTATGGGACTATTTTAATTTAATATTTTTTTCTTTTGATTTTTTTGTTTTTTTTTTGTTTTTTTTTTTTGTTTTTTTTTACTGTTATTCATTTGTTTATACATAAAAATAAAAATGGGTAAAATATCATGAGAATTGTATTGACACAAACCACTGTGCTGTTAACAGCTACGGCACCAGTATAGAAGAAAAAAAAATTCTTAATTATAGAATACAATATAATAATATAAAACGTGTTAGTATTCATTTTATATACATACATACATATTATAATATAAAAAATGGATTTTTTGTTGTTTCTATTGTCGTTACACCACTGTTCTAAATAATAAACATCCTAACTTTATTTTCATCTTCATTTTTTTTCATTCAAGATCAAAAGTCCTTTTTTTGTTTTTCATTTTACTTTATCCTTAATGTTTAAGCGGTCAACAAAAAAAAAATAAAAATAGAAAAACAAATAAAAAAGCTTTTCATTTCGAATCAAAAGTCAACGAATATAAATAAGAGAAAAGGAAAAAAATAAATAAAAGCTATAAAGAAAAAAAAAAATAAAAAACAACAAAAACAAAATTTTTAAAAAGAAATTCTAATTTACAAATTCACGCAATAGAATTATTATTATTTTTCTTCTCTTAAATAATATTGTCCTATTATTGTGTATAGCCTAAAATATTTTTTATTTTATAGCTTATGGAAATTTTTTAGTTAGAAAAAATAAATAAATGTTCACACCCTTGAAAATAACAAACGTTTCTTGAAATTATATACAATTATTGTGTTTTTTTGTTATTTTGTTTTTGTTTTTTTTTTTTTGTACATACTAATTTAATAAAAGGTTCACGACGTTCAATAATATAGTAAAATAAAAAATATTTCTAAGAAAATATTTTAACAACAATTATTATTTAAATTTTTTTTGTTTTAACATTTAATATAAACAAACAAACAAACAAATTAAAATAATAAAATTAAATTAAATTAAAAATTCTGATTAAGGTAGGAAATAAATATTTTTTTCTAATTTTTAAAAAGATTTTATTTCTTTTGTCAATATACATAGTTACAATTTTTATATTTAATTTGATTGTTTTTATTTGAATTTAATAATAGGCACAGAGGTGGAGCACTTTAATATGTTGAACACAGGCTATATACAGAAGACAAAATAAAATGAAAATCCTGGGACAATGGCTTTTTGACTGAAAATAAAACAAATAGCTCCGAAAGTAAGAAAAATCAAATCTAGAGTATTTAATAATATCTATAAATCGGATTGAATATAAGTTAGCTAGACTGAAGATGCCATTTTGACAGAGCAAAATAAAAATAATAGCTCCAAAATGACCCTGTACACCTTCAACGAAATATCCATATATCGAGTAGGAAAAATTTAATATAGAGTATCTAATAATATCTAAATATCGGATTGGATATAAGTTAGCTAGACTGAAGATGCCATTTTGACAGAGCAAAATAAAAATAATAGCTCCAAAATGGCCCTGTACACCTTCAACAAAATATCCATATATCGAGTAAGAAAAATTTAATCTAGATTATCTAATAAAATCTAAATATCGGATTGGATATAAGTTAGCTAGACTGAAGATGCCATTTTGACTGAGCAAAATAAAAGCTCCAAAATGGCCCTGTACACCTCCAACAAAAAATCCATATATCTTGTATGAAAAATTCCATATAGAGTGTCTAATAATAGCTAAATATCAGATTGGATATAAGTTAGCTAGACTGAAGATGCCATTTTGACTGAGCATAATGAAAATAATAGCTCTAAAAAGCTCATGTACACCTCAACAAAATATCCGTACATCCAGTGAGAAAAATTAAATGTATGACCAAATGTATTTAAATATTGGGTCGTATGTTGATTGTGACTGTTCTACATTATACATTATTACAGCATACACAGTGGTGATTAAAATGGCTGGCAATAAAGTTTTGTTCTGTTCAGCTATTTCTATAATAAATATTTCTATAATTCCATAAACACTCTCACTGTTTATCTTACAATATTAAAAAATTTAAAATATCTTTATTTTCCCATTTATTTGTCATTTTATTTATATTTATTCATATTAATAATTTTTTAAAATTCAGTTATTAACTGTGGGAATACACTGGTTGGCGCAGTAGCTATAACCTACCTTTCAACCAATCCCAGATCCCAAATTCGATTCCCAATGAAAGCAAAATGCTTTGTAAGTTTTTCGACCTAGTCCAGTACTATGTATGGGATAAAATAAATTATAATAAAAAATAATAGGCCTACATCTCGAACCGGAAAATTGTCTCAAAGTTTGGCTGCATATTAATATAACTGATATATAAATAAAAAAATAAATAATTATTGTGGGAAATATTTAAAAAATTTTATTATATTTTTATTATATTATAAACAATAAATATATGATGTTCACAATATCACGATTTTACTTTATATAAAATTAAAATAAATTCCAAAACAATAAAAAGAAAATAATTTTTAAATCCGTTCGACGTTACTATGCTTTTTTATTTTTCGCCATTAAAATCATCATATGCTGATAGAAAAATTATAAGCAAATTAACTGTAGAAGTATTAACTGCTGATAATTATTGGCAGCTGATGACATATTTGTATTATACTGATAAATATTGCTGCTAATCAGCATAATGTAAACCTGGCATTAACTGGACTGATATAAATAAAAAAAATCTCTCTTATTAAATCTTCAACAAAATCTTATTTAATGTATAACATGCATGCATGTCCAGCAGAAACAAATAAATGCAAAATGAAAATATCTAAATATTTGATCGACTGGAGATATATTCGTTTAACTTGAAGAATAACTGACCTTAAAACATTGAATACTACACTAAAAATACTAACATATTTCACATTTTGTACTCAATGAATAATCATTCTGATAGATTAATATCAAATCTGTATCAAATCTATCTGTATTATTTGAATAATAATAATAATTCAAATAATACAGATATAGATTTGATACAATATCAAACAATAAAATTTATCAAATATACAGTCTTGGGCCTATTCCATCAAAATGTGACATATCAGTTACAAAATAAGATCAGCTTATATGAGATGTTTAAACTAAATAATAAATGTCCCAAGTACAATGTCCAACTAACTGTAATGTAATATTCAAAATTCATTTCAATAATTGTAAATTTATTTTCCAATTACAAACAATTATTTAAGTACACTAAAACGGGTTAAAGCAGTGAATTCTGTAAAGAGAAGTAATTCAAATTTTTATTTTATTAAATACAAATTATTTAATTTATTAATTAAAAGTCGAATTTCCTTTGCCTAATATTTTATTTTTATTTTGCAAATATCGATATTTCGTAAGCAACTGACTTCCTTCATCAGTGCTTGCAACTATACTTAACTGTTAGGATCTGCCAAAGGTAAAAAAAACATAGAAGAAGTAAGTGGCATATACAAAAAATCAAGCAGAAAAACTTACAGTTTACAATCAAAGAGCTTAATTACGATTAAATTCCAGGAACGCATAAAATGATGTTTACAACAATTATTGTATATAGTTTGAACCCATAATACGTTAATTTTGTATAAAATCATAAATATTTAATTACATTTTTTTAAATATTTGTCAAATTTTTAAAGCTTTATTCTAAATGTCTAAATAATTACTAAACAAAAATCAATTATTGTCTATTCTATTGATATGTACATCAACGCACCAACTCCTTCAATTTTCCTATTGATATGAACATCAACATCGATCAAACTTGAGGCATACTCCAAATTAGATCTTAGAATACAAGGATTTGGAATAGATATGTAGATATTTTTTTGAAACCATATGGATCGTTGCATACCTTTGATCAACACTTTATAAAATCTAGCATAGAATTGGATATATTGGATATAATATCAATAAATGTTAAGTTAAGATTCAACATCATCAAATTAAACCCCTAAAAATTTAATTGGCTCACTTTGGCTTAAAGGCTAATACCATATTGAAATAATAATTACAACAAACCGGATTAAGTCGGCGTGTGTAACATATATACATAAAAGTAAATAAGTGAAATGAAATAAATGTTCACAGTAGCATATGTATAGAAACAACTTACAGTACAGTGCTGCAACTTTTACAGTGCTGCAAATTTTACTACAATGTTTACCCAGTATTTATTCATCAAATTACTGCCTTTATCAACATAATTAAATGTGTAAATCTACTGTTATTGTCATTGTAAGCCTTATTAAATAGAATAGCTCTACTTTATTTAAGGTATTGCCAGATTATATTAATTAGTTTTTCTCATTTATTTTATTACAGTGGCAAAGGATACTAGAAGAAATTTTGTTTAAAAATTTTTATATCATAAACGCAAATTTCAATTGATTAATTTACTTCTACGACGTGAGATCGGTAAAACGCAATACTGTTTAAACAAACTCAGTAATAAACACAACATTTGGTTATATATTTCATTGAAAAAAAATTATTTAAATTAATCTAAAATGTACACAATTAAAGTCGCAATCCAAAATATCGCAAAAAATCAGAATTTTAATAATTATTATTGTTATTAAAAAATGACAAAATCTGAATTTTAATGAATATTATCTATCCCTTATCAAAATTTGAATTGATTGACCTTTTATTATATAAAAAAAAATCTTATATTAAAAAATTGACATTATATAAAAAAAAAAAAACATGAATTTATTAAAAAATTAAATTCTTATCAAGTATTTTGTATTACAATTTCAATAAGTAGAGTTTTTCTATAAAAACAAAATCAAATAAAAAAAAACAAAAACAAAAACATTTCGGAAAATTTATTTTAAATAGTTAAGAATTTTCTTTATGTTTTTCTTTTTTTCATTAAATAAACAATAATATTGTTGATTTATTACCACAAACATTTTTTTCTTTAATTCAATTTAATAAATTTAAATTGATTTAAAATTTTTTTTGAAAAATCAATTTATTATGAAGATCATATGCCAATGAATAGGTATGTGAGTATATTATTATTCAAAAAATTTATACATTTTTGTCATAACATAATGTTTTTGGAAAATTCTATAGGATATAAATTTAATAAATCATTGATTTGAATTTTTTTGAACATTACAAAAGAACATATGCCTACTTCACTATATTTTTTCTATTATTGAACTCTGTCATAGCTTTGTGATTGCCCCATATTTACTTAACCTATATTCAATTTCAATCAATTAATAATTAAAATAAAATTTTACATGATCGAGTACATCAGCTGACTTAACAAGAATAATTAAAGATATTACAATCAAACCCATAAGTGGTTGATATATGATTATATAACCCATATGTTGATTATATAACCTATATATTATGATTATATGAGGGATGTTTTTTTAGAGGCGTAGAACTTTAATTTGAATAGAGAGAAAAATATTTTGAATATCCATTAAATTGGCTTTATTTAACAAATATTGCGGCATGTGGTCACCAACGTGTACTTGGGGTTCAATTTTGTTATACTGTTTCCGCAGTAAATCAGACTATATTTAAGCAATATTTTTGGCTTATAGGACTAGATATGCGGTTTTATATATCCCCCAGTTAACAGGTCCATTTCGTGAAATTAAACGTTCGTCAAATCGTTTTTTCAATAAATAAATTATGTTGTGCGCTGTGTGTCATATGGTACCGTCCTGCTGAAACCACCACATTTCTGATTTATGGAAAATTTATCATAAAGTGAATGACGACGAATTAAAACATTTACATCATCATCAACACTACGCAAAATAAATTTGTATAATTTCTAAACATCGGTCCGACGTGACTCTATTCATAATGAATTGACAAATCAAACTTATAAAAAAAAAAATTGAAAATCATTGTTGAAAATAGTCAAATATTTTCCTTTTAATTTTACTAAAAATGCTTGTCATACATTATACTACAGAATTATTCAGTGTTTTGTGCTAGACTTAATTCTACTCAACACTAAAAAATAAGTTTTTCCAAAAACTAAATTAAAATTAGTTATCCCAGAAACAATGTTCAGCCCATGCTAAATTTCTTCACTTCTAAAAAGAAAAACAGCCTTTAAAAACACTGTTTTACTATATTTTTCTATTTATCTACGTCATAGTTTCAATATAGAGCAGCACATTGATGGTATATTCGATTTTAGTCATCCAGAAACAACACAAATTTGACATGTTACACGAAGAGTTCTTGAAAATAAATTTATTTCGAAAGTAAGCCGCCTATTTTCACTTGCTATACTGAATTGTGAAGAAATATAATACGAAATATAAAAAGAGCTACAGTAAGGCACAATAGACAAATTTTTGAGGCATTTTTATATACATACGTGATAAACCAGAAACAGGAATCTATTAATACACTAAAAATGTCTGTAAAACTTTCCATCTCGGTGAATTGAAGCAAAAAGCAGTGACAGGAACCAAAAAATTAAAATGTAAAACTTTTTCAAAATATTACCGTAACAAGGTTAGTTTGTTTAAATTTATTACTATTTAATAAAAAAATAATATATATATATAATATATAATATAATATTTAATAAAAAAATTTGAAAAGTACTAATTTTTGTTACCATTTTTCAAATAATCATTTATTGAAAAAAATATCCAAGTTCTAAACCCATATAAATAAACTATATATTTGATAGAAGAAACAAATAGCAAAACATTATACAATCAATAAAATATGAAGCTTTTTCAAATTAAAAGTTTTTTTTAAAGTCAAACAGTGAAAACTACCGAAAAATATACCTATTAAAATATTTCAAATTTTCCTGGTTTGTGTCTTTGATTTAGTCACCTCGAAATTTTTTTAATTGATTAATGCACATCATAAAGTTCTAAAGCAAATATTGACAAGCAGAATTTTTTTTTATATTTCTGCCATGGTGGTAAATCTTTCTTTTCCATCTTTAAAAATCCATATGTTTGCTAAAAATCTGTCTTATAGGCAAAAACACCAGAAGTAAGATATTATAGAGAACATATCAAGGGTAAATATGGATTATTTCTTTACTTAGTGCTGATATTACAAAATTACCATCTTCTTCGTTTCAACATAGTGTCACCGATACATGTTAAACCAAAGTAAACAATAATTGAGCATTGGTGTCTTCACGGAGATAGCAACAAGGAGATTAGAAGAAGAAAAACTTACCCCACGTAACAAAAATGATATGCTTAAATTGGAAAAGTGCTAGGGTAAAATGGAAAACATTGTTTAGAGTTGAATAACTAAATGAAGAGGAAAGTAATAATTTGTGGCATGCTGGACCGACATTAAAATAAATATTACACAAATGTTACACCGGCAATTGCTAGTATTTACTAATTATGGTATAGTAAAAGTTGAGCAAAATTCATTTTAAATTTTTAAAATTCAAATGCCAACTAACAGTTTTTAGACGAGTGATTTCATTCTTTGAACTCATTAGTAGGTTTTGTTAAACTCAAATGTCAATATCAAATTTAATTTTAACATTTCCAACAATAACACATCGACAAGTTGAACTTTTTTACTAGTATAAATATGCCAAAATCATTATTTCTTTTAATTTTCCGCTTATGCCTCTACAAAGGATACAATAATTGAAATAAAAGAAAATTCATTTTAATATTATAAAATATTTAATTTATTTTATTTTTTAAAATAAAATAAAAAAAACTGCAAACTATAAACTAAAAAAAAATTGATATATTCATAATGACAAACTAAAAACTCCCCTCTAGAATATTGTAATAAAAACTGCTGATGGCATTATCATTTGTAGAAACAAAAATAAAAATAATATGTAATAACAATAGGAAATAACTGAGATTATCTATTAAAGTAAAATTACAAAATATATATAAAAAAAATATTACAGAAAATGAAGTTTTTTTTGTATTAATTTCTTAAGAACCTGCAGTGAATCTCTTGTAAATGTTGACATTTAAAATTGAAATTGAAAAAATAGAATTAAACATTTTTTTTTATTATAATTTCAATTTAAAAGCATCTTTTTATCAAAATACTCAGTTTGATATTTTGTTTTTAAAATGAATTCAGTAAAATAATTTTTGAATGGGTATAAAAGTAACGGTGGGTTTAATATTATCATTCTAAAGATCAAAAGTATATAATAAACTGATTTTACAAAATAATTTGACTGCTGTGCACTTCAGAATGTCAAATTACGTCAAAATTTAATCTTATGTTTAATTAAGATAATTCCGTTAGCTAAAAAAATATAATCCAGAAATCCTTAGTTCGCGAAAAAAAAATTTGAAAATCCAGAAAGTCCACGATCCGGAAAATTTATTAATTTATTAAAATTTTGAACCAAAAAAATAAACCATAATCTAAATCAAATTATTATACAAATCATACCCATCAAAACACTGAAATAGGTTATGACACGTTATTTCATTGTTCATTTAAGCATCTGTTCAAGATTGGTAGATCGAACACCGTCAGCTGCAGATTTTGCTTAGAAGAAAAATATACCTATTAAAATATTTTAAATTTTTCCTGGTTTGTGTCTTTGATTTATTCACCTCGAAATTTTTTTAATTGATTAATGCAGGCACATCTTGAAGGCAAATCCTGCTCTCAAAAATATATTTTTGTTTGCAACGCCATAACTTAAATAGTTGCAGATTCTGCTTAAAAGAAAAAATATACCTATTAAAATATTTTTAATTTTCCTGGTTTGTGTCTTTGATTTATTCACCTCGAAATTTTTTTAATTGATTAATGCAGGAACATCTTGAAGATAAGTCCTCCTCTCAAAAATATATTTTTGTTTGCAACGCCATAACATAGCCAGTTGCAGATTCTGCTTAGATGAAAAATATACCTATTAAAATATTTTAAATTTTCCTGGTTTGTGTCTTTGATTTATTCACCTCGATTTTTTTTTAATTGATTAATGCAGTCACATCTTGAAGGCACATCCACCTCTCAAAAATATATTTGTTCGCAACGTCATAACTAACAAAGGACAGAAATATTTTCCGGACTACAAATCGCCTAGTTCTGAGATTGGTATAAAAGCAACCATACCATTCATTAATGATATAGACCTGCAATTTTAAGATTCGGTTATGAAGAAACAGTTAAGTAGTAAAATATATCTTAAGAGGTCGCCATTATATCAAAATCCGTATAAAAAAAACATATATCCTTGCATTTATGAGCAAAAACTGGTGTTTACAAAACGCTTACGTAAAGTAACAGCAAAAATTAATTTACTTTGAAAAGCTACAAAAAAACCGAATATCTAATATTTTGTATATTCTTTACGACAATTTCGGAAATATTTCCTATTTTCAATATTTTTAAAAATAAAATAATTTTTTTGATATTTTGACTGAATTTAGCAAAAATGTACCTTCATTCGTTTTTTTTTTGATAATTTTTGATAATGAAACTAACAATCAATTGCATAGACTTCTTTGGAGTTCTTTGTTCTCGAATTTAGCATGTAAAAGTTCAAATTACATTTTTAGTCACATACTTAACTAACGGTAAAAGTTTTTCCAAATATCTACACTTGATCTGGAATACAAAGTGCTGCTATACAAAGTAATTCTGAAATCAATCTGGTCCTACAGGTGTCAGTTATGGAGAACTGCTTCTAATAGTAACGTCAAAACAGTTCAAAGGATAGAATAAAAAACTTTACGTATCATAACCCATGCCCTTTAGAACCTAAAAGGTAGATTAGTATCTATATAAATATTTGAATATACCTATTGTTATAAAAGAACTTAAAAAATGTTTCAACAAATATACAACAGGATTGGGCCAAAAATTTAATCCTTTGGCGAGACATTTACAAAATATTCCTATAACTAGCAGGGTAAAAAATAGACGCTAGCACTTATTTACGGCAGATCATTGGAATGAACGAACAAATATGAAATGTCAAATAAACCATAAAGCTCACAATAAATCAAAAAGATCACAATTGTTATATGCTATATTGTCAATTATTGTATAATATGATATATTAAATCATTTTCCGGGGACTTATAGCCAACCCGATAAAATAAAAATAAACTATTTTTAAATTGTATTTCACAGAATCTAGATAATATAGTCTATATACAAGAACAGGCAATGTTTTCTTTTATTCTTGGTCTATACAGTAATACAAAAATCGAATTTTATTTGACTAATATTTTCATTATATATTTACAAATATTTATTGATATTTTAAAATTTAATTACATTATTTGTCCGTTACAATTTGTAGGGGGAAGTGACTATAACAGAAGGTTTTTGAAAACAAACTTATGGAATAGTAAAGTTGAATTTAATCCATAATGTTTTTTTTTTGTATATAATTACTTCTACGTTTATTTACGAACTATAATAATAATTTTTGATATTCGGTAAATTTTTGTGAAGATGTAAACAATAATTATGAATAGTGTAATGGCTTGTAAGGGTACATTTAAACAAATATACTCCATCGATTTACATTGTAAATGACAAACGTCTTAATCTGTGTAGTAACCCTATACTAATTTTCGTATTAATTATTCAACAAAACAGAGCTGTTTTCTTAACTTTTAACCCATTATTTCAATTTTATTCAATTTTCATATCGTATATTATAAAACAAATCAGAATTTGCAAAATATTTTTATATCAAATTATTCTTATATTTAATTATTCTTATATCAACTATTGCAATATATTAAATCAAATTGCTTTTGATTACCACAAAATAAATTCTCAAAACTAGAAAGATAGAGGGAGAGAGATAGAAATAATATAAGACTGAAAATGCTTTCAATAAAAAATATAAATAAAATTGCACTACACTGAAATACATTTGTTTTACATTGCATTGCAATATTTCTACACAATTCTTTATTAAATTGCAATTTTAATTCTAATTTCAATCAAATAAAAAACCTTTGAACACATATATGTATATGACAATGTATATATTGTCAAATATATACATGTAAATACAATATGAAAGTATAAAGAAACATTAATAATTTTACTGTATCTGTAATTAAAATCAAAACTAAATTTATTCTATAGTTAATAATTTCTATTTTCCCTTTTAAGGATATTTTCCATTTAATATCCTTTCAATATTTCATTGATCGAAAATAAATTTTTTATTATTAGTTTTTGTGGTAATTTACTTTGTATTGAAATTTATATCTTTCATTACTTCATATTATTTCGATGTAGATCTTTCAAAATTCAAAGAAATTTATTTTAAAGATTTTTAATTAAATTGGAATAAATTTTTTAATACAATTAATTACAATATAGCATTTTGAGCAACTGTTATTACACAATTCTTTAAAAATTATTATTAAAAAAAAATAATTTTTTTAATTGATCTGTCATTTGTAATAAAATTAATATATTTTAAAATTATATGAATTAATTTCAATTATTTCTGATTTATAAAAAATGTTAACTAAAATTGTGACTAAAAAAAATTTGCAATATAATATACATATAATATCAGATATTATCTTTTTAATATTATTTTCGAATTTATTCGAATATTATTTTACTGTTTTATTTTTGTTTTCCAGAAACTTCAAAATTTTTATAATTAAGTATATTAAATCGACAAGACAGAGTAGATATTATTCTGAATTTTCATCATAAATGCATTCACAGTATTGATTTAAAAACATTGTACTAAATTTATAAATAAATCAAATCAAACCAGTATTTAAATAATTATATTTATATTTTTAATTACACAAATCATAATTAATTTTTTAAAGAATAGATATTTCAGAAAATATTTTCAATATAAATCAAATACTATCGATCCACCGCATTATAACTACAAAATTTTAACTCTGTTTCACATCATCCATAAAAAATTCACTTAACAATTTCATACTTTTCTAAGCCGCCAAAAACATGACCTAACTGATATAACATGATCAAAATCAAAAATTTATAAACATTTTTAACTAATCAGCCTGAAAAAGTTGTAAAATTCTTTGATTCCGAAATTGTTGCGAAATTATTGCGAAATTACATGCATATTGTGAAATTATTTACTTGTTGCGAAATTCAATGCAACTGCGCGAATTAATTTTTTTTTGTTAGTACATGAAATTAAAATTTTATTTTTATTTATGTTTTTATTTAACCCTTTCAGTTGCAAATTTAATTTTAATTGATTTTACACAACAATAGTTTTTAATACATATTTGGGTTAATATTTTTGTTTTATATTGTATTATGTATATTATATTGAATTATATTTTTGGGTTATATTGTACTACAGAAGAGTTATAGATCAATGCGTTTTGATGGAAAAAATGTTGTTAATCAAAGTTTTAGGTGGGTTTGTTCTGAATATTGTTCTTCTTGTATTTAATATTCTGGTTCTTACCTATGATAAGTGTTACTAGACATAATATATTCTCAAATGCTACTCATTGCCATTTATAACTTGTCAGCAAACAACTATTTTTGCAAAGTGTCATTTGTTCTGGAATTTTAAAAAATAAAAACTCTCTAGCTCCCTACTTTGAATAAAACAATATATTTCTTTAGAAAAATGTTTTTAGGTCTCTATATAAAATAATTAATCTTAGACATCAATACAATATATATATTTTTTTTTATTGTATATTTCTTTTATATCATATTTATATGTTAGTTATATGTTAGTTATATGTTAGTCAGCTATGTTAGTATATTTCTTACTAAAAAATATGCTTTAAATCTCATAATTTAACTTTAATTAATGATCCCTGCCATTGCTAAATCATTATTATTTTATTACAGTTTCATGATCTTATTTAATTGTATAGCACATTTTTTTCTCTTTAATCGATCGTGACCTATGTCAAGTAGTAGTTTTTGTGACTATATCTATCTCTTTTTCGATCGTAATGATATTTAAATCTTTGCGTATGTTTGAATTATTTACATACCATATGCGTTCAGCCGTTATAGTTCTAATTATTTAACATTTCTCTCTATTATTTATATATTTAATAATTAATTCATTTTAGACTTCTCTAAACATCGTCCACCATTTAAAAAAAAAAATTCATTCAAATCTCTGTTTACTATTCATAATACTAATTAAACGTATATCAAATCCATCACCATATTTTTGATTATTTCCTATTTAAAATATAAAAAAAAAATTTTTTTTATTTGTGGCATGGCAAAAAAAAGTCCTAAAATGTATATTTTTGATGTTGAATACAATATGTATTTTGGTGCCATAATTAAAAAATGTTATTTTATTTAAATACATTTTTTTTATTTCATTTTATTTTAATTTAGTTTATTATAATAAATCATATTGATTATTAAACATATTAAATAATATATTATGTTATAAAAACAAAGATGTTTAATGCAAAATCGCATTACTATTATTATTATCGTCATTCATCATTTTCAAAATTAAAATTATTGTTTTGTTGTTATTTTTAATATTTATAAGAAATCATTCTATTAAAATATTACAATTAAATTGAAATTAAAATATTTAATAATATTAAAATTCTTAAAATGATATAAAATATTTATTTATTGATTAATATTAAATTATAATTTTATATTGTTAAATAATTTGAAATAATTCACCATATATTTAATTTAATCTAATTTATATAGATATTGAATTTAATTAATTATAATATTTAATTAATATAATTTATAATTTCAAAATCGAAAACTATTTTATTTAAAAATCAATTTTTTTTATTTTTGTGTATTCTAAATTCACAAATTTAGCTTTTATATTTATATGGAACTAAAATGTATGTGTAAACTATAAAAATATATTAAATTATTATTTGGTATTACTATTATAAATATAATTGCTAGATAATATCAGGAATTTTACAAAGCATCGATCAGTAAATCGAATCGAATTAAAATTAATATATTTAACATTATTTTGGATAATAAATTGTTGCTTAATATTAATTAATTACTTCACATGAAGCTATATTAAGCTTTTTGAAATCATAATTATTTCATTTATCAGTTAATTATATCAGTAATATTTATATATCATATAATATTTAATTATATCAATTTTGTTATATTAAAATAATTACATAACAAAATTTAGTGATCATTTCAAAATACCATAAATATGGCTTTGTATCAAGTAAAGGGTTCATATTAGTGAATTTGATTGGCACACAAGGAGGAGTATAGACTTAAATCAGACTATGTTTGTTGTATTAAATAAAATACTAATTAAAATTATTTAACTAAAACTACTATAAATTCATTGTTTTAATTAATTGCAAAATAATTAAAAAAATTTGAAATTTTACATTACTAAATAATATAGAAGTAGGATACTACTATCAAATACCATACAATTTAAAAAATTTTAAAAATGTTTTTATATTATTCTATTTTTGTATAAATTCAACAATTTTAATTTTTAATTACATATAAAATTATTATTTAAATCAAATTTAATTAATTTAAAATTTCAAAACAAATTAAAAATTTCAGGTGAAATTCATATTTAAAAAAAAATATTTTCCACCATTATTTTAATCACATATAATTTTTTATTTATCAGCTTGATTTGATTTCTGTCACTTAACTTAATTTAAAATATTTAATTAATTTTATAAATAATTTAATTAAATTTATTCATGACATTCAAACAATAAAATAATTTATTTCCATTATTTTAATCACATTTAATTTTGTATTTATGAATTTTATATGACATATTAAGTCCATCAAGCATATTTAAAATATTTAATTGAATTAAATAAATTTAGTTAAATTTATTCTGAAAATACAAAGAGATTAAAATTTACTAAAGTTATTAAAAAGGCGAAACTACCTAATCAAACATGTTATTTTCTCTTTAATATTAATACAATACCAGAGAACTAATTATTATATTTTTTACATTCATTTTTTTTCTATTTCAATTTATTTAATGATTTCATGAAAAATTCCAAATTTATGGAACAGAACAATTTCATAACGTAAATAATTACTTAAGCTCAATAAATTAATTATCTAAACAATTTTATTTTATTTTATTAAACCAAAATAATGAATAAACATATACATATACATACTAATATACCTATAAACCATTTAAATCACTACAAAAATATTGATACAAAATTTAATTTCATCGATCGAAAACATTTTCCACTAAAATAGGAAGGTAAAACATTTTTATTAATATTCATTTAATATTAAATTCTATCATCAACAATAATTTGTACTAATTTTTTTATTTTTAAAATGAAATAAATTTTATTATAAAAAATTGTAAATATTTAATAAAATAATAATAACTATATAAAAAATAATAAAAAAATTAAACTTAATAGAAATTAAGAATTAATATTGTAATTTTTAGTATAATATATACCTACAGAACAAAAAAATATAAAATATATTAACATTAAATTATTTACAACAACAAATTTATATTAACAATACCAATTTATTATTTGTTACGTTTTAATTGTTTTTATTGTGAATTTCAATGAAATTTAATAAAATAGAATTAAATTCTTTTAAATTCAAAAAAAAAAAAACTAAATTGTAAATAAAAATATCTTTGAAATTTTTTAATTAAAAACTATTATACAATATATTGTAAATAATCTACATATTTTTAAAATCGAAATAAAAAAAAAATTAAAATTGAAAAATTCCAAATCTTGGAAAATTTTACATAAAAAAAAAAAACATATTTTAACATTAAGGTGAAAAAATTAATTTAATTAAATTAGTGTTATAGGAAAACGTAAGACAGAAAAAGAAATGAAAATAATAATAATTAAATTTATTGGCAAAAAAAAAAAAAAATTTAATAGAAAATTGTAAAATATTAAATGAAAAAAAAAATTTTATTTTTTAATAAATCTATTATAAATTTAAAAATAAATAAAAATTAACGCAAAAATATAAAGTAAAATATTTTTTATTATTTTTTTTTTAATTTACTAGGTTTTCTATAACACGATCTTCAGAAAGTCTTCTCCGGTTACTTATATCTATTTTCTCGATATTAACTGTCACATAATAGCGCCATCACATTCTTGGTCTCCCTACTTAATATTTGCACTTTAAATTATTACGGATTCTGTAGATACCATGGCATTTCCTGGGACAAAATATTTTCCTAAGTATCTCAATAGATACTGAAATCTACTGGCCATTAAAAATCGTTACACAAAGGATTTTACTGTCCGCTGTAACAAAATATCCTAGTCACTGACTATAGTTGTATCACCAATGTTTTGCTACATTACTGCGGATTCTGTAGGTAGCATGGGATTGCCTTATATTGGGCAAAATATTTTCTAAAAACCTTCCATTCAAATGCTTACAGTTTAATTTCATCAGATTTTTTCCACAATCATATAACTACTACCTTTTTACTTTGTAATTTATCACCCTGTGACTGGTCATTGAAAATTTTACTTTACACAAAGCCCTTTCCTATCCGCTCTATCAAAATATTCTAGTCATCTGACTATGGTTGTGTCATCTTACAATGTTCTGAACTCTACATTGCTACAGTTTCTGTAGCCTTATGTGACAAAATATTTTTCAAAATATCTTCCGTTCAAATTCGTAGAGTTTAATTTCATCAGATTTTTACAATGTCCATGTATTATAACTTATAACTGGTTTAGTTGTCATTTTATACGTAAATTATAGTTTTCGATTTACGTGATTATTAAATTTTATAAAATATGAAATATTAAAATTTCCATGTCGTTTTACTTTTAATAAAAAGAACAAGTTCGATTTATTAATTAATATTGAAACATACACTTTTTATATCACCATTGTATCTATAAATATTATTATTATTTGTGTCAACAAACAAAATATTTTTAGGAAATTGTTTCATTCATCGTAACACTATTAGAACTCATCAGTAGGTATTTATAGTGTTAGACTACCTATACAAGATGTCAATAGTACATCTGTGAGTTATAAAAACCGACCACAATTAAATTTTAATGATCGAATATTTTTTAAATCATCTAGAAAAAAACCAATAACAATAAAGCGGCATATACAAGACACAATATCGTGGTTATCTTTCTGGAAACAACAGTAATAGTGAATTTCACCCATCTGCCCACCGGTATGAATTTAAATACCCTGGCATAGCTATAAATTAGTTTTTATGAAATTCTGAAAATGATGAAGTTTTTTAGCAATTCAAAAATGGTTTATTAATTTAATTTAATTTAATTAAAAACCTTGCTCAATTGAGCCAAAATTTGTCTTGAAATATTTATTTCATTTTTACTATATTAACCCTTTCATTACCGTGTTACCATGTTTACATTATTTTCTCGGTCGTACGTTACTTTCCCCATCAATATCATTACAAAATTTTTAAAGCAAAATTCTTAAAGACAAAATCCCAAAAAACAAAATCCTTAAAATCAAAATCCCGAAAACAAAATCCTTAAGCGAAAGTGAAAGGAATAAATTAAATAAAATTTGTAAATTTTTCAGATTTTAATTTTTTTCTTATAAACTATTTATTTACATGCAAAGGAAATTATGCTATTGGCATGGTAGGTATAATCTAAACAATAATATTTTTGTAAATAACAGTAAATACATGGCTATATCAAAGGTTAGCCCAATAAGACAATTTAACGATATAATATCTTTTAAAAAATACTTTATAAGTCAATGCAATAATTGAAAAGAAGCTACTGTTCAACGGTATAATTTTAAACAAGCCCTATATTCATCAAGAATTATAACGTAAGTGTTACAAAACAAAATATGGTAAAAATCTTAGCTATTTTAATTTAATTCACTGATTTAATCCAAATAAAATACTAATTTACACACTATATTACTTACATAATTTAATATACTATGCGGTCTATCACGGAAGTCTATTGGTATTCATAAGAATCAAATTTATAAAAATCCAGGAACATTTTTTTGGGTATCGTGGAAGTCCATTGAAACTCAATCATATCAAATACCTTTTATAAGTATACTATTTGAATTTTGCTTTATCATTTTTTTATTTCTTTTTATTTTTGTACTAATTTTTAAGTTTAATTGATTCTTGTATAGCCTTAAGGTGTAAATTAATTTTATATACACTTGAACTGATTGTTACTATTTTGTTTTTTCTACTATTTTATATACATAATATAACTTTATAAATATACACTCTGTACCAGCAAAATTGCTCTTTTGAGATGATGATGAATTAAATAAATAAATGAATAAATAATAGACTTGTCAAAAAGATTGCTATACATGTAGTACAATATTTGTTGTCAAAACTATAAATTTTTCAAAAGTCTATTGTTGGAAAAATTTCTACTGCGATTACGCTCAATTAATTTTTTTTCTATTGCAGAAAAAAGTCTATTGCAATAGACTTCCGCGATTGGCCCTTATATCTAATTGTGTACAGAATTTTGAGATATTAACTATTATACTAATAATTATTTTATTTGATAATTTTATGATGTTTTGGTTATATAAAGAAAAATCCTATTATTTGAATATCTAATTTACACAAAATTGTAAATATATAATATTTAAATAAATATTTTTTTATATAATATATTTTTAATTTTTGTACATACATATTTTATTAATTAAATTCTTATAATTTCAACATTTTGGTTGATTATAAAAATTAAATACACCAGAAGCTATTAATTATTAAATATTAATTAATTAATAATCAATTTTACTTCACATGACATAAAACATTTATACATTACATATTTTATGAGTATTGTATCCTTTCATATAATAAATTAAATTTATTCCTTTCAAGTATGTATATATAGAGACCTAAATAAATATGTAATGAAAATTATTTTCAATATTCATATACAAAGCAAAATAAATACAATACGGATTTAAAATAAAATAAACCTAATATAATATGTACAGGGTGATTATGAAGAATGATTAAATTTATATAATTCGAATTTATCATCGTCATATCATCATCATCATCATCATCATAATCATTTACAAGCGCTAAAATACAAGGTAAGTTATAAAATACTATTGGTTACATAGTACAAGTAAACAATACTGTTGTACAATATTAACCAAAATAGATTCAAATTTGTCGTTAGTAATATGTAGAATTTAAATATCCTTGCATTTCAAAAACTGAGTAAGTATACGACGACTTCCAATATTGTTTATGCACGTATCTGGGTCTTTATCTCATACTCAAATTCCTTATAGATGTCTTGATCATTCGAATTTTTTTAATACATTAAGACTATTATTAATACATAATAACATAAACTGTATACAAGTACTATTTCAAGACATTGTTTTTATCGGACATTTGCTACTATATAAGATATAAGCTCTGTTAAGTTATTTTATGTAGAATATTATATATATATTATTCTGCATTTATCTGGATGTTTGTAAGTTCGACGGAACGCTCCAACACATATACAAATTGCATATGTATACAAATGCATATATATACAAATTGCTTTGATGCTTTTTTTAACCCCTGTCTACCATGCTGAACCTTTGCAGAAAAAATTGATTGCATGAACTATATTTTTTTAATTTAATGTTAGTCTTCTTCGCAAATAATAAGGAAAAATAAAAAATAATAATAATAATATAAATAAAACAAACAATTTTTTTGATTTATAATAATAAGGACTAATAGAAATTTAATCAATAGTTTAATATGGTATAATAACCAAAAGGCAAACAGCATTTAACACAAAAAAAACATAATTCACTCAAAGGTTATTCTTATTACTTAAAATTATACACAATAATATACATGTGTATCAGCATATTTGTATTGTATAATATTATACATTATCCTACTTTATTGCTTCTACCTTTTATTTTTGTCATTATTGTGTGCGTAACTCACTTCACTCAAAAAAAATTATTTTTGTTTTTTTTTTATTATTTGCTGTATTTTTATTCTGTATGTTTTGCATGCTCCATTTCAAAAATATTATTTTATTTTCAGTGTTAAGTGTTCACTCTTCACTTCACTGTTCAGGTTCACTGTTCAATCAATAGAACTTGATAGAAGTAGAGTAGGATAATAAACTCTACTTCTATGTCGGATAATAAAACATTGCTTTTTTTAAATTGAAAATTATTGATGAAAATGTTTTTGTATTTTTTGTAAATTTTACCAATTTAGATACAAAATTTTGAATATTTTTTTAAAAATAACACAATACCATAATAACAGTTTATTCATATAGCAAAATAAGATCCCTATACAGTATACAAAAGACAAAATTTATATGAAAATAAGATTCCATTTTTAAATTTGCTCTCCCAGAGGCCACAATAACGCTAATACGGTATAATTTATACTAAATGGAACCCAACTAACGAATTATAACTAAATGGAAGTGAGTACGAGTATACCATACAAAAATACAAACATTTTATACAAATTTATTGGTATGGTACTTCTTTTTCTGTTATATAAAAAAAAAAAAAGATTAGTGTTAGGCCAATATAAACATAAATAAAAATAAATAAAAAGTGATATAAACATAAGTACTGTAATTTCGGAATAAAGAATCTAATGAAAGAAAAAAGAAACTAGGATTTATTTTGTTTCCGTCATTTATGACGGCTTACAAAGCTAGTTGTTTTATATATCTATATTTGTAATAACAATTATATACAGTATAATATAACTGTTAATTAAACAGTAGAATATAATAGTTAATGGTAAAATATACAGAAAAAAAAACTAAACAATTAGATCAGTAAATTATTAAATAGACACTGGCCAGTTAATATAAAAGTATATAAAATTAGGTAAATAATTGAATAATAATTAAATAATAATTAAATAATAACAAATTTTAATTACTAAAATTAATTAAAACATGTTAGAAATAAGATATTATAATTATTAAATTAAATTAACATGACCAGTACATTTCAAATGGCTCTCTCTGGCTACATATAGCATTTTCAAAATAGCATTATGGTGTAAAACAAATCCCAAAGACAATAGATGCGAAAATATCATAATTAAAATGTTATTGGAACGAATATTAAATTTGCAATAAATTTGCAAATGCCAATTCTCAGATTACCCGTCGCCGCATTGTAAGACCAATTAAAATTTAATAGCCGTATAGATGGCAAATAATTGAATGATTTGATTTGATTTGATTTAATTATTAAATTGTGACGAAAATGTAAAAACTTAATTCTAAGGGTTCTGCACCATGTGGGGCAGATTATTGAATGATTTAATTTCCGCTTTCTTCTCCGCTGATAGAAATTCAGGGATAATAATTTTGTTTTATTTATTTATTTTTATTTGCCTTAATTAGTCTAAATATTACTTAAAAATAGAGTTTTATGGACAATGAGATATATTTTGTTTAATTTTTATTTTGAGTTAAGGAAAAATGGCAAAAAAACCTTAAAATAAAATAATAATTTATTATGATTAAATTGGCTCAACTATTCTATTTGGGCGCAACGTTTTCAAATCTACTGAACCGGTTCGATTGTTTAAAATTGCAAGACTATGTCTTTGGCTAAATATCTATTATTGCCAAACTATCATCAATTTTCGAATTAGGCTGAAAATATTTATTATTGACTTTGACACCACTCTGTAATGCATATACATTCATATTATCATTATAATATTTTCTTTATTATAATAAAACAGATAATAAATATTGAACATTATCATGCAATCAAAACCCCAAAATGTACATATATTTATTTTTCATAATTCATGAGGCTTACCAGTAATAAATATTATTATGTATCGTGTTTCGAAACTCTTCATACAAATTGGACATTTTCATTTTTTCTCAATCAATATACAAAAATCTGTCCCCACAGTATATGAACATTTTATTCACTATAGTTAAATTTTATTAAAAAAAAAACCAGAAAAAAAAGTCATAAAAATATTAAATGTTGTAAATTTTTAAATTTAAAAATAAAAAATATAAAACAAAAAATAAAACATTTAATAGAAATGATTATTGATGGCGCCCGTATATAATGATTGAAAGGGTATTGAATTTTTATTTATTATTTAAGCATTTATGTATTTAAACAATAAATATACATAATAATATTATGTATATATGGGTTGAAATTATTAATAATAAAAATATAATAAAGATTATTATATTATGTTATACGAACAAATATATAATATTTATGTAATATTATATAAAGTATGTTATTATGGAAATTTTATATGTAAATACAAGAAGCATTAATAGAGCTATTAGACTTCATAAATGTTTTATTAATTATTGAAATATCGAATGGAACATTATAATATTACATGAGATATTTCTAAAATTAATACCATTTTATTAGAAAAACAACTTTTATTGAATTTATTTACTTTCTTTGATAATAGAAAAACACACACATTAAACCAGTAGGTGCATAGATACAGGGTAATTTGATATTGTACCATAAAATAATATATATATTCTCTTCAAATACAAAAACGAAATAAATTTATATATGATTAAAAATTAAATTTGCATATATGTAAAAAAAAAAATTAAAATACAAAATAAAAATTTTAAATTTAAAATTAAATTAGAAATCGAATAAAAATTAAAAATAGTAAAAATTCATTTTATTAATTAAAAATTATAAAAATTAATTCGACAATTATTTAATTAAAACAAACAAAATGATTGAATGGTAATAATTTTTTTTACATAATTATTATCTAATCTGTGTAAAAATTACTAAATTATATCAAAACAAAAATATAAAATATTTAAAACAAAATTAAAAACCTTACAAAAAGTTTACAAAATTTCAACAAACACATAAAATGTAAAAACTATACACATTATTATAAGCTACATAATTAATTTTAATATTTAGTTAAATTCACTTTAACAGGAAACAAAACATCTAATTAATAGTACCTATAAACATCTCAGTAAAAAAAAAAAAAACAATTTTAATAAATTATTTACAGCTCATTTAAATTAACATTTAATTAAATTAATTTCATTTTTAAATAAAATTGTCTAGAGCAAATCTTTCGAAAACAGAACTAATCTAATAATTGAAATTATTTTAAATGAACCATAATATTGTAATATTGTGATAGGTAGATAGATAGATATGTAGGTACTTGATTTTTTTTTATTTATTATTTATTTTATAAAACTGTATTTTTCTCAAATATGTATCTATATATCCAACTAGGTATATTTTTAAAAGATATAATAAAAAAAAAATTTATAAATTAATTTCTTAAGCATTAAAAGTACATCCCTAAAAATAGAACAAATTTATTTTGCCAATATAAAAATGTCATCTAAAACAAAAGTTGCATCTGCCATAACATAATTAATTTTTTTTTATTAAAATTATATTTGTACAATAATTTACATTGCATATATATAGTGTATAGATTTAATATTATTAGATTATTAGATTTACATAAATTGGTAAAAACTTGCCATAATAAAAACCGAGTTTGGTTGTGTGTTCCATTTGAAATATTGTCCGTACAGGCGTGTGTATACTATTTCTGTGTATAACTGCCAGCCCATTACTGAATTGGTATGAGAATCAATTCTCAGAATTTGAATTAACTATTTATACCTCACAGTAAAAATATGACGAAACCTTGCGTTTGCGCCATGCTTAGATCAAGCATTGTTCATTTGAACCAACAGGGAAACTTTTCAATGATAATGTATCTTGGCTAATAGTGAATGCGCTTTGTTTTAGACGAAGCATTGCGCATTTGCACCGGCACTAATGTACCTGTTGAAATGGATTATTGTTAATTGTGAATGCGCTTTGTTTTAGACGAAGCATTGCGCATTTGCACCCGCACTAATGTACTTGTTGAAATGGAATATTGTTAATTGTGAATGCGCTTTGTTTTGGACGAAGCATCATATGTCGCGTTAATATTCATGAATACTGTTTTAGCGCGTCGGTGGTAATACTTGATACATTAAATTTTAATGATGTGCGAAGGGATGGGATATTGAAGATAAATATATATATATATATATATATATATTGTGAGTGATATGACGGACAATAAATATTCTGATATTGATAATGTATTTTTTTATAGCAGGGGTATTTTCTGTTTAACAACCAGATTTTCTATTAATGTCATTATACTCGTCCCATAAAAAAAAACAACAATAAAAGTATTCTGTTCATATATTTCGTATCACATTATATTTTATTTTTACAGTTTTGCAACAAATATACTGGATATGCCAGAGCATGCGTATCAGCTTTTTAAAAGGGGCAGGAGCCGTTATTTTAAAATTAACTAAATCGAGGGAGCTCTATCGATTGGTAATATTTTCAACTTCCGGGAACGACTGAAAAAGGGTTTTTTAAGACTAAAAAGAGCGGAAATTGACCGAAATCGATATTTTCAAATGGGAAAGGGGTAAATAGAGTTGGTAAAGTTAATTTTTATGATATTTAATTTAAGAAATACTAATTTTCACTAATCACTAATAATCACACACAATAAATGTAATTAGTTAACTGAAAAGCAAGATAAAATTAAATTTTACTATAAATTTAGTATGGCAACAGATTTAAGAATAATAACGGTAAAATAAATAGTACGTAAAACTTATAACTGGTATAGAAAGAAATCGTACGATTGATGTATATTTTCAGTAAAAATTTTTATGTTTCTTAATGAATAAAAAGTATTTGAAGTAAGAAAATTCCGAATGCAAAAATCTCGAAAATGGAATTTGGAATTTTTTGAAATTTTAAATTAAAAAAAAACAAATTTCGAAAATCAAAAAATCACAAATATTACAAAATTCAGAATTTATATATATATATTCGGGATTTTTTTCTACTATCACTACATGTTCAATTTCTGTAATAAGCCAAATAAATCTCAAAAGGAGCTTTAAAGCTCGTGTCTATATATATATACATATATATATAAATTATTTATGAAATATTAAACTAATGTAATGAATGATCAGTAAAAAATTATTATAATTCAATATAGATAAAAAAAAAAGCAATATGAAGTACTTTTAAAAGCAAGTTAAAAAATTTAAAACAAATAATAAAAAGTTAATTTCGGTGCACCATGCATCATGCACTATGCACCATGCACCATGCACCATGCACCATGCACCATGCACCATGCACCATGCACCATGCACCATGTACCATGCACCATGCACCATGCACCATGCACCATGCATAGATACAGTTAAATTTTTCTGAAATTAAACAAATATAACATCTTATTAATAGCTTATCAAAAATTTTAATTATTTTACATGAAAACGAAAGCAAAATAAGAGAGAAAAAAATGAAATTTAAATGTTATTAAATTTTAATAAATTTAGATATGATATTAAGCCCTATATTTGATTTAAGCCCTAAATTAAAGCAAATTAGATTGTCCATAATTATTCAAATATGATTCTGTAAGTTTTTTTTTAAATTTTACTGTACTTAATGACTTAAACTGAGTATTTATATTATTATATAATTTAATGCCAGTATATAAAGTTGTAGATGTTGTAGATTTGTAGATGTTGTTGTAGATGTTGTAGATGATAAAGTTGTAGATGTTGTAGAAAAATAACAAAACTTCTATCCGATCTTAACGAGTTTTGGCAGCTAGATATACATAAAAGTGGCGAAAATGTATTGTATATGTTCTAGCAACATTTATTAAGAATATATTATTAACCCTTAGTCTATGGCCAAGAAAATCTGACCTAATAAAATACAATTTTAGCGTTTGCAATAAATATAGCTGTATAATAAGTAGTACAAACAATTCTAGCTAATTCTATATTATAATTTAAAATTGAAAAGAGTAAAGCATACCATTTTCATAACTTTCATGTAACAATATAAGTTTAGGCAAAAGCTATTTCTTCACACATTTTTTACCATTAATATAGATATAGTTTTCCACATTTAAATTAGTTGATATACCATAAAAAAATTCTATTAAAAAGCTTAGTATGTGGTTGTGTATTCCAAATCTCTGTATATAGTTAAGGTGTGATCCCAAAATAAAAAAAATAGCTACATTTCAACTGTCTAATCAATTTTGTTTTCTATTCATTATTTCAAATAATAAAATTTATAATAACAAATATATTTGCTTGTATGTAATAGGACTATTATTTGCGATAATAAATATAATGTTTTCTAAATACATTTAAGACAATCGAAAGAGCTAAAAAATACAAATTCTAGACAAATCCTTCTAAGAAAGTCTCCAATAGTAAATTAGCCCCACTGATGCCGATACAGAACAATGATAATAATACAAATCGTTTGGTAATAGGAATATCCGCCATTTTTAGATATTCTACATAAACTATTAAAAAAATGAAATTCCGAAAATATATTTATATAAATTCAGGATTTTGTAAAATCCGGGATTTTTTCCACAAAATTTGAATTCGAGTTTTTTTTTGTTTGGGATTTTTTTGTTTTCACTAAAATGTCATATAAACTCGATGATAATAAATTTAAAAGTTTAAACCAAAACAAAACTGAATTAACTTAAAAATAAATTAATTTGAATAATTCTGCAGAAAAGGGACATAATAGCTCTTCAGAAAAACTTTTTAGCAATAACTCAAATTTAAATAAAATTTTTTTTAATAAAAATTTGGTGTAGTTTGATTTAATTTAATTTTTTGTAAAGCTAAAAAGATATAAAAAAAAAAAAAATTGATATTGTTATATGCCATCTGTTATCTAAGATTTACAACTCTATTATATAACAATAATATAAATATATATGTATGTAATGAGAAATATTCGATTAGTTAGTTGCAGTGATGAAGTTTGTTGAAAGCATATTGGTTTTTTTTACAGAGTAAAATACTCTTTTCTACTTTCAACTACTTCATTTTTTTGGGAAAGAGTAGATGATAGAAGTAAACATCACATCAACAAACAACAACATAAAATTAATAACAATTCTGGAGTACCTTTTTTTTTCTTACTCCTCTCGCGAGCATAGGGCTTCCACTTGACATTTCCATCGTCATTCGCGCGATGATTTTTGATGGCTTTCTGAGATTATAGCCTATCCATCTCCATTTCCTTCTTCTATTCTTTTTTTTCTTTATTTATTATTTAAAATTTGTTTTTTATTTTATAAAAGTACAATTTTTCGTTGAAAAGTCCCACCTTTGCTTACCGTTATCAGACAATCACTGAGAATCTTTACATAGTTTGCTAAAAGCCATTATTCCCACACACATGACATAATTAAAATAGTATGTATCAATGACCCTTACTTACAGGTTATACATGTAAACATTGCATCGATGGTAGACCTAGTCTTCGGATTTTTTAATAAAATTTGTTAATCTCTTGTTACACTACTCTTTAGTATACATGATTTTTGAAAACAATCAAGTCCTTGGTTATACATTTTTATGTTTGTATAGCCAAATTCAAATTGGCAGTTGTATCCAATATAAATTATTACCCTCAAATTTTGTTTAAATTCTGTTTCAAAATAAAAAATGTCAACCCTGGAGTTAAAAAGAAAATATCCTTTATAATATTTGATTATTTTGACTATTTCAAAGGTAGGTGGTATTTGTTGTATTTTAAGATTAATAGAATTTGAACGAATGAAACAAATGAAATTTTCAAGGACTTTGTGTACATACACACATTTTATATACAATAATAATTACGGTCACCGGGGTTTATAAATATTTATTGCCAACAAGAGAAAAAAAAAAATAGATATTAGTCACATGCCGAAAGGTTGAAAAATCAAATTATGACAATGATAATAATAAAGGAAGATGATACGTGACATAAATACGGTAATATTTTGGATGTCCTGGAAATTTAAAAATTTTTTTAATAAACACAAATATTATTTAGTTAATCTTTCCTTTTTTTAAATAACATATAGTTGGTTTAAAAAGTAGGTATTATAGATAATTTTCAGAACATGGTTTTTACTCTTCTCTTTTTTCTTTCCTTCTGACAATTACTGTTTTGGTAATCATTTGGAGTTTCTTCAATACATCATTCTAGGAAAATTTTCTACTATACTTGACTTAAAAATCATTCAGCTGTTTTTCAATTTGTTGTCATAATCAGCTAGGATATATTCTTTTAACAATATTTCGCCTTTTTTTATGTTCTTGACGGTAATTAAGGTAGAATCACCTTAATTAAGCATGGTACTGCAAGTTTATACTACAATATCTACAATATTTCGAGCATTAATTTATCAAATGACTGATAGCTTATTAACTCATTAAATGCGGAAAACTACTGCTATTGTCTTCATCATTTATATTATCCTAATGACAAAGGGTACTGGACCAGGTCAAAAAGCCCATAATTGCAGTGACTCGCCTATCATTTTTTAGCATTTTAGAAATCTAAATTTTGTCTTCGTAATAAGATTATCAACAACACAGATAGCACCACAGATAGCATCATATTTCAAATGCTTTCAATTTATTCAACATTGTTAACTTTGATTTATCAATAGGGTTTGTCAACTATTCTAAGCCAGATAGATGTATATTCTCCAGCATTCTTGTAATAATCCGGATCATCTTAATCTTTCGCGTTTCATAAATTTTACTAAACAAATATAATACAGTTTTTCTTTAGTTACGTAGCTCTACACGTCGAAAGTCAAAAAAGCCTGAAATTTTGGTTATAAGCTAATATGCAGGTAATTAAATAGTTCAAAAATGGATGACAGTTACATCAATCCATCGACGTCACTCTTAGTAGGCCAACTGTTTATAGACCAAAATCCTTCACAATATAAACTGGACCTGTATATATTCTCCATACTGATTGTAATTTGTGACAAATCTGTGGATATTTTGACTATTTTGTCATTGATGGTTCGACTTTTCATTATCCGTTTTCTAATCTAATTGGATAATATATATTATTATCTGCTGGTTGTCTTACAGATGCGGGTGACCCTTGTTTTCGTTCAAAATAATGTAACACTAGCTAACAAGTTTTGTTCTATTTTAGCTGTGTTACTTAATAGTTCAGCCTGGCTTTTACTGTAGAATTAGCTGTACTACAGCCTGTACAATTACTGATTAAATGCATTGATCTAGCCGAATGTATCTGATTTATTTTATTTTATTAAAAAAAATTTTGTTGACGGTAACGGTTGTGGTTATACACTCTACTCAATGATAATATATTGCACAATCTATATTGTAGTAAGCTTTTGTCATGTTATAGACGTCTGGTTTCATTTCTTTAATGTGACAGCATAAAAATCAATCTTGTTAGTCATGTAATAGACGTCTGATGTGTTATGCCCAAATCATCAATCTGACTGCATAAAAAACAGTCTTACTCTTCCATTCTGGTCTATTTCGGGCTACTGTCATTCACATACAACAGTGTTTTTTTCAACTTAATCATCTTGATCTTGATCAACCTTGTATTGTATAAAACTGCGTCTATATTAATAATAATTTTCAACACCATAATAAATGTAGTCATAACAACATCATAGTGAACTGTATGATGTTATTTTTATTTTTTTTCGTTAAAGTGAAAACAGACCGGTTGAAGACGGATTTCGTTGTTAATAAAAACTTATTTCACCATAATTTCGCAATAACACACAACTGATAGAACTAATAATAAAATATTAAAAATAATACCAATTTTTTTGCCTTTCATTCATTCTCATCACATGGCCTGTCTATCTACAACATTCTACTTTAATAAATTTTACAATCTTTTGACCTTTAGTTACATAATTTTCATTCTCCATTAAATGTAATTTGGTATTAATTTACTATCGTCTCATATTGAGATTGTATTTAGATCAAATATGATCTTGAGGGTATCATTAGTCTGGTTAAAAGCAACTGGAATAGCCACTTCTAGCATTACTCTAATTTGCAATGTTTTAAACGGGTCTTACTTCTGTGTTAAATGCGTCTTAATATCTACTAAAACAGTAAAATATTTTATTTTATGTATTTGGTAAAAAAAATTTAATATTTTATGTATTTGGTAAAAATAATTTTTAGTAGACGACAGATTCTTCTGTATTTTGCTAATCATCATCATTGATCCTGTTGCGACTTAAGTTTACGCTAAGTTTTTTCACATGCTTTTGCTTCGCTCATTATACTGTTCGGCAACAAGTTGTTTTAGCATGACCACTGTAATACACATATGCCCTACAAGTCTACATTTTAGGTTGAAAACCCCTTTTTCCAACTGATTGTAGATTGAAAATCCAATGTTCATACTGAGCTGTTCAGCTACGACATGATAATATTTCCGAGTTGATGTTTTTTCTGGTATGGAAAATATGCTCATATTAACATTTTTTTCGCTCACTATTTTCAATTATTCAATATGAGTTTTTCCACAACTGTTTCTGAATAGCCTATTTTACTTCATTTGAATTTATTTCACTGGGCTTTTCTTTGAAAGCTGGTTTTCTCATGGTCCTTTTATCATATTGGGATTTTTTACGAGTAGGTTATTTTTTCTGTGGAAATATTTTTCGATAGAAATATTTTTTTTCTTATGAACATTTTTTATATGCGATTAGAACGGATTATGGTCGGTATATCATAAAAACAAATTTTATTAAGACCTTAGTATTTCTTACGTTATAAAACATGATCACGTCATCAAATTTGAATAAAATGAACGTAAAATAAAACAAACAAAAAAAATGTCTTAATAATAAAATCAAAATTAATAAAGAAAACTTTGAAAGGGTCCGGAAAATTTTTTTTTAGCTTTTGTTTTTTTTTTTAAATTATTATTTATGATTATTACTTCAAAAATTTTAACATATGTTATTTATGATATTAAACATAAGTTTTATTAATAATTTATTGTGATATTTAATTTTAAAAAAATACATCAACATTATCGTCAGAGTTTTGCAACAGTTTTCAGTGGGTATTGGGGTGGGTACAATCATTTTCTATCGAGTCCAACATATGGTTAGTATGGCCAAATTCATTTTTGGATATTTTTGTCAGTTAAAAATCTTGTACCCCAAATCTTTTGTACAATGGCATGTATAGGTTGATGATTCCGTTCTAAACATTGTTTCGCAATGTTATTGCTAAATTTTCACATTGTTAGATTTTTCCATTCAACACCATTTGTTTTGTCGAATCTCTCCGACTATTACACATTATAAATCACAGTCACAACAAATTAAATTCTTGACTTAAACTTCCCACCATCAACAACACCCTCGCCATGTCAACCACATTAATCTTACCATAGAGTTTATTAATGACAATCCCCTTCTGGCAAAAGAACACCAAATCGTCGAAACAAGCTCAATTTCAAGTAATGTGTTCAATCATTTAAAAATGCTTCAGTGCGTAGTAAAAAAAAACTACCGAATTATTAATTAAAAAATAATATGTATTTGTCTAATTAACAAACCTCGAACACGGAAGCAATTCCCAAAGAAATGTATAGAATAAAAAATCAGTGCTGCAAAAGCTATAGTTGATGAAGATCCAAATTTGACTATTCGTCGACGTTCACAACAAGTTAGACTGTGTAAAACCACCACATGAAAAATTTTGCGTAAAGATTTTATTCCTATACAAGGTTCAACTTGTTCAAGCTTGACCATTATAAGCGTCGTTTATTTGCTAATTGGATCCTAGAACAGTTTGAAGTTGTTACACTTCTATATAGTAAAATTGTGTTTAGTGATGAAGTTCATTTTTGATTGAACCGCTACGTAGACAAGCATAATTGGCGTATATGAAGCGATCAAGAAATTTAGTAGGTTTCATTGCATCCTGGAAAATGCACCGTATGACATGTTTTATACGCTGGAGGTATCATCGGTTCATATTTCTTTAAAACCGATGCAGGAGCAATCAATGATTTTTTATTTCAAAATTTGATTTGTATCGATCCGGAAATACCGCAACAATTAATTTATTGAAAGACAGATTTCGTGATGACATTGAAATTATTTTGAGAAATAGTCCAATTAATTGGCCTCCAAGATCATGCGATATAACGCCACTGAATTATTTACTTCGGAGTTTTGTCAAGTCATTAATTTATGCTCAAATAAACCAGAGACAATATAGATACTTTGGAAGCCAACATAATCCGTGTTCTTAATGAAAAAAGGTCTGAATTGCTCGACAAAATTGGTATAAAATTGGTCTGATCGAAAATTGGCAGTTCTTCAGAGAATTACTCGTGGTGGATATATGCCGGAAAACAAAAAAAAAATGTGGTTTCAATCCTAATTTAAATGTGTTTTCTTTCAATTTGAACTATAGTTAGTCACAAGTACTGATGAAGAACGTATGTTGCTTCCGAAATATCGATATATCCAATTAAATGTTAAAAAATTATTAGTGAAAGGAAACCTGACAACAATTAAATTATTTAATTCAATTTGAAGTTCTCCTATTCTAAAAAAAACACACGCGTTATAAGCAGGGTAATTTGGTTTGACCTAAAAACCCTCAAAGCATTTATTTATTGGAAAGTTTTAAGAAAGATTTTGTTCTACACAATGGGATGTAATTTTAAGTTAAACCAGTAGTACATGGCTTACTGGGAACTAAACTGGGAACCGAAGCAATTGCAATGTCAGACTATATGACAAAGGCAATTGATTGTCGCAGGAACTTCACTGTACTAATACCCAAAAGAGAAGAAGTCGAAGGTTTAATAAGAGCCTTACCTCCAGGAGCTTCAGTATGGTATACTGATGGCTCAAAAATCGGGGAGAAAACCGATGCCGGGGTATTTGGACCAAGGTTCAGGTTTAGCGCGGCACTTGGCATATATCCCACTGTCTTTCAAGCTGCAACCTATGCCATCGAGGTATCGGCATTACAGTGCAGTAAAAGGGGGCACAGAGGTGCCAACATATACATATAATCTCAGATAGCCAAGCTCCTCTAAAAACTCTGGCTTCCCCAATTTTCAAATCAAAGCTTATCTATAGCTGTTACAAAAGCTTTATAAAGCTAGCCGAACGAAACAGAGTTACTCTTATGTGGACTCCTGGGCATGAAGGAATACAGGGCAATGAAGAGACAGATGTCCGTGCAAAACCAGGTGCGAAGAGTCAATTCTTGGGACCAGAGCCAAGTATTGCTCGTTCAAACGCCTACCTACAAGGAATTGTTTCCAAGTGGGAGTCCAAAGAAACCCAGAACATATGGAATAGCTGCCAAGGACTTACGCAGCCTAAATTCTTTTTCAAGCTAAATATTCATGGATTGAACCAGATAATCAGGGAGACTAAACTCAATGTCAGAATGCTGACATGGTTCATCACAGGTCATGACCCACTTAATAAGCATCTTTTCAAGATTGGTAGATCGACCACAGATAGATGCAGATTCTGCTTAGAAGTGGAGGAATCCTACTCCCATATTCTATTTGATTGCGACGCTGTAGCTCGAAAAAGATATAAACACTTCCAGGGATACAAATCGCCTGATTCTGACCTTGACATCAAGGCAATAATAGCTTTCATCAAGGACATAGACCTGCAATTCTGAAATGGACGGGGAAGTACAATAGATCTTATGAGGTCGCGGCTACTTAGAACTCCCCAGTTTAAAAAAAAAAAAAAAAAGTAGTACACGGAGTTAAAGAAAATCGGATTGGTAAAATTATATTGAACAGATATGCGCAACAGCTCCAAAGAAATGTATGCAGAAGCTATTTTTTTTTTTTTAAATTGGTATAATTAACTAACGGTTTCATGTAACTAATAAACGGTTATAACATAACTAATGTAACCATTATTGGGTGGTAGGTTTTAACGATTTCTAACCATTTTAAATATTTTGTATAAAAAACTGAAATTTTTGTGAAGCTCGGAAAAGTCTTATTACATTCTTTTATCAATTGTTTTTCTTTAACCCCCTCTACAGTACAGATCAAATTTAAAAATAATCCCCAACACTTTTTTTTTTCAAATACTTTCAGGTCAAACAGAATCACCAACACAAATATAAAATTCTACACGAAATATTATTACAAAATTTAATAAATCTATCCCACTTGGACTTATGATGAAGAGCATGTAATAATGTAAATACAATCCTGTAATAGCCATATTATATTACTCCAATTTTTTCTTCAACAAAACATATTCGAACTTTTAATTCGAATAATTTTAAAACGAAATAAAAATAAATGATACCAACATATACTCATAATAATATATATTGTCTGATATATTTTGGATTTAATACTGTCACAAACACATATTAAAAATAAAACACTAAATATAACAATACAACTGAGGAAATAGCAAAAAAAAAAAAAAAAAAAAAAATGTCATGAAAATGCTTATAAAAGTTTTATAGCATAAAAATGATAGCGAAAATAGGCACGTCTCATTGTAACACGATTCAGAAGAAAAAGAAAAAAACAATGATTTAATATCAGATTACAATCAAATCCATTAAAAGTGTCTATATGAAAGCTTTATATTTTCTTCTTTGATCTGAATTAAAAGAAAAAAAAATTATTTCCCAATTTTTTTTTATTATCCTTATTTTTATCCTTAATACAAAAAAAAAAAATTCGAAATTAACATGCATTTGATAAAAAAATTGTCATTCCAATCGATTTATTTGTTATTTAAATTTTTTGTTAACCTTTAAAATAAACTTTTTATATTTTTGTTTTTGTTTTTTTTTTTAAACCCAGCTACTCATATTTCAACTTTAATATTTTATATTTTTTCAACTTATTCACAATTTTAAATAATATACTGAATATATAATAATAAAATATGAAATCATAATTTAAATTTATTAATATATATTTTGTATATATTTATATATATTTATATATATATATATATATAGTTTAATACATATATAATATATATTTATATCAAGATGTAAATAAAGATATTTTCTGCTAAATTAAACAAAATGTTACGATTTGAAAAGGTGAAAGAGCATTTTTCTGTTATTTTGTTGTTTTTTTTTGTTTTTTTGTTTCCCCTTCAATAAAAAATAAAAATTTTCGAATGAATTGTCTGGATTCTTAAAAGTAATAAATTTTCGAAATAAATTTAAAAAAAAAAAACAAAAATCCTTGTACTCGTATGTATAAAATTGCAGTTTATTCTTTTCGTATATTATAGTTTTATACCAGAGTTTTAATAATGGTATCTTCTTTACTTATCGTTCAACATTTATGGTATTATAAACTCGTTATAAACAACTCTCTAGAGTACATTTTGAGGTAAATTTCTTAAGAAGATTTTCTCAGGTGTCCTTTTAACCTTATGTCTTTTTATTATTTTCTTCTTTCGTTTTTTTTCTGTTTTTGTGCTTATCATCTTCTATAAATTGTTAGTACTAAACAGGGGGTAGATAAATATTAGATTTACAAAACTGAAGAAGTTGCTCTATACTAGTTCATTTTATGTTAGATTAGATTAGATTAGATTTTTCTATTTCAATTTATTAAATTTCAAAATACATGAGACGATTAGTTTCTACAATTGTATATACATCAAGCATATGCTTAAGATGTACACAATTAACATAGATTAACACAGATTGTACCAATGTTCAACAACAAAATTTAAAATTAAAATATTAATTCAAAATTCAAATTTAAAATTAACAAGACTTAAAAGAAAGGAAAAAAAAAATATATATATATAAATTGTATTTATATAAGTGGGATATGATCATTAACACAGTCGCCGCAAATGGACTTATTGTGATTACACATACTAATGCAAATTCAATACATATCATATTCTCTAAGAATTCCTGAACTAGTAATTACACCCAGGACCCTCTCCAGTTATATGCTGGGTAGCTGGTATTTGTATGGGTAAGCTATGAAGCTCAAATGGCAAAGTCGACCACAAGAAAGACCGTCGAGTAGATGTGTATTATATGTTTTCTCTATTTTATATAATTTGTACGCGTTAGTGAGCAAAAAATCATCAAACCGAAATCCAGAAATAAAAATCCACAAAAAAAAAATCCATAAAATTATCTTAAGATTGAACCTGGAAAAACAGATATCATCTTTCTTGCATCCAACAGTAATAAAAATGATTCAGATGATACGAGATTTTGACTGACGAGATTTTGATACGCCTCTGTTCATAAGCCTATAATTTGATAAAATAATTTACTCGAAAAAAACATTGTAAAAAAAAAATGGGACTAACCCATTCTGCACAAGTTGTTATCGATAAGTCCAATTCTATGAAGATATGCTTCTTAACTGAGAAGTGGTCATGTTAGTCAGAAGTAAAGCATAATAAATATGAAATATATGAAAGTATATTTTTATTTTTGTTTTTGAAAGATTATCGATACCTACTTGTATTCTAATTTAAAAGTGTTATTCGATATTCTACTCTATAAACCATATAAATAGTTATATAATTGTAATAATCGATCGTGAAGGCAGTCAATTATTGCAGAAAATCTTAGAAAATGGATATCGTTACCGAATGTGGTACAACATAGATCAATTAAAATCCCCGTAGCATTTCATGCGCCACACGATAACGTTTCCTATCATTGATTGCATTGATACCTACTTGTATTCTAAGTAAAAAATGTTATTCAATATTTTACTATATAACCTATTTATATAGTTATATAATTGCAATTAAATCGTGAAGGCAGTCAGTGGTGGATAAACATAGAAAATGGATATCGTTATCGGATGTGGTACAACATGAATCAATTAATGTCCAGGAAGCACTACATGCGTCCCACGGTAATTGTTTCTATCATTGACTGCTTGCTCCATCTATTATTTCAATAATATTTACTGTATACTATATTTTACACTAGGGACCCCTGTTGAGTAAATATAATTCAAGTTAAAGCCAAATTTAAAGTTTTTAAAAGAACAGGGATTTGCATGGACTGATACAGACTTCTCATTACAAAGCAGAGAAAAATACTCATGTTTTAATGAAAAGCTTTGAAATTAGTATGTTTTCGTTAAAAACATAAATACCTTACTTCTCATTTTCTGTTTCATTTCTACCTATTTCTTAATGTATTTGGTGAATAATAAAACCATATGATTAAAAAAAATTTCAACTGTGTGCGTATTATTGTTTTATTTACAACTTACTTATTATAGATTAAGGTTTCTTCATGGAGAAGAGAGATAAAATGAAAAGGTGTCTACTGCGCAGGTCCTTAAATGCTTGTCAATATTATAATTATAGATTATATGTACATACACTATATACTATAAGTTATATATACCATAATATGTGATCTTTTAGTTTTAGGCAGTACACCGACATACTTAGAACAATAAGGTCTATTGTTATCTATAGTTTTAAGTCTTTTGTAAAAACTAATTGTTACAGGAAAAGAAGTGGTCGACTTCATATTGGATTGTAGTTGATTATTTAATAGTAATTTTGAGTTTAAATACTGAATTGAAACGTGTAAGGACGTCGGTCTATAAAATTAAAATTATTTGGTAAACAAGCAAAATTATTGAATTAAAAATGTGTTATCAAAATTACATTTAAATAATCAACTACGTATATAGAGCAAAAAGCTAATTTGTTTGATTTTCTAACCATAATTAATGGCTTAACAAATGCTGAAAATCTAGAATCGCAATTTAAATATTAATTTAATGACGGACGAGATAAAAACAGTACATTTTTTTACTTAGTGAAACACACGAAAACTTGTCAAAATATTTTTTCAACTCAAATAATAACAAAATTATTGACTACAAACAAAAATACTCCCCAGTTTTAGTTAATAGCTTTCGATAGTAAACATACTTTCTTCAGGTATGCTTGTTTCCAAAATCAGTTGATAATATTCATTAATTGTTGCTGAACAACATGGAAAAATATTTGTGTTGTGTTACATTAATGATTTTGAATTGGAACATATTTTTTTTTTTTTTTAATTCATACACATATTTTTTTTTTTTTGAATTGGAACAAATTTTTTTTTTTGTTTTTTGCTAATAAAAGAAGTAATTCCCGAAGGATACTAAGAACCCCACTTAACACAAATATTTCATGATTAAATGCCTTCGATACCATATCAGTTGGAGTACAACCAATTTAATTATAAATATTTCTATTTACTATCGTTATCGGTATAATTATCGTTAACGATATTGTATTTATGCAAAAATAAAAAATAAAAATGGGTCAGGTACATAATCTCGCTTTTGAAAATCTATACGTTTTTAAATCCCGTTAAT